>CM076573.1:116100936-116618750 GCA_034641835.2 Pinus albicaulis
GTCAGCACAACATGTCTCGGAAAAGCCCGTCAGGGATGGGACAAGCTTCTCTCTCTCTCCGGATACTTGGCAATAGTCTCCTTGCTTGGATTTGGCCTTAGGGAATCAAGAAGGCTTTTGCAGCATGAAAGCTCTTGGGAACTTAGAAATTCCGCCACTCTTTGGAACTAGCCTTTCAGCCCCTTCATCAATGGATGAAGGCTATATTTATAGAGGAGAGGAGGAGGTTGGGATCCCTACAATAGTGGAAGGGAGGCCTTATCCTTTGGGAGGTTCCCCATATGGTGGAAACAAGATGCCATAAGGAGGAAGGCCGTGGTTATTCAGTCGAAACCACTCCTGATGACTCATCCACGAAGTTGTTGTAATCGAAACTTCGCCTCCTTTTTTAAAAAACTTTCCATAAACAGATTGGCATGGATGCAACACTAGGACAGAGCCCCATTTGGTGTGGGCTCAGTGTTAATTTTCCCCCATTGGCGCAAGTACATAAGGGGCTACCAGCGCCAAGGCAAAAACAGGTGTTTTTAGGGGTCTGCTCAGGAAATGATCAACAGAAGAAATGTTGTCCTCATGGAAAGGGATGAAATGATGGTATTTTCAAGGCATGACACTGCTTATTGGTCACAGAAACGACCCTCCAATGGGCGAGATGGGAATTGTAGGGATGGTGACAAATTACTGTGTAACAGATGCCCCCTGAAGCATGAGGCCCAAAAGAGAGAAAGGGGTGAAATGCTTTACGAGAACATGCCGACTGAAAACACCACCATCGGAAAACCTGCGGAGCGAAGTACAACTAACGTCTCAGATACATGATATATATGTGTGGTATGGGCACAGCCATCCATAACAGAGTGTACAGTAATCTAGATCCAAGGCATGGACACAGCCATCCAGAGAGGATCGATAAATAGACTCAGGTATGGTCGCAGCCATCTAATCAGTGAGTCATGTAAATAATCATAATAATCCACAATGTCTCAGCCTGGATCACAACAGACACAATCCAGGGTCTTGCGCTCCATCTCGACCCGAACAAAGTACAAGTTCAAGCATGCGAATATGTGAGCTGAAGTTGAACATGCAAGAACATCGTCTGATTACCAGCCAATGATGAAAGCTGTTAACAGACGTGAGAGGAACCACCATTAATGCCAATGGTCCTCAAGGTACTACAGGTACAATATACGGCATGTGAATAGTGAGTTGGCGTCAAACACCCATAGAATCATTCGATCGAAGGCCAATGATGAAAACCTCACGTCGAATGAGACGAACCTGCCATTGAGGCATGCAGGCTCCAAGGTACCATAAGGGAGTCTCTAGATCAGCTTCCTGGATAATGAGCTGAAGTCGACAGGAAGTGACCTTGATCAAAGGTGGGCCATAGTGTTTCCCACATCATCGACATGAGACAGAGGAACATAATGTCTTTGTGAATCAAGATCAGATGAAAATCAGAGGAAGGTTGGAGTTTGCAGAGGTCAACTTCTCTTGAACATATTGACGACACGACAGTGGATTTGGTAGTATTTGACATCAAAAGATTAAAGGTCACGGTGATGAGGCAAAGAGCAGATGAGAGGTCAAAAGGGATCACCCAAACCCATGAAGGTAAGTGGAAAACGAGATGAGATGTCCCCAATCCGACACGAATGTAGACAAGTGCCATGTTCAAGAGCGACATACTGCCGACATGACAATGATGTTGGTTCCAATTTTTCCCCACCATTTCGGTGAGTACCTCTTTATTTCTACACAAGCTTTAAGAGGATACCATATGCTTGTCATATAAATCTGTCCTTCAGACGAATCCATCCTAGTACATTTAACGAGCCCTAGGAAGGAGTGACTCGAATAATGTCATTTCGACTGAATCCGATGTCATCAAATCTTAATGAGTCTGACAAAGGAAGAACTCTGCGTCTTTTCATATTTAGAGAGTTTGAAAAGACAGCTGAAAAGTAAACTCCAGAGGTCCCTTTTCGTAAATAGTTCCTTAGATCCAAAAAGGTAGAAAACTATGTCTGAGAAAACCTCCTAGTCGCGATAGGCTAGGGTATTCCTTTTTCGTAAATAATCCATCCCAGCCCGAAAAAGGGGTAAACGTATATTGGGTAGATGTCGATTCATGTCCACTTTAACGAGATCGAAATGACAAGGGCCTCGGCAATCTTTCATGTTTAGAGAGTCAGAAAAGAGTTGAAAGTTGACTCCTCCTGGAGGAACGAGTGGTATAAGGGGTAGCAACTGGTTCCGATAATGGTGGAACTGCTCAGAACATGATAAAAGTCAAGAGGATGGCTAACAAGACAACTCATCACAGTGGTTCCTCAGGAATGTGTAAAACAACCAAGTGAAGGCATATGATCGGCCAAGCGGATTGTGACGATGGAGTGACAAAACCAAAGCTCATTTGGCAAAAATAGGCTGATAAAATTGCAATCACAAGAGGTAAAATGGGAAAGGTTTCATTTTTACACAGGCTTGAAATCAGAAAACTCAGCTTGAAGTTGGTTTCATTTTTACACAAGCTTGAAACTAAGATAAACTATGCTTGAAACCGATTTCATTTTTACACAAGCTTGAAACGGAAACAAACTATGCTTGAAAAAGTAAGCATGCCCCCAGCATGGTGACTCAATTTGAGGTACATGCCTCCCAAGCTTCAGTCCATATGAAAGGCAGATGGAGTGAAGGTTCAAGTTACGAGATCTAAGAAAGACTCGACTGGGATTTTACGAGATCTAAACAAAGACTCGAACTGAACAGGAACATGTTTCATTGTTTTAACAAGGTTGACACATTAAAAGAACTATCCTCAGGACGCCTTGTTTCATGGTTTAAGGAGCTTGGCACAAGACAAGGAACTTTGCTCCGACAACCATCTTTCATTTTTTAAGGAGCTTGACACAAGACAAGGAACTCTGCTCCAACAACCTTGTTTCATTTTTTAGGGAGCTTGACACAAGACAAGGAACTCTGCTCCGACAACCTTGTTTCTTTTTTAAGGAGCTTGACACAAGACAAGGAACTCTGCTCCGAACAAACCTGGTTTCATTTCTTAAGGAGCTTCACACAGGAAAAGAACTATGCTCTGAACAAACCTGGTTTCATTTTTTAAGGAGCTTGACACAGGAAAAGAACTATGCTCCGACAGACTTCATCATAATGAACAAGAAGTCATGGCTTCTAATATTTCCACTCCCGATGGAAGAAAAACATCCTGGAAGTCAGGACCCAATGCCCCCAGCACCTGATGCACGATGGCACTTTCACTGAGCACAGGCATGGGGTAGGTAGCCACATAGTTGACCTGCGGTGGGGCAGATACAACGGGTGGATAAAAACCAGGAAGAGGTGATGGTAGGCCAGTTGCCACATCGGGACCAAAGAACGAAAGCTGATCAATGGTCATGATTCCTCCTTCACGTGGAAAACACATCACACGGAAAAGGGAGGAGACAAGTGCTCCCATGGCATAGGTGTAATCGCGCCCAGGAGTAGATTGAAATACAAGGGGCCTGGAACGACCATCACGTCCATATGGACGGTTTTACCTCCCAAAGTAATCGGTAACCTTGGAAGGATCCCCAATGGTTGACTCGTCCTTCTGTTAAAAGTCAATAGATTCTATGTAATAGGCGCAAGCGGTGGGGAACCGAAAGCTTTCCAGGCAGTTGAGGATAGAATACTAACAGACGCTCCTTCATCTATAATGGTGCTAGGTACGACCAGACCAAAAGCCTGTACTATGATCTCGAAAGGCACATAAGACGGAAGGCGGTATCCTACAAATCGACTCCAATCAAAGGAAGCGACCAAACTACTTGGACGGGCTACCATCGAACCGAGATGGTCTTCCCCTGGTGTTACGGAAGAAGAAGGAGCATCCTTCAAGACCTCCATCTCAAAGCTGGGAGGGGTGTCCTCCAGGATCTCCATCACGGGAGGTGGAGGAGCAACTTCTTGAGGTATAGGGACAAGAGAATCTTTCTCCAAGTCCAAGGAATCTGAAGAAACAAGAATAACCTGAGGGATGTGAGGTCCACTCTCAACAGAAAAGACCTGGTGCACCACAGACGGAGCTAGTTCAACCGATCCCATGACCAATGGTTGGTCGGGAACAGATTTCTGAATTCGAATTTCCGAGTGAGCGAGATTGACCAAGGATGATTCTTGACCAATCGTAGGATCAACTAGCAGAGGACTCAAAGAAAGCTATTTGTAACCAGCCGGGAGGGATGGTGTAGAAATAGTTGAGTTGTCCAACACTCGCTTGGCTTCATCCATATAAGGACAAAGGTGAATGGCATGGTGCCCTCCACACAACCTACAGGGATTGGTAATCTTACCCTAGTTCTTACGAGTTTTACCTACACTAGCTAAAGACGTGCCCCCAACCTGACTCCCGAAAGCCAAAGGCAACGGCGGGCGACTGTTGGACCATACTTCGAGCACCTTGGGAATGCCAGGGTAGTCTCAAAGAAGATGGTCTCCCGTGCACAACATGCAAGGGAACTTGACTTTCCATGGAGGGTTGGGAGGTTTATCACGAGGAGACTTCTTAGATGCAATAGCTGCAGAGCTAGCCTCTCCCTTATCAGACTTCTTCTTCTTTGTCTTCTTATTCTTCTTCTTAGCCACCTGGTTACTCGAATCCAGACTTTCACTAGGTGAAGTAGAAGAGGAGGACGCAGAAATAGTCGAAGAAGGGGAGAGGTCCAGCTTAGAATCAACATGATGTTGTTCAGGTGGAGGAACTGATTGAACAGAAGCCGAGACATTCGGGACCACAGAGGTTGAGAACAACCAAACAGGAAACCCAACAGTTAACCCAGGAAGGGACAACATTGCCATATAAGGAGCACCAACATTTCCAAAAGGAGGAAAAGGACCAGGATTCCCATCGGAGTGGATTCCTTGGTTGGTGAACTCTAGAAAAGTTGCCATTAGAAACGATCTTGAGAACAACACCCTAGGGAAACTAACTTTAACCAGGAATATTTCGTGGGCAGTTAATTTTTAAAACATTGAAACAAAACCCTACCGTTTCATATTTTAAGATTCAAGAAACAGGCAAAAGGTGACTTTATCACTTTCAGATTGGAAACAAGCGTGAAAGGACAAGTGCTTGATGACCTTTTCAAATTTAAAGAGTCAGAAAAGATCGAACTGACTACTCAAGAATGCTAGGCAAAGGGTGTACCAAATAATTGTGAACTGTAATATACACCTTGGTTTCAAAAATGAAAGATAAATCAGCCAAGGACTTAACATACGTGCAGGCAATCTCCCCGAATGCTGTGTCCGTTGTATCACGGGTATAAGGCGGCAGAATCGGCTTCCTACGGATAAAGGATAGCAACCTAGTGGGGTCTCCATTTATATACACGATGGTACGGGGAGCACAAGTCCGTACTAGTGCTATCTAAAGCTAAGAGGTGAACGACAGCTACTAGGTTTAACGACGCCGAAACACGTCTCTAGCCTAGACCTCTAAATATTTCGTTAATGTTTCAATGCTTCCTTAGGTAAATTAAGTAAATTTTATGGTTGATCTTCAATTATGTTTCGGTTTCAAGGCCCTACCATATGTCATATGACAATCTCCTATATGCAGCTACATGAGAAAAGAAAACTTTTCAATTCGATGAATGCTATCTAGTTAAGGGAAGAGCTTCAAACAATGATGCAACAAACAGCAAAACTGAAAATGAAACTTTTCCAAACTAGATGACTTTCACTATCCAAAAGTATTCTAAAACATTCAACGAAACAAATTATGCAATGTAATCTATGCAAAATTCTTTTTCCGAAAACTATGCAATTGTAATCTATGCACAATTTCCTTTTTCTTTTCAAATAATAAGAATGCACTCAATGCATTTTTTGATGAAATGAGAATCTACTTAATGCATGATTTCAATGAAAGAGAATGCACACAAAGTGATTTTAGCTCTTAATCATTAAACAATGTGATCTAAGTTCAATGATAAATCTCAAAAAATGCTTTTCAATGCAATGTGATCTAATGCATTTTAACGAAAAGAACACTTTGAGAAGAAAACTAAATAAACGCAAATCTTCCTAATGAAGGATGAATGCAAAAGAGATGTAAACAAACACTAAGAATGCAATCGTTGTTTCAAACACTTTGTAATGAAATCCCTCAAAAGGTGACAAGACATATGAGGTCAAACATAAAGAGGACTTCCAAAGAAAGAGATAAAAACAAGGCATTCATTCCCTTTTACATCAAGCAATCATGGAAAGAAGACATTCCAAAGAATGAGCAATGTAATCTATTCTCATACAGTGAAAAACCGGAAGGGAAAGACACACTGGTGAAGGATTTAGGGAAAAAAATCTCAATTTTCATACACCCTGAAATTGGCATGACTTGTCCATTGACAACTGGCGCTAATTGGCAACAGTTGGCGTGACTTGCACATTGACAACTAGCGCCAATGGCCAATTGGCACGGGTTGATAACTGACAACAAGCACCAACGCCTGAAAATGAAAAAACAAAGAATTTCTCCCAACCAACACCAGACTCACCACTTCAAGCAGAATCCAAAACAAACCCAGAAGCAAAGTACTGACCAAAAGAAGCTTCTGAACAAGGGTAACCCTACCACCTACAGGAAATCGCGTGACTGTCTAGCTGTAGTCCGCGCCAGACAGGGGATGGCGCGAGTGATGAACTGGCAAACTGCGCCAACTGGCGCGACTGTCAGGGCTAAACTTGCGCCAATCAAGCCAACTATGAAAAGCTGAAAATTCAGAAAAGCAGAGGTCAGATCTGATCCTCTGGGGCTGAACCAAAAGCCAAAACACAAAAAGAGCCATCCCAAAAGAGCCAACCAAGCAAGCAAGGCCAAGAAATTAACCGGAAAGAGAAGACAAAACTACAAGTTGTCCAGTCCGTAAACCAAACTGGAGATCGACTGAAGCAGCGTTGATCTACTTCGCTAATGCAAGGAAAAAACATTTCGAAGGCTATCTTGCTGTGCTTCAGACTCTGTCTATAGTTTACAAATCAAACAACAAGCTGAGTCCCCAGCGGAGTCGCCAAATTGTTGAGGAGGTAAATCCCCTCTGCGGACAGAGGCAATCCCTACTAGCACAGATCGGGTCTAGCAACAATCAAACACACTATAGTGCAGGTTCCTAATTGTAAATAAACCGACTTGCGAGGAAGGCTTACCTAGAATCCAACGCTATTGTCTATAGAAGAGGTGGTGCTCTCGTTCATTTACCCTGGCAGATCAAAATCCTCACGATCTCCGTGATCGGACACATGCACATGCAAGAAACAACATAAATGCAAGCATAAAATCCAGTGCATACAACTATATATTAGTCGAAGAGGATATAACTCATGAACATGATCAAGAACAAGAGTAGAACCATAACCGACAGTCGTTTATCATTAAAGAGTCAAAATAAGAATACAACCATAGCTTCGACGCAGCACTCTCCTTTAGCGGGTCGTTAGCACAACATGTCTCGGAAAAGCTTGTCAGGGATGGGACAAGCCTCTCTCTCTCTGGATACTTGGCAATAGTCTCCTTGCTTGGATTTGGCCTTAGAGAATCAAGAAGGCTTTTGGAGCATGAAAGCTCTTGGGAACTTAGAAATTCTGCCACTCTTTGGAACTAGCCCTTTAGCCCCTTCATCAATGGATGAAGGCTATATTTATAGAGGAGAGGAGGAGGTTGGGATCCCTACAATAGTGGAAGGGAGGCCTTATCCTTTAGGAGGTTCCCCATATGGTGGAAACAAGAGGCCATAAGGAGGAAGGCCGTGGTTATTTAGTCGAAACCACTCCTGATGACTCATCCACGAAGTTGTTGTAATCGAAACTTTGCCTCCTTTTTTAAAAAAAAATTCCATAAATAGATTGGCGCGGGTGCAACACTGGGACAGAGCACCAATTGGCGTGGGCTCAGTGTTAATTTTCCCCCATTGGCGTGAGTACATAACGGGCTACCAGCGCCAAGGCAAAAACAGGTGTTTGCATCCCGCCAGAAATGATCAATGGTACAGCTGTTTTCCCATGGAAAAGTGGGATGCAACGATGGTATTTTCAAGGCATGACATTGCTTATTGGTCACAAGAAATGACCCTGGGGCCAAGCAATTACTGGTGGTGGACGGTGACAAATTAATGTGTAACAGAAATGAAGTGTTATTTCCTCTGCATCTCTATATTTATGGTTATATGTTTATTCTGTTGCGTTCGTGCATAAATCTGGATCAGTGGTATCAGAGCGGTCTACTTTTTCTCGATCGTTCTTTGCATGTCCCCAACGAGGTCGGGGTATAAGGAGCTAGGGCTTGATCTGGTGGAACCTTTGCAAGATCAGCCTCGCAAACCTCGACGGACGCCCATGGGGAATGAAAAGAAAGACGAGGGAGCAGGAGATCCTATCAAAATATTGCTCGAGGAGGCCCTCGAAAAACAAAGGAACGCAACGATGGATAACTTTTCTCATATCCTTCAACAGCTGCCCACCGGCGGCGCATCTGCATCCAGCAGCCACTCTGGAGGTGCGACTCCTTTTAAGATACAAGTAGATTTTAACATTCCCATATTTGAGGGTCAAATAGACGCAGATGTCGTAGATAGATCGTTGAATCTATTAGAAGGATATTTCTCTATTCATGACTTTTCAGACCGGGAGAAGATTATTTTTGCACTCCTCAAAGCTATCCCCCATGTTAAGGACTGGTGGGAAACCTACTATGAGAACAAGGACCAGACAGAACCATGAGAAATTTCCCTGTCCAAAGCGTCGAGAAAGCTGGGTTTTGTAAGTATTTTAGTATTAAAATATTTTGAGGATTACTCCAATAAGTCGATCTGAAAGAACCTGGATGTGCTACTTGGGAATATGTTGTAGTGCTAATATTAATAATTAATAATCCATGGAATGTCACATTGAAGCAAGATTTGAGGTTATGAAGAGTAAGAAATTCTTTGACAATTCCGTGCTGCATGTCATGTTGATATGTATACTCTTGAAGATTTGAAATGTTGGATTGGAGGGAGTGCCAAATTCAAAAGTTGGTATTGAAGAAACCACCAAATTATATATGTTTCATGTTGGTAAAGAATATATATGAAATGTGGATTGAAGGTCAAAGCATCAAATCATAAACTATCACCACCGAAGAGCACAATTTTTGATGGGATCATATAACACAACATCTAGTAGTGATTGAACTTGATCAATTAATAGATCATGTAGTTTCAGAAGCTAGTATTTGAAGGAAGCCCGAAGTTCAAATATAAGTGACCATGTAGTAGTGACCAAACTGGATGAGATAATAGATCATGTAGTTTTAGAAGCTAGTATTCGAAAGAAGTGTGTAGTTCAAATATGGGTTGTATGAGATCAAATATTGGTTGTATGACATGTTTATAAAAGTTTTAAATGGATTAAATGAGTAAATAGTGAAGGGTATTTTGTTTATTGTAGGTTGTGCTTACTAATTATTATTGTAATAGTAGGTTGATTCCTAGAAGGAATCATCATTTAATGAAGTATTATATTTTTTCTCTTAGACACATTTCCAAGTATATCTTCTATCTCATGTGGCAAAGGTGAACCACTTAACTACATGTTTTACTTTAGTCGAGTCCCTCATCTTCACTGCATGTTCTACTTCATTGGATCCCCTCATCTTTAGTGGTAGGCAAAATCATAAAGACCAATAAAAGGACTCTGAAAGGGCTTGGCACTTGGCGCCTTCACGAGACTCGAATAGGGGTGCTATACAACTTTGTAGTAAGAAAATTTTGTAACCTAATGTTACATTTAAAAATAACAAAATAATGGCTACATTAACAAATTAAAAAACTAATAAGAATAATAAATTCAATGTTGGCCACACATAAAATACTTCAATTTCCACCTATAGTTTTACCTCAAACTTTCTATAAAGAGATAAAGTAATAGAAAATAAAAATGTTTTTACTTTTTAGTATGAGAGATATATAATCCCTTCATTACTTATGGAGTTCACACAAGCTATTTAAAAATAATGTTATTGATACTAGATGAGATCTAATACATTCCTTACTCAATTGAAATGTAGTATTAAAATAAAATTATATTATTGACAAAAATATATCTTATACTCATAAAAAATATAATCTAAATTATATATATATATATAATAATTATAAGAAAATTAGTATGGACCTATGTCAACATTACTTAACTAAACCATATGTTTTTTTTTAAAGCTTTTTGGTAACTTTTTTTTTCTCTTTTTTTTTAACTCAATATTCATCAATATGTTTAGATAAGAAGGGAATTGAACCTGTCATAAGTGCTATAACAAATAGCCTCATCACGATTTAACCAAACCACACAAACTACTTTATAATCATTTTATAACTATACATTTTTTAACATTAAATGAGATTGAGTCTCGTGCAGTATAAGACCAGGTGTCATAAAATTAGTTTGCGCAAAATAGAATGAGAGGACCGAAATAAGACTCGATTCAAACAGAATTGGAAAATGAGAGACAACCTCGTGGCATTGCGGATGGGTATGCCTTAGCGGTGGCGGCCGTGGAAGCCTACTCTCCTTACAGTTCAACATTGCCCCAACTTTGAATGGAGTACTACTCTCATGAGTCTCATTCTGTTTGAATCGAATCCTTCCATTATGTTTCTATGCAAGTTAACTTTATGACACCTTGTCCTATTACTGTGACACACTCGGCCTCATCAAATTTTTCGGGTGCGGCAAGATGAAGAACGAGCCATGATGACATGTAGCCCGAGTTACATGTATAATAACACTGCCAATAGTCCCTAGATGTTCTTCGAAGTATAGAATGGAGCAGGTATGTGTTTTCATATTTATCATTTTTTCATATTCATGGGGTCTACTATGTTGGTTGGTTAGAGATATGGTATTTATATAAAAGTATGTTACGAAAATTAATGGATTATGCGGTCTACTATGTTAATTGGTTAGAGATATGGTATTTATATAAAAGTATGTTATGAAAATTAATGGATTTGGTATGTAATGAATTTTAATGGATTGGGTTATTTTATTATTTTTGTTTGGTACTTATAAGAAAAATGTAATTATTACTAAAAAAATAATAATTTTTAAGTATATTATTTTACATATGTGATTTAATTGTTATAACTTGCAATTGTTATAGTTGTTATAAGAAATAATTATCTAAACAATAATATTTAAAGTTGAAATTCTAGTGAGTCAAGCTAAACTAAACAATTGCATTTTCACATAGAGTCACCATAAATATATTAAACTACTACATGAAGTCCATGATCCATGGCCTATATTATTTTTGAAAGATTGAAATAATATTACTAACTAAATCCATATTGATTCCTACTCTACAAGTATAAGAGATCAAAAGAAATGTATTTCTTATGGGAACTTGGTAAATCTGGAAATAAGATGAATCTGTCTAGATTTTAAAAATACCATAAAAGATCTAATTTATTTTAAGCTAATTGTTATTTTATAACATGTAAAAAATATATATATTTTTAATTATTTTATAACATGTAAGAAGTATATATATATTTTTAATTCTTTTATTTAAAATTTGGTCTAAACAATTATTTCTATTTAATATTTAATATTTAAAAATGCTAAGTATTTGTTCTTAAAAAAAACTATTACTTTATTAATGAAATTTTTTAATTTTAATAATTTTTAACCAAATTTTAATAATACCTAAGTCTGATTATAGTTGACAATGTTTGGCCATATTGATATTGATTGAACATTCATTCTCATATTTGATCATGATATGAAGAAAAAAAAAGTGCGAAAGAACAATTAGAGAAATAAAGAAGTACGAAGCACAAAAAGATATGAAATGAAAAATTATAGAAGAAAGCCTTATATATCCAAATATTTCAATCCTTTATTGTCTCTTAATAAAATGGGAATATTGCGAACTATTGAAAGTCTATATATTGGATGCTCAACATAATAGGATTTTTACAATAGTAGTGATCTTCAGTATTTCTTGGCAGTATTTCAGGATAGTTTGGTTGTGATGAAGCTCCTAAACCGGGTGCAAGAAAGATAGTTTTCACCTTGTTCGAGCTTGACAACCCTATCCCTATCGTCGTGCCCAAATCAGGAGGCCGATTTTGCACCAGAAATTTTCTTCGAAACAAATCAGCAGAAAGCCATAACACGTCATGTGTGGCGTCTATATGGTACAGAAAACCATTTGAGCCCTATAACTTAGTATATATATGTATTTAAATTTTCAAGCAATAGTTATATCTAATAAGACTGCGCTGTCATGTAGATGTTGTCTTGAGGCTTGTTTTTCCAAGCTTGAGTGACTATTTCCTTAAGGACTTGTATATAATTTGTTCCTATGATCTTAATGTGATGGCTATACGATCTTCTTACATTTGTCACTGCTATTTCCATTTTTTGTGTTCATGTATTGTTTCTTTCCCATTTAGGAATATTATAGTGGTATCAGAGCATAATCTTGGCTTAGCCTGTGAGTTTCAATCCAATATGCTATAAGAAGAAGAAGAGAAGAAAACGAGATCTATAATGATGGAAGTAATGAGCTTTGTCTCATCACTTTTCAGATCTATGAAGAACCTCTCCAAGGACGTCAAGCAGATGAAAAAGGAGAGATGCAATGAAACCTTTAAAGGGTTTCAAGAAGAAGAAGGTCTATGTATTGCCTATCATCAGAAGAAAGAACCGGTGTTGCATAGAACTCCAAAGCAATATACTATGCCCTTCTATTTTGAGGAATAAGACAAGAGGTGTGGAGATGGAGGGCACTTGGAACATGAAATTCTAGGTAAATACCTGGAAAAATGTAAGTTTCAACCTAGAGCTTTCAAGGAGACTCTAACTCTCCCACAGTTCATTCGGCTCAAAGAAGAAAGGAGACCTTGTATAAATAGGAAAATAAAGGGAAATAGATTTCTATTGTCTAACTTTGATGGCTCATCCTCTTGAATAACAACAGCTTGGGGAATGAAGTTGGATGCATTTTTTACGCTACATCCAGTAGTAGAGAAAGAATCTATTGAGATTGCAGCGCTGCACCTTGAGGGCTAAGCAAATATTTGGTGGTTTAGCCATTTGATTCATGCACGAGTGACTGCATATGTAGATTTTACTCAAACATTGATCAAAATGTTTGACAATAAGAGATCAGAGGATAAGAGGCATTCACCACCAGTTGCTGCAGGAGCACTTGCATCAGGAGAAAGAACACTTGAACCTTTGCAAAGATGTCTTAATCCCTTGACATTTAGAGTCCCATGCACTATTCTGGAAATGCACGAGGAAGAGGAGACTTATACTAGTGTTGATGCAGCCAAAGAAGAGCATCCATCATCATCAATAGTTGGGGAAGTCATCGCATTGAAGGAAGGACCCCTTGTAGTAGTACAAGATGTTCCCAAGTTTCACCAAGGTATGCATATGTTTCCACTTTCTGTTATTTTAGCACATCTTATGGAGGGTTGTGGGAATATGCCATTGCATGAGCAAGGGTCAAATCATATTGATGATTTGGAGCAACAGACTATAATTTTGCTTAGTAGTCCTGAGTTGTTCAATGACGGGATAAACAATCATCCTAGTTATTCAATATTGAGATGAACACAACTCCTGGGGTTGGAGTGTGGATTCCTCGAGGATAGGATGAGAATTTTCCTCATAAAACTAATGCATAAATATATGTTCAGCATTGAGCATGAGCACGAGACAAAGAAAACACCATTATGGAGATTAGCGGCACTGTCATTGAGTAGCAGTGATGAGTTGGGGGCCCAAATATTATTGGGGCATTTTGATGACCATTTTACTTGTATGATATTGTATAGGAAGATGATTGATGAGAGGCATCTTATATTTCATTGTTGTGATGGATCTTTCTTAATGATAATTTCATAGCTCAATGAAAATTCTTTGCCTTTAGCATACTTGGATCCCTATGGATTTAACATGATCATTGATGAGAGGTCTTCACTTGGAGATCTCGAAGAGATTTCATTTCAACATCCCATGAAATGAAAAGGTAGAAATCTGATATAGAAAGATGGTATTCTCCATTGGAGGAGTACCAAGATGGAGCATGGTAGGAGAAACCCACATTTGGATGAAGGAGTGTGGATGGTAAGCAAGGGGTTGGTGAGTCACCTTCATATCTATGACATGGGGTAGCAAGAGGCATGGCTGCATTGGCTAGTCTTGAAAGAGTTTGGCCATCATGTGACATATCCTTCTTCTAAGGGTATGTTGGTGGGTGAAATTTGGCATGGCACTCGCATCATATGGCAGCAAGGAGTTTGGGTGCATTGTGTTGCTATCACATTCTTCATGTCAATCATCATATTTTCACCTCATGACTTGTATGATGGAGGTGTGAAGGGGAAGCAAGAGTTATTGTTGCTTTGGCTTCTCTTGGGAGAGTATGGGCAGAATTTTTCCCATACTTGGCATAATATTTTAGGAGAAAGGGATGGCACAATCAATGCACAATGAGGCTACCCTTCAGCATTGAATAATCAGGATGTATTTCCGCATAGGAAGAAATATGCGACACATTGCAGCATGATGGTGGATGACTTTTGCATATGACATGTCAAAGAATGGAGTCATGGAGTGGAAAGAGCCTTATCACTAAGGCCAACAGTGTTGTCACTTGGGAGTATGAATCCCTTAATTTTACAGACTTTTATGAGTAGATTCTCATGGGAGGGCTCATCTATGGACCTCACTTTCAGCCTAATCACTATTCGTGGTGTTGGCTTGAGGGGTCCTGACCCAGGTTCGAAGGTTTAAGGTTTGCCAACAAACCCCTATACTACTGGCCCTTTCAAAAGTGTCCTACTTGCAGAGGAAAAATTCTCACCCGACGCAGTATGGGAGGGTGCTGGAACCAAGTTTCCGCACCCTAGGAGAGAGTAGTTAAGTCAAGCAGATCCACGTTCGTAACCTATCCAGTTCGCACAAGGTAGGTCCATTCACAAGGTTATTAACATTGTAATCCACAGAATACATAGTTACTACCATGCAAAGATCTAGTCAGTAGCACAAATTATTATGGCGCAAGTGTTCTTTCTCTTGATGTAAGTGTTCTTTCTCCTGATGTGATATGATATAACACAAACATATTCGTAGCATAAACAGATAGCGCAACTGTATTCGTATCTATAAAAGATCCAAAATGTTTGCATCAATAGTAACACATTAGATTAGATAACACAGACATACTTTAATTATATCCACATATATTAGCATCCAAAACCTAGTACAATCCAAACATAGCCTGTGCACACAACCAGCAGGGTTCGCACACAACAGGACTGAGGATCTCCGCCCACACGGGCAGTAGGAGTACTTACCCAAATGACCCAGAAATATATCTAATAATTCACAATTAGCATCAAAATTGATTCTTGCCTACCTTAAGACTCAAAATGTTAATCTATTTATATCGACTTAGCCTATGCTTCCAACCATCCGCAAAATGTGTTTTGTAGACTCTTAGTCTACCCTTGACCCATTGCAATGCATTTTGGGCTTTGACCCACCCCAAATCCCTGCACTGGAATAAATGATACCAAAAATATACAAAATTGTACAAAATTCGCATCTTTAGGGGACCTCTTTCCAACGATCCCCCAACACAATCTTGTGACTCGTCTCAAGTCACTGTGGTCGTGGGGTATCCACCTACACCTACAGTAGCCTGATTGCCTCAACCAGAGGGGGTAGCACTCCTTTACTCTGAACAACAACGTTCTGACAAATATCCACCAACTTATGCAAATTTGGTCCTTTTGTTGCAGATGTGATGCTCTCCAGAGTATGGTTCAATTGTTTAGCTGTGACATCAATATCCTGAAAGAGCTTTAGGGCTTCATCAGCCCATGGATTAAGGCCATCGTTGAGGGTCTTCTTCTTCTACTAGAGTTCGTCAATGTCATCCTGAACGACGTGGTTGGTGTTAGCCACCAATAATATCTGTCATATCGAATGCTGGCTAAAACATTTTTGGAGCCTTAACGGAACACATTTTATTGCAAAAAATGATATCTCTTGAAGACTCAAGAAGACATCTTGCTATTTGTCTAAATCTTCAATGTTGTTTCCTTTTTCCCAACTCATAAATTCTGCTAATTTCAAGAAAAAATACTGCTGCACACACCATTTTCCCCTCCTTCCACTTCAAAACTAACCTCCATTTTTACCCTATTTCATTCCCATGAAACTCCTCTATTTTTCATTTTTCCCCATTTCCCCTTCATAAAATCCTCTTTACAAAGTTTAAAACTCCTCTTTTTACTCTGTCGAAACCCCCAAATCTATTTAAAACTTGAAAGAATTTCATTAAAAACAAATTTTTGTATTACAGGCTTAAGCCCCCCTTGGGCTAACTCCTGAACCACTTCCCCATTACATGCCTTGGTGCTAGAACTAGGCGCTAAGCCATTTAAGCACTTATCGCCTCACAAAGATCAGAGCACATAACTTTATCTACCATATTAAAAATTTCCGATGTCATTAATCCCTTGTACAAAGCTCCCGATCATATTATTGTTTCATATAACCCTCATGCCCACAGTTGGGTGCTAAAAACATTGTATAATCCATCTTCGATTGATATTTTCCTTTGTAAAGTTCATAAACCCACTTTCCTAAATTTTTTCTCTAAGCTCGTGGCCACCCACCTATTCCACTTGGGCCCCCACGATTGTCTCTTTCAGTTTTTAAGTTTCGGCATAACTTACTATATTTAGCAGTTTTTCGGGTCCCGAACTTCCGGAGCCGTTTTGAGGCCCTAAATGATTTTTTTTGGGCATTGCACCTAAAGAGAATAATATTCGATTCCAGAAAAGTTGTAGTCCTCGAATAGAGATTTCTAATGATGTATCATGTGCGTCAAACGGAGATAATATGCCAAAGTTACGTCCGTGGGAAGTTGAAACACCAATTTACCCAAACGGGGCCCATAGTTTTGTCACTTCTTCTCCTAGGGTTAGTTTTTTGGATGTTTAGGTTTCTCCATTGTTTCTCAATAATAAATAGGCCCTCTACCATCATTGTAACTCAATTCAGAGGCCTGTAGCCATCACGTCTCTTCTCAGAGATAGCTACCAGTGCCCTAGCTAGTTTTATTTCCATTCTGTCTGTAAGCGAATTTCAGTTCTTTGATATTAATGAAATGAAGTGTTATTTCCACTGCATCTCTATATTTATGGTTATATGTTTATTCTCTTGCGTTCCTCCATAAATCTGGATCAGTGGTATCAGAGCAGTCTGCTTTTTCTCGATCCTTCTTTGCATGTCCCCAACGAGGTTGGGGTATAAGGAGCTAGGGCTTGATCTAGTGGATCCTTTGCAAGATCATCCTCGCAAACCTCAATGGACGCCCATGGGGGATGAAAAGAAAGACAAGGGAATAGGAGATCCTATCAAAATATTTCTCGAGGAGGCCCTCGAAAAACAAAGGAACGCGATGATGGATAACTTTTCTCAGATCCTTCAACGGCTACCCACCGGCAGCGCATCGACATCTAGCAGCCACTCTGGAGGTGCGACTCCTTTTATGGTACAAGTAAATTTTGACATTCCCATATTTGAGGGTCAAATAGACGCAGATGTCGTAGATAGATGGTTGAATCTATTAGAAGGATATTTCTCTATTCATGACTTTTCAGACCGAGAGAAGATTATTTTTTCACTCCTCAAAGCTACCCCCCATGTTAAGGAGTGGTCGGAAACCTACTGTGAGAACAAGGACCAGACAGAACCATGAGAAATTTCCCTGTCCAAAGCGTCGAGAAAGCCGGGTTTTGTAAGTATTTTAGTATTAAAATATTTTGAGGATTTCTCCAATAAGCCGATCTGAAAGAACCTGGATGTGCTACTTGGGAATATGTTGTAGTGCTAAGATTCATAATTACTAATCCATGGAATGTCACTTTGAAGCAAGATTTGAGGTTATGAAGAGTAAGAAATTCTTTGACAATTCCTTGTTGCATGTCATGTTGATATGTATACTCTTGAACATTTGAAATGTTAGATTGGGGGGAGTGCCAAATTCAAAATTTGGTATTGAAGAAACTACCAAATTATATATGTTTCATGTTGCTAAAGAATATATATGAAATGTCGATTGAAGGTCAAAGCAGCAAATCATAAACTATCACCACCGAAGAGCACAATTTTCGATGGGATCACATAACACAACATCTAGTAGTGATTGAACTCGATCAATTAATAGATCATGTAGTTTCAGAAGCTAGTATTTGAAGGAAGCCCGAAGTTCAAATATAAGTGACCATGTAGTAGTGACCAAACTGGATGAAATAATAGATCATGTAGTTTTAGAAGCTAGTATTCGAATGAAGTGTGTAGGTCAAATATGGGTTGTATGAGGTGTTTATAAAAGAACGTAGATCAAATATTGGTTGTAAGACATGTTTATAAAAGTTTTAAATGGATTAAATGAGTAAATAGTGAAGGGTATTGTGTTTATTGTAGGTTGTGCTTACTAATTATTTTTGTAATAGTAGGTTGATTCCTAGAAGGAATCATCATTTAATGAATTATTATAGTTTTTCTCTTAGAAACATTTCCAAGTATATCTTCTATCTCATGTGGCAAAGGTGAACCACTTAACTACATGTTTTACTTTAGTCGAGTCCCTCATCTTCACTGCATGTTCTACTTCATTGGATCCCCTCATCTTTAGTGGTAGGAAAAATCATAAAGACCAATAAAAGGACTCTGAAAGGGCTTAGCACTTGGCACCTTCACGACACTCAAAGAGGGGTGCTATAAAACTTTGTAGTAAGAAAATTTTGTCACCTAATGTTACATTTAAAATAACAAAATAATGGTTACATTAAAAAATTAAAAAACTAATAAGAATAATAAATTCAATGTTGGCCACACATAAAATACTTCAATTTCCACGTATAGTTTTACCTCAAACATTCTATAAAGAGATAAAGTAATAGAAAATAAAAATGTTTTTACTTTTTAGTATGAGAGATATATAATCCCTTCATTACTTATGGAGTTCACAAAAGGTATTTAAAAATAATGTTATTGATACTACATGAGATCTAATACATTCCTTACTCAATTGAAATGTGGTATTAAAATAAAATGATATTATTGACAAAAATAGATCTTATACTCGTAAAAAATATAATCTAAATTATATATATATATATATATATATAATAATTAGAAAATTAAATGGACCTATATCGAAGCATTACTTAACTAAACCATATGATTTTAAGCTTTTGGCCAACTTTTTTTCTCTTTTTTATTCAAATAACATCGATATGTTTGAATAAAGAAATTGAACACATGATAAGTGCTATAACAAATAGCCTCGTCACCATTTTCTTAAACCACGCAAACTACTTTATAATCATTTTATAACTATGTTTTTAACATTGAATGAGATTGAATCTCGTAGGTATAGAACCGGGTGTCATAAAATTAGTTTGCACAAAACAAAATGAGAGGACTGAAATAAGACTCGATTCAAACAGAATGGGAAAATGAGAAACAGCCTCGTGGCATTGCGGATGGGTATGCCTTAGCGGTGGCGGCCGTGGAAGCGTACTGTCCTTACAGTTCAACATTGCCCCAACTTTGAATGGAGTACTACTCTCATGAGTCTCATTCTATTTGAATCAAATCCTTCAATTATGTTTCTATGCAAGTTAACTTTATGACACCTTGTCCTATTATTGTGACACACTCGGCCTCATCAAATTTTTCGGGTGCGGCAAGACGAAGAACGAGCCATGATGACGTGTAGCCCCAGTTACATGTATAATAACACTGCCAATAGTCCCTAGATGTTCTTCGAAGTGTAGAATGGAGCGGGTATGTGTTTTCATATTTATCATTTTTTCATTTTCGTGGGGTCTACTATGCTGGTTGGTTAGAGATATGGTATTTATATAAAAGTATGTTACGAAAATTAATGGATTTGGTATGTAATGAATTTTAATGGATTGGGTTATTTTATTATTTTTGTTTGGTACTTATAAGAAAAATGTAATTATTACTAAAAAAATAATAATTTTTAAGTATATTATTTTACATATGTGATTTAATTGTTATAACTTGCAATTGTTATAGTTGTTATAAGAAATAATTATCTAAACAATAATATTTAAAGTTGAAATTCTAGTGAGTCAAGATAAACAAAACAATTGCATTTTCACATAGAGTCACCATAAATATATTAAACTCCTACATGAAATCCATGATCCATGGCATATATTATTTTTGAAAGATTCAAATAATATTACTAACTAAATCCATATTGATTCCTACTCTACAAGTATAAGAGATCAAAAGAAATGTATTTCTTCTGGGAACTTGGTAAATCTGGTAATAAGATGAATCTGTCTGGATTTTAAAAATACCATAAAAGATCTAATTTATTTTGATCTAATTGTTATTTTATAACATGTAAAAAATATATATATTTTTAATTATTTTATAACTTGTAAGAAGTATATATATATTTTTAATTATTTTATTTAAAATTTGGTCTAAACAATTATTTCTATTTAATATTTAAAAATGCTTAGTATTTGTTCTTAAAAAAAACTATAATTTTATTAATGAAATTTTTTAATTTTAATAATTTTTAACCAAATTTTAATAATACCTAAGTCTGTTTATAGTTGACAATGTTTGGCCATATTGATATTGATTGAACATTCATTCTCATATTTGATCATGATATGAAGAAAAAAAAAGTGGGAAAGAACAATTAGAGAAATAAAGAAGTATGAAGCACAAAAAGATATGAAATGCAAAATTATAGAAGAAAGCCTTATATATCCAAATATTTCAATCCTTTATTGTCTCTTAATAAAATGGGAATATTGCGAAGTATTGAAAGTCTATATATTGGATGCTCAACATAATAGGATTTTTACAATAGTAGTGATCTTCAGTATTTCTTGGCAGTATTTCAGGATAGTTTGGTTGTGATGAAGCTCCTAAAGCGGGTGCAAGAAAGATAGTTTTCACCTTGTTCGAGCTTGACAACCCTATCCCTATTGTCGTTGCCAAATCAGGAGGCCTATTTTGCACCAGAAAGTTTGCTGAAAACTATCTTTATTGCACCCGCTTTAGGACTTTAGGAGCTTCATCACAGCCAAACTAAAGATCAGGTACCCCTGGGCAGTACCTTGTTGGTTGTCTGTGATAACCTTAAAAACAAACACAAAAATTTCAATTAACCTCAGCTCAGCTGTTTCAGTTCATTAGTCCGACAGCCAAACGGATTTTGATTTCTCGGAAACTAGGGGAAGCTAGTTCGTGGAAGGTATTATACTTGTGCAGACAGAAAGGAAAATTTTCCAAGATGGTAGTGGTAATATTGGCAGAGTGGAGACATTGCGAAGGCTTCCGTCAGTAAGAAGTTGCTGTTCCTTTTTATGCGGCCTCGTGATTTGGACACGACGATAGGGATAGGGTTGTCAAGCTCGAACAAGGTGAAAACTATCTTTCTTGCACCCGCTTTAGGAGCTTCATCACAACCAAACTAAAGATCAGGTACCCCTGGGGAGTACCTTGTTGGTCGTCTGTGATAACCTTAGAAACAAACACAAAAATTTAAATTTCATTTGTTCTTAGTCCGACAGCCAAAAGGATTTTAGGAGCTCAGCTGTTTCAGTTCATTAGTCCGACAGCCAAAAGGATTTTGATTTCTCGGAAGGTATTATACTTGTGCAGACAGAAAGGAAGGTATTATACTTGTGCAGGCAGAGTGGAGACACGGCAACAAAGAGATGAATTTGTGCCCCGAAACAAAAAGCAGAATTGCGAAGGCTTCCGTCCGTAAACGTCATCAAAGGCTTCATAGAAATCGGTAAACGTAGCGCTGGGAAGACAATAGAGCGTCCGACCGGACTCAAAAATGGTTTGGCACTGAAGAAGTTGCTGTTCCTTTTCATAAAATTTCATTTCAAAGTAAAAATTCAACATACATTTATATCTCTAATGAAATTTATGCTATTCATGGCAACTATGTAAAACTTGAAAGCCATGAAGAGGGATCCTGCAGTAAATATACTCGAGCCTAATTACATGTGTTTTCTGGATTTATAAAATTTTGACTTCGTATGCATGCACCTTTCTATTAATTTTGAAAGAAGTTAAAAAATATATATTTTGATTCCATATGCATGCGTCTTTCTATTAATTTTGAAAAAAGTTTTAAAAAAAGAAAATATATGATTTATCATACACATCTATAAATGGGTAGCCGACATTAGAGCGTCTCGAAAATGGTTTGACACGTTGGCCATGGCTGAAAAAGTTGCTGTTCTTTTTAATAAAATTTAATTTTAAAATAAAAATTCAATATACAATTATATTTCTAGTGAAATAGCCATGAGGAAGGTTCGATCCTGTTTCAGAAATAAAACTTAGGGTTTGGATATTTTTAACCTTCATATCTTGATTCTACAATATAATGAAAAATAGCAAAAACAATCTTAGAATTCCCTTTCCGGATGTTTGAAATTTGCTTCTATAATATAATGAAAAATACTAAACATAATCAATAATGTCTTAAAAATAATACAATGGTTTATGTTGAACAAAATCACATAGAAAATAAAAAACCAAAAAAAGTCTCTTCTGTGAAAAAAATCTTAGAATTCCCCTTTCGAAATTTCCACATATTCAAGCTAGCTCTAATTATGGATGGTTTATGTTGAACACATCCACCTAGAAAATAAAGGAATCAAGAAAAAGCTCATCCTCAAAACAAATTTTAGAAGTCACTTTTCGAAATTTCCGGCCATTCGTCCTAACCCTACTCATGGGCTCAAATTGTTGGGTTCACATGAGGGTCGCATAATAAATTTACCTCAACACTTTTCCCCTTAAATAGATTATATTCCACATAAATACCATGGGTCAATACCACAGTTTGATAAAACTAGGAGTAAAATAAAATAATTTAACCTCTATTTTATTTTAAATATTAATTTGATTAATTCTATTTTATTTTTCTATTTTTTATGTAATTTGACCATGTCAAACATATCTTCCATATAGGGTCTTAGTGCAATGAACATGCCATCATTACACTTAACATTGGACGTATGAATGCTAACATTACCTACTTATAGAAGAAGAATGGTTTTATATTTATGCTAATAAGGGCGCTAAAATTTTAATTTGATTATCAATAATGATTATGTGGATGGTAGAGAACCTCCATGACATATTCTATAATATTCTTTGAAGTTTACAAAAATCAAAAGTTGGGATTTATCTCCAAAGTAATTATGTCCTTTTTGACCATTTAATTAAATTGATTAATTAAAAAAATGTCATATGAACTATTGTCATACAAGTGAGTTATAGTTCTTTGGGCATGTAGTATTGATCAACCTTTCTGGTCAAAATAGACAGAACCTACCCATGGTATTTACTGTGGTATTCTCCCATGGTATCTACCCCCCAATTTTCCTTCGTTTTTCAAGAGAAATAATAAAATAAAGCCTCTAGAGAGTCCATCAAGCCTAAAAAATGGAATAGGAGCTAGGAATTGGATCATGCTAAGTTTTTAAATCTTCTTATGTTTTGTTCAGAACATTCATTAAATAGTTCTAGTTGCATCCAGAGATGAAAAACCCGTGGTGAATTTGTATGGTGGATCTAGTGAGGATTCACAAAGGTGCTTCAGTGTATTAGGTTTGTGTTTAATGAGTAGTCTTGCACGTCATTTGTAGGGGCTCCATTCTTATTTGTATGAGCATGCATCTTTATTTTGAGCTAATAATATAAATAAGAGGTTGGGAGGCTTGAGGGTTCTTGTTAGCATATCAAGATTTTTATTTACAGGATTGAAAATTACTATCGTAAGATGTCCAACTATAGGATTTTTATATATAGGATTGAAAATTCTTGTCCAACTACAATGAAGAAATCACAGGAGCAACAAGTGACCGATGTGTCATATGTGAAAGACTGCAAGTTCGATCATTGAATAACATCTCCAACCAAGTAGCTTTTACGTTGAATTTGAACGGTCAAGTCTCCTATGTCACATAGGGACGAGTTAAGTAAAGTATAATTATTTTATCATGCCAATTTTCCTCTGCCTTCAACAATCTATTTCTTTAATTAGAAATATTGGGAGAGATGGAAAAATATTTGCGGTTCCATATTGATCGAATGATCTAATCCTTCACCATCAACTAAGAGATGAACGGTGGGAAGAATAATAAATTAAATAATGGATAACTATTAATATGTTGATTTGGGGCTTGGGTCAATTGTATAAATAAAATTGAAGGAAACTTTTTGGAAGGCATGATGGACAAGATGTTGATGTGATGTCCCTATGATGAATTAGTGTATTCTTGCATATGTTCTTGCCTATTATGGGAGAATATGGGTTGTATTGAAGAGACCTTGGAAAGTACCCATAAGCTACTTGATGAACTAGTGACAATATATGGTCCTTTAGATAAAAATATTTCCTTAGACAAAAATGATGGTCAAAGCAATATGCCTAAAAAATAATCGATGACATCCTGCGACATAAGTATCCATGGGAAGTGAAGGAAGGATAGGGAATAGGGGATAAGCTATTCACACTTGGATCTATGATACAATGAATAAAGTTAGCCATAGAAAATTTTAAGTTGGAGGACACATTCACATGTCCCTCGGAGGTGGGGAAACCAAAATGGAAGAAACTCAGTTGGCCTCTCAATCCATGCATGCTTGCATTAATACAAAAACAAAATTGTGAAAATACTTGCGAGGAGGTTAGACTTTCAGTTTCTTCTTATCTCAATAGGGTCATAGCTCTAACATTGCCACTACTGCCCTATAATAATGATCTCAAGAAAAAAATACTGCAATTGATAGTAGAAGCCCTTTAGGGGTTGAATAACACTTCGTACCTTTCAGAAGTGACGTAGAATTTTAAAACTCATGGAAGAGTTCGGTTTTGGAAGCTCTATGAAGATGGAGGAAGGAACCAATTTATCATGCCAATTTTCCTCTGCCTTCAACAATCTATTTCTTTAATTAGAAATATTGGGAGAGATGGAAAAATATTTGTTGTTCCATATTGATCGAATGATCTAATCCTTCACCATTAACTAAGAGATGAACGATGGGAAGAATAATAAATTAAATAATGGATAAGTATTAATATGTTGATTTGGGGCTTGGGTCAATTCTATAAATAAAATTAAAGGAAACCTTTTGGAAGGCATGATGGACAAGATGTTGATGTGATGTCCCTATGATGAATTAGTGTATTCTTGCATATGTTCTTGCCTATTATGGGAGAATATGGGTTGTATTGAAGAGACCTTGGAAAGTACACATAAGCTACTTGATGAACTAGTGACAATATGTGGTCCTTTAGATAAAAATATTTCCTTAGATAAAAATGATGGTCAAAGAAATATGCCTAAAAAATAATCGATGACATCCTGCGACATAAGTGTCCATGGGAAGTGAAGGAAGGATAGCGAATAGGGGATAAGCTATTCACACTTGGATCTACAATACAATGAATAAAGTTAGCCATAGAAAATTTTAAGTTGGAGGACATAGACACATGTCCCTCGGAGGTGGGGAATCCAAAATTGAAGAAACTCAGTTGGCCTCTCAATCCATGCATGCTTGCATTAATACAAAAACAAAATTGCGAAAATACTTGTGAGGAGGTTAGAATTTTAGTTTCTTCTTATCTCAATAGGGTCACAGCTCTAACATTGCCACTACTGCCCTATAATAATGATCTCAAGAAAAATATACTGCAATTGATTGTAGAAGCCCTTTAGGGGTTGAATAACACTTCCTACCTTTCAGAAGTGACGTAGAATTTTAAAACTCATGGAAGAGCTCGGTTTTGGAAGCTCTATGCTGAATTTGGATTGCAACAACTTGATATTTCAGTTACCTCAAATTTTTTACATGAACATTACATAAGCTCATCCACAGTATGTCGAAACAAGTATGCAAAATATTGTGTCTCTATTCTTAGAAGGATATTCTCACATCTGCAAGGTACTAAGATCCATATGGAGGAAGGAACCAAAGGTATGACCAATTTCCAATGATCTAGTCGAGAAGTTGGTCACGAAAAACATAAAATTACTTAGAAGTTTCTTGACTAGGAAGGACCTGAGAAGCATTGATAGAGGAAGCACGAAGAAAATCCGTGAGAAGAATGACAAAGGAGGAGTGTAATATTATTTATCTGCAAGGGACCTTGGGCCCTTTACTCATTCATGTCCACGTAATATGAAGGCAACAATGTCAGAACATATATATGCTTTTTCAGATCATTTGGATTCATCCATAGTTGGGTTCACTAGTTTTCAAGGGAGAACCTATGAAGGATTCGAGCAGTCAAGTACAGAAGGTGAGAAACAACACCATTTTTTTCTGAAAAAATGTAGGAGAAGTTGATGATAATTAGTCATCTTGAAAAATTTTATGGGGAAAGGAAGGAGGTAGTTGCTACTATTGTTAGGTCCCTATATTACTAGTGTAGTCCCTTATTGTTGTTAGTGTATCTCCCTTATTGTTATTGTTGTACCCCTCTAACCCCCATATTGTTATTATTGTGCCCTTACATTATTATTGTTAGGTCGGTTAGGATTATATTATGACCCCATGGACTCCTATATATAGAAAGGAGGTTTTGTCATTTGTATCATCTGAGAATTGTTCATTTATGTAATGTAAAGGAGGTTTCCTCCCTCGAAGTGGCTTATTTCTAAGGGGTTGATCGCTCTTTTTTTCTATTTTTGGAGATAGTTTCATAACATTTGGTATTAGATATTTGGATTCTAGGGTTTCTCTGGACCAAACATGTCATCATGGAATTTTCGCTATAAATTTTTCTCTAAGAAGGTTCAGAAGCTGAAATTTTTTTTCACTAGAATTCGAAATCTCGAGTAAATTCATAAAACAAATTCAGAACATGATTCACAATATTTTCAGAGATCGGATCTGTGGAAGTTAGGGTTTTTTCATGCTCCTCAATTTAACCTCAAAGAGGTGACCTTGGGAAAATCATCATAAATATCTCTGTCAGCATCGAATTGGAAATTTGTAAAAATTGACCGCAAGTACAGGAACCGTAGTCTATTGTGTATCAATTTGAGAGTCGAAGGAGGAAACAGGGACACATGTCACCTTGTACAAGTTCTCTCTACTGAACTAGTCCATAATTAGGTCACTGTGGGAGATTGGGAATAACATTTTCTTGAAGGTTCCAAATCCATTCAGACCTGTGGCATTCGAAAGAATATTCACTCGGCTACTACAGGACCAAATTTCATATATTGAAGATCTGAAATCAGGGAGATAATTCAGTTTCAATATCGAGCTCCTCAAAAGCAAGAAAAAGGTGTGTATTTGTTTTTCAAATTGTTCGTACTAGAGAGACACACTAGGAATACTACTATTGTGTTTGACCTAGAAAGAGGTGGAAGAAGTGATGAAGGCGTTTCATGATGGAATATGTGGCGGACACTAAAAGTGGTGCGCAACGACATGTGAGATCCTCAAAGTAGGTTTATTCTAGCCACATCTACTGAGTGATGTTCGAGCTCATGTTAGAGCTTGTGAGAAGTGCCATACTTCCACCGAGAGACAGAAATTTGTGCCCCTCCCACTAATCCTGGTCCATGTTAAAGAGCCATTCAAACAGTGGGGAATTGACTTCATAGGAGAAATCCATCTGGCCTCCAGTATCCAGCACCAATGGATCCTGATCGCCACGGATTACTTCCCAAGTTCTTTGAGGTGGTGTATGCGAGGAATGTTACTGACACAGTGCTAATAAATTTTTTGGAGGAGAATATAGTAGAAAGGTTTGGATGTCCATCAAAGATAATCATGGATAATTTGCAGGGTTCCATCTAATATTCCCAGATTAGCATGCAGCTAATTGGAACATTAATTTTTCTCTTGACATTTAGTTAGATGAATAAATGGGTAGGGAGGCACATAAATCTTTTAAGTAGTCATAAAACCCCTCTTAATGTGGAAAGGGATCATATTCATAGCTGGATAAAGCACCCTCATGTGTGAATAGGGGCTAATGAATGTGGACAAGGTCATGTTTGTCTAAGTCAACAGCGCTAGTATGGGAGGAGTGGATCATCAACAGAGACAACACAGTGTGAATGGGAGGAAGATTCCATGATGGTGGAAAACCTAATGAGTGGGACCCAAGTTGAGAAGGCTCACATTTTCTTATAAGGAGGGCAAGGCAGCCATAGTAGGTCGGGTTATTCATTATTGATTTTATGGTCTGCATCAATATTTTTCATTCTTCAGTTGTTTACTTGAGATTGTTGTGTTGTTTAGAATTGGGTGTTCCCGAGTGGGAATCCCATATCCTTCATTGAGAGGCATCTCGGAGGAGAATTTCAGTTCATTTCCACACTCAGGCTTAAGCCCAAGCTTCAGTATTTAGCTACACTTAAATTTCTGCAGAGTATTATGTTGTGTTACAGGGTATTGTAGTGGAGGGTTAAGAAACCCACTTTTGGAGCTATTTTTTCAGAGGAGAAAGCATTCTTCTCTTTGGGGGGTCAAAAAGGGAGTTTATTGAGGTTTCTTTCACATCTTGGCACCAAGCCAACATATCCCCATCATCTACGACACAGTATCCCTCTTTAACTGTGTTATTTCAATGAGCACTTGTAGTGGGGGTTTTAATGCTTGATTTGGAGGGTGATATCTTCAGTGGTAAGATCAACCTTTCACTTGAAGGATCTGTTGGAGAATATATATTCATTATTTGTATTATCTACAACAATATTCATCCATTTATTCAGTAGTAGCTGCTAATTAGCCTGAGGGATACATTCTGACATTTTGGTTATTTTGTATATTTCAAGAAACCCTTCTCGAGTTGTCTTGAAAATGTGTTTGTGAGTATAGATATTTGTTCTCGGCATTATTTGAGCCCTATAAATTAATATATATGTATTTAAATTTTCCAGTAGTAGTTATATCTAATAAAACTGCGCTGTCATGTACATGTTGTCTTGAGGCTTGTTTTTCCAAGCTTGAGTGACTATTTCCTTAAGGACTTGTATATAATTTGTTGCTATTATCTTAATGTGATAGCTATACGATCTTCTTACATTTTTCACTGCTATTTCAATTTTTTTTGTTCATGTATTGTTTCTTTCCCATTTAGGAATATTATAGTGGTATCAGAGCATAATCTTGGCTTAGCTTGTGAGTTTCAATCCAATATGCTATAAGAAGAAAAAGAGAAGAAAACGAGATCTATAATGATCGAAGGAATGAGCTTTGTCTCATCACTTTTCAGATCTATGAAGAACCTCTCCAAGGAGGTCAAGCAGATGAAAAGGGAGAGATGCAATGAAACCTTTAAAGGGTTTCAAGAAGAGGAAGGTCTATGTACTCCCTATCATCAGAAGAAAGAACCGATGTTGCATAGAACTCCAAAGAAATATACTATGCCCTTCTCTTTTGAGGAATAAGACAAGAGGTGTGGAGATGGAGGGCACTTGGAACATGAAATTCTAATTAAATACCTGGAAAAATGTAAGTGTCACCCTAGAGCTTTCAAGGAGACTCTAACTCTCCCACAGTTCATTCAGCTCAAAGAAGAAAGGAGACCTTGCAGCAATAGGAAAATAAAGGGAAATAGATTTCTATTCTCTACCTTTGATGGCTCATCCTCGTGAATAAAAAAAGCTTGCGGAATGAAGTTGGATGCATTTTTTATGCTACATTCAGTAGTAGAGAAAGAATCTATTGAGATTGCAGCACTACACCTTGAGGGCTAAGCAAATATTTGGTGGTTCAGCCATTTGAGTCATGCAAGAGTGACTGCATATGTATATTTTACTCAAACATTGATCAAAATGTTTGACAGGAAGAGATCAGAGGATAAGAGGCCTTCACCACCACTTGCTACGGGAGCACTTGCATCAGGAGAAAGAACACTTGCACCTTTGCAAAGTGGTCTTAATCCCTTGACATTTAGAGTCCCATGCACTATTCTGGAAATGCATGAGGAGGAGGAGACTTATACTAGTGTTGATGCAGCCAAATAAGAGCATCCATCATCATCAATAGTTGGGGAAGTCATCGCATTGAAGGAAGGAACCCTTGTAGTAGTACAAGATGTGCCCAAGTTCACCAAGGTATGCATATGTTTCCACTTTCTGTTAATTTATCACATCTTATGGAGGGTTGTGGGAATATGCCATTGCATGACCAAGGGTAAAATCATATTGATTATTTGGAGCAACAGACTATCATTGTGCTGAGCAGCCCTGAGTTGTTCAATGAGGGGATAAACAATCATCCTAGTTATTCAATATTGAGATGAACACAACTCCTGGGGTTGGACTGTGGATTCCTCGAGGATAGGATGAGAATTTTCCTCACAAAACTAATGCAAAACTATATGTTCAACATTAAGCATGAGCACGAGACAAAAAAAACACCATTATGGAGATTAGCAGCACTGTCATTGAGTAGCAGTGATGAGTTGGAGGCCCAACTATTATTGGGGAATTTTGATGACCATTTTACTTGTGTGATATTGTATAGGAAGATGACTGATGAGAGGCATCTTATATTTCATTGTTATGATGGATCTTTCTTAATGATAATTTCACATCTCAATGAAAATCATTTTCATTTAGCATACTTGGATCCCTAAGGATTTAATATGATCATTGATGAGAGGTCTTCACTTGGAGATCTTGAAGAGATTTCATTTCAACATCCCATGAAATGAAAAGGTAGAAATATGATATGGAAAGATGGTATTCTCTATTGGAGGAGTACCAAGATGGAGCATGGTAGGAGACACCCACATTTGGATGAAGAAGTGTGGATGGTAAGCAAGAGGTTGGTGAGTCACCTTCATATCTATGACATGGGGCAGCAAGAGGCATGGCTGCATTGGCTACTCTTGAAAGATTTTGGCCATCATGTGACATATCCTTCTTCTAAGGGTATGTTGGTGGGTGAAATTTGGCATGGCACTTGCATCATATGGCAGCAAGGAGTTTGGGTGCATTGTGTTGCTATCACATTCTTCATGTCAATCATCATATTTTCACCTCAAGATTTGTATGATGGAGGTGTGAAGGGGAAGCAAGAGTTATTGTTTCTTTGGCTTCTATTGGGAGAGTATGGGCAGAATTTTTCCCATACTTGGCATAATATTTTAGGAGAAAGAGATGGCACAATCAATGCGCAAGGAGGCTACCCTTCAGCATTGAATAATCAGGATGTATTTCCGCATAGGAAGAAATATGCCACACATAGTAGCATGATGGTGGATGAATTTTGCATATGACATGTCAAAGAATGGATTCATGGAGTGGAAAGAGCCTTATCACTAAGGCCAACAGTGTTGTCACTTGGGAGTATGAATCCATTAATTTTGTAGACTTTTATGAGTAGATTCTCATAGGAGGGCTCATCTATGGACCTCACTTTCAGCCTAATCACTATGCGTGGTGTTGGCTTGAGGGGTCTTGATCGAGGTTTGAAGGTTTAAGGTTTGCCAACAAACCCCTATACTTCTGTCCCTTTCAACAGTGTCCTACTTGCAGAGGCCAAAGTCTCACCCGAAGTACTATGGGAGGGTGTTGGAACCAGGTTTCCGCACCCTGGGAGAGAGTAGGTAAGTCAAGCAGATCCACATTCGCAACCTATCAAGTTCGCACAAGGTAGGTCCATTCACAAGGTTATTAACGGTATAATCCAAAGAATACATAGTTATTACCATGAAAATATCTAGTCAATAGCACAAATTATTATGGTGCAAGTGTTCTTTCTCTTGATGTAAGTGTTCTTTCTCCTAATGTGATATGATATAACACAAACATATTCGCAGCATAAACAGATAGCGCAACTGTATTCGTATCTATAAAAGATCCAAAATGTTTGCATCAATAGTAACAAATTAGATTAGATAACACAGAGATACTTTAACTATATCCACATATATTAGCATCCAAAACCTAGTACAATCCAAACATAGCCTGTGCACACAACCAGCAGGGTTCGCACACAACAGGACTGAGGATATCCACCCACACGAGCAGTAGGAGTACTTACCAAAACGACCCAGAAATATATCTAATAATTCACACTTAACATGAAACTTGATTCTTGCCTACCTTAAGACTCAAAATGTTAATCTATTTATATCGACTTAGCCTACACTTCCAACGATCCGCAAACCATGTTTTGTGGACTCTTAGTCTACCCTTGACCCATTACAATGAATTTTGGGCTTTGACCCACCCCAAATCCCTGCACTAGACTAAATGATACCAAAAATATACAAAATTGTACAAAATTCGCATCTTTAGAGGACCTCTTTCCAACGATCCCCCAACACAATCTTGTGACTCGTCTCGAGTCAATGTGGTCGTGGGGTATCCACCTACACCTACAGTAGCCTGATTGACTCAACCAGAAGGGGAAGCACTCCTTTACTCTGAACAACAGCGTTCTGAGCAATATCCACCAACTTCTGTGAATTTGGTCCTTTTTTTGTAGATGTGATGCTCTCCAGAGTATGGTTCAATTGTTTAACTGTGACATCAATATCCTGAAATAGCTTGAGGGCTTCATCAGCCCATGGATTAAGGCCATCGTTGAGGGTCTTCTTCTTCTACTGGAGTTCGTCAATGTCATCCCAAACGGCGTGGTTGGTGTTAGCCACCAACAAAATTTGTCATATCAAATGGTGGCTAAAACATTTTTGGAGCCTTCAAGGAACATGTTTTATTGCAAAAAATGATATCTCTTGAAGACTCAAGAAGACATCTTGCTATTTGTCTAAATCTTCACTGTTGTTTCCTTTTTCCCAACTCAGAAATTCTGCTAATTTCAAGAAAAAATACTGCTGCAAACACCATTTTTCCCTCCTTCCACTTCAAAACTAACCTCCATTTTCACCCTATTTCATTCCCATGAAACTCCTCTATTTTTCATTTTTCCCCATTTCCCCTTCATAAAATCCTCTTTACAGAGTTTAAAACTCCTCTTTTTACTCTGTCGAAACCCCCAAATCTATTTAAAACTTAAACGAATTTCATTAAAAACACCTTTTTGTATTACAATCTTAAGCCCCCTTGGGCTAACTCCTAAACCACTTCCCCATTATATGCCCTGGTGCTAGAACTAGGCGCTAAGCCATTTAAGCACTTATCGCATCAGAACGATCAGAGCACATAAGTTTGTCTACCATATTAAAAATTTCTGATGTCATTAAGCCCTTGTACAAAGATCCCGATCATATTATTGTTTCATATAACCCTCACGCCCACAGTCGGGTGCTAAAAACATTGTATAATCCATCTTCAATTGATATTTTCCTTTGTAAAGTTCATAAACGCACTTTCCTAAATTTTTGGTCTAAGCCCGTCGAAGACATGTTTTCAATGATCCAGGTGGATATTGGTGGCCACCCGCCTATTCCACTTGGGCCCCCACCATTGTCTCTTTCATCTTTTCAGTTTCAGCATAACTTACTATTTTTAGCAGTTTTTCGAGTCCTGAACTTCTGGAGCTGTTTTGAGGCCCTAAATGATTTTTTTTGGGCATTGTGCCTCTAGCAAGTATTATTCTGTTCTAGAAAAGTTGAGGTCCTCAGATAGAGATTTCTAATGATGTATCATGTGCGTCAAATGGAGATAGTATGCCAAAGTTACATCCGTGGGAAGTTGAAACGCCAATTTACCCAAACAGGGCCCATAGTTTTGTCGCTTCATCTCCTAGGGTTAGGTTTTTTGATGTTTAGGGTTCTCCATTGTTTCTCAATAATAAATAGGCCCTCAAGCCTCATTGTAACTCAATTCAGAGGCCTGTAGCGGTCACGTCTCTTCTCAGAGATAGCTACCAGTGCCCTAGCTAGTTTTATTTCCATTCTGTCTATAAGCGAATTTCAATTCTTTGATATTAATGAAATTTTTGAGGAGGTAAATCCCCTCTGCGGACAGAGGCGGTCCTTACTAGCCCAGATCGGGTCTAGCAACAATCAAACACGCTACAGTGCAGGTTCCTAATTGTAAATAAACCGACTTGCGAGGAAGGCTTACCTGGAATCCAACTCTATCATCTGTAGAAGAGGTGGTGCTCCCGTTCCTTTGCCCTGGCAGATCACAATCCTCACGATCTTCGTGATCGAACACCTGCACATGCAAGAAACAACACAAACGCAACAATAAAATCCAGTGCATACAACTATATATCAGTCGAAGAGGATATAACTCATGAACATGATCAAGAATAAGAGTGGAACCATAACCGATAGTCGCTTATCATTAAAGAGTCAAAAGAAGAATACAACCATAGCTTCGACGCAGCACTCTCCTTTAGCGGGTCGTCAGAACAACATGTCTCGGAAAAGCCTGTCAGGGATGGGACAAGCCTCTCTCTCTCCGGATACTTGGCAATACTCTCCTTGCTTGGATTTGGCCTTAGGGAATAAAGAAGGCTTTTGCAGCATGAGAGCTCTTGGGAACTTAGAAATTCCGCCACTCTTTGGAACTAGCCCTTCAGCCCCTTAATCAATGGATGAAGGCTATATTTATAGAGGAGAGGAGGAGGTTGGGATCCCTACAATAGTGGAAGGGAGGCCTTATCCTTTGGGAGGTTCCCCATATGGTGGAAACAAGAGGCCATAAGGAGGAAGGCCATGGTTATTTAGTCGAAACCACTCCTGATGACTCATCCACGAAGTTGTTGTAATCGAAACTTTGCCTCCTTTTTTAAAAAACTTTCCATAAACAGATTGGCGCGGGTGCAACACTAGGATAGAGTGCCGATTGGCGCGGGCTCAGTGTTAATTTTCACCCATTGGTGCGAGTACATAATGGGCTACCAGCGCCAAGGAAAAAATAGGTGTTTTTAGGGGTCTGCTCAGGAAATGATCAACAGAAGAAATGCTGTCCTCATGGAAAGGGATGCAACGATGGTATTTACAAGGCATGACACTACTTATTGGTCACAGAAATGACCCTCCAATGGGCGAGATGGGAATTACAGGGACGGTGACAAATTACTGTGTAACAGATGCCCCCTGAAGCATGAGGCCCAAAAGAGAGAGAGGGGTGAAATGATTTACGAGAACATGACGACTGAAAACACCGCCATCGGAAAACCTGTGGAGAAAAGTACAATTGACGTCTCAGATACATGATATATATATGCATGGTATGGGCGCAACCATCCATAACAGAGTGTACAATAATCTAGATCCAAGGCATGGAGAGAGTCATCGAGAGAGGATCGATAAATAGACTTAGGTATGGTTGCAGCCATCCAATCAGTGAGTCATGTAAATAATCATAATAATCCACAATGTCTCAGCCTAGATTACAACAGACACAATCCAGGGTCTTGTGCTCCATCTCGACCCGAGAAAAGTACAAGTTCAAGCATGCGAATATGTGAGCTGAAGTCGAACATGCAAGAACATCGTCTGATTACCGGCCAATGACGAAAGTTGTTAACAGACGTGAGAGGAACCACCATTAATGCCAATGGTCCTCAAGGTACTACAGGTACAATCTACGGCATGTGAACAGTGAGCTGGTGTCGAACACCCGTAGAATCATTCGATCGGAGGCCAATGATGAAAACCTCACGTCAAATGCGACGAACCTGCCATTGAGGCATGCGGGCTCCAAGGTACAATAAGGGAGTCTCTAGATCAGCTTCCTGGATAATGAGCTGAAGTCGACAGGAAGTGACCTTGATCGAAGGTGGGCCATAGTGTTTACCACATCATCGACATGAGACAGAGGAACATAATGTCTTTGTGAATCAAGATAAGATGAGAATCAGAGGAAGGTTGGAGTTTGCAGAGGTCAACTTCTCTTGAACATATTGACGGCATGACATTGGATTTGGCAGTATTTGACATCAAAAGATCAAAGGTCACGGTGACAAGGCAAAGAGCAGATGAGAGGTCAAAAGGGATCACCCAAACCCACGGAGGCAAGTGGAAAATGAGATGAGATGTCCCCAACCCGACAGGAATGCAGACAAGTGTCATGTTCAAGAGCGACATACTGCCGACACGACAATGATGTTGGTTCCATTTTTTCCCCACCATTTCGGTGAGTACCTCTTTTTTTTTACACAAGCTTGAAGAGGATACCATATTCGTGTCATATAAATCCATCCTTCAGACGAATCCATCCTAGTACATTTAACGAGCCCTAGGAAGGAGTGACTTGAATAACGTCATTTCGACTGAATCTGATGTCATCAAATTTTAACGAGTCTGAGAAAGGAAGAACTCTGCGTCTTTTCATATTTAGAGAGTTTGAAAAGACAGCTGAAAAGTAAACTCCAGAGGTCCCTTTTCGTAAATAGTTCCTCGGATCCGAAAAGGTAGAAAACAATATCTGAGAAAACCTCCTAGTCGCGATAGGCTAGGGTATTCCTTTTTCGTAAATAATCCATCCCAGCCCGAAAAAGGGGTAAACGTATACTGGGTAGATGTCGATTCGTGTCCACTTTAACGAGATCGAAATGACAAGGGCCTCGGCAATCTTTTCATGTTTAGAGAGTTAGAAAAGAGCTGAAAGTTGACTCCTCCTGGAGGAACGAGTGGTATAAGGGGTAGAAACTGGTTCCGGTAATGGTGGAACTGCTCAAAACATGATAAAAGTCAAGAGGCTGGCTAACAAGACCACTCATCGTAGCGGTTCCTTAGGAACGGGTAAAACAACCAAGTGAAGGCATATGATCGGCCAAGCGGATAGTGATGATGGAGTGAGAAAACCAAAGCTCATCTGGCAAAAACAGGCTGATAAAATGGCAATCACAAGAGGTAAAATGGGAAAGGTTTCATTTTTACACAAGCTTGAAATCAGAAAATTCTGCTTGAAGTTGGTTTCATTTTTACACAAGCTTGAAACAAAGATAAACTATGCTTGAAACCGGTTTCATTTTTACAAAATCTTGAAATGGAAACAAAATATGCTTGAAAAAGTAAGCATGCCCCCAGCATGGTGACTCAATTCGAGGTACATTCCCCCCAGCGCCCCGCCCATCCCCCGTATGGAGTGAAGGTTCAAGTTACGAGATCTAAGAAAGACTCGACTGGGATTTTACGAGATGTAAACAAATACTCGAATTGAACAGGAACGTATTTCATTGTTTTAACAAGGTTGACACATTAAAAGAACTATCCTCAGGACGCCTTGTTTCATGGTTTAAGGAGCTTGGCACAAGACAAGGAACTTTGCTCCGACAACCTTGTTTCATTTTTTAAGGAGCTTGACACAAGACAAGGAACTCTGCTCCAACAACCTTGTTTCATTTTTTAGGGAGCTTGACACAAGACAAGGAACTCTACTTCGACAACCTTGTTTCATTTTTTAAGGAGCTTGACACAAGACAAGGAACTCTGCTCCGAACAAACCTGGTTTCATTTCTTAAGGAGCTTGACACAGGAAAAGAACTATGCTCCGAACAAACCTGGTTTCATTTTTTAAGGAGCTTGACACAGGAAAAGAACTATGCTCTGACAGACTTCATCATAATGAATAAGAAGTCATGGCTTCTAAGAGTTCCACTCCCGATGGAAGAAAAACATCCTCGAAGTCAGGACCCAATGCCCCCAGCACCTGATGCACGATGGCACTTTCACTGAGCACAGGCATGGGGTAGGTAACCACATAGTTGACTTGTGGTGGGGCAGATACAACGGGTGGATAAAAACCAGGAAGAGGTGATGGCAGGCCAGTTGCCACATCGAGACCAAAGAACGAAAGCTGATCAATGGTCACGATTCGTCCTTCATGTGGAAAACACATCACACGGAAAAGGGAGGAGACAAGTGCTCCCATGGCGTAGGTGTAAGCGCGCCCCAGGAGCAGATTGAAATCCAAGGGGCCTGGAATGACCATCACGTCCATATGGACGGTTTTACCTCCCAAAGTAATCGGTAACCTTGGAAGGATCCCCAACAGTTAACTCATCCTTCTGTTAAAAGTCAACAGATTCTACGTAATAGGCGCAAGCGACGGGGAACCGAAAGCTTGCCAGGTAGTTGAGGATAGAATACTAATAGACACTCCTTCATCTATAATGGTGCTTTCGGGTAATGCACTATGACCAAAAGCTCCGTACCGTGATTCTAAAGGCACATAAGACTCGAAGGCGTATCCTCGCAAATCGACCTTTAATCAAAGGAAGCGAACAAACTACTTGGAGGGGGCTACCATCAACCGAGATGGTCTTCCCCCCTGGTGTTACGGAAGAAGAAGGAGCATCCTCCACGACCTCCATCTCGAAGGTGGGAGGGGTATCCTCCAGGATCTCCATCACGGGAGGTGGAGGAGCAACTTCTTGAGGTATAGGGACAAGAGAATCTTTCTCCAAGTCCGAGGAATCTGAAGAAACAAGAAGAACCTGAGGGATGTGAGGTCCACTCTCAACGGAAAAGACCTGGTGCACCGCAGACGGGGCCAGTTCAACCGATCCCACGACCAATGGTTGGTCGGGAACGGATTCCTGAATTCGAATTTTCGAGTGAGCGGGATTGACCAAGGATGATTCTTGACCAATCGTAGGATCAACTAGCAGAGGACTCAAAGAAAGTTGTTTGTAACCAGCCGAGAGGCATGGTGTAGAAACAGTTGAGTTGTCCAACACTCGCTTGGCTTCATCCATATAAGGAAAAAGGTGAATGGCATGGTGCCCTTCACACAACCTACAGGGATTGGTAATCTTACCCTGCTTCTTAGGAGTTTTACCAACACTAGCTGAAGACGTGCCCCCAACCTGACTTCCGGAAGCCAAAGGCAACGGTGGATGACCGCTGGACCATTCTTCAAGCACCTTGGGAATGCCAGGGCAGTCTCGAAGAATATGGTCTCCCGTGCACAACATGCAAGGGAACTTGACTTTCCGTGGAGGGTTGGAAGGTTTATCAAGAGGGGATGCATTAGAAGCAGTGGCTGCACTTTTAGCCTCTCGCTTATTGGACTTCTTCTTCTTTGTCTTCTTCTTCTTCTTCTTAACCACCTGGTTACTTGAATCCAGACTTTCACCAGGCGAAGTAGAAGAGGAGGACGCAGAAACAGGTGAAGAAGGGGAGAGGTCCACCTTGGAATCAACATGATGTTGTTCAGGCGGAGGAACTGATTGAACAGTAGCCGAGACATTCGAGACCACAGAGGTTGAAAACAACCAAACAGGCAACCCAACAGTTAACCCAGGAAGGGACAACGTTGCCATATAAGGAGCACCAACATTTCCAAAAGGAGGAAAAGGACCAAGATTCCCATCGGAGGGGATTCCTTGGTTGGTGAACTCCGGAAAAGTTGCCATCAGAAACGATCTTCAGAACAACACCCTAAGGAAACTAACTTTAACCAGGAATATTTCGTGGGCAGTTAATTTTTAAAACATTGAAACAAAACTCTATCGTTTCATATTTTAAGAGTCGAGAAACAGACAAAAGGTGACTCTATCGCTTTCATATTGGAAACAAGCATGAAAGGACAAGTACTTGATGACCTTTTCAAATTTACAGAGTCATAAAAGATCGAAATGACTACTCATGAATTCTAGGCAAAGGGTGTACCAAATAACCGTGAACTGCAATATACACTTTGGTTTCAAAATGAAAGAGAAATCAACCAAGTACTTAACGTACGTGCAGGCAATCTCCCCGAATGTTGTGTCTGGTGTATCACGGGTATAAGGCGGCAGACTCGGCTTCCTATGGATAAAGGATTGAAACCTAGTGGGGTCTCCCTTTATATACGCGACGATACAGGGAGCACAAGTCCGTACTAGTGTTGTCTAAAGCCAAGAGGCGAACGACAGCTACTAGGTTTAAAGACGCCGGAACACGTCTCTAGCCTAGACCTCTAAGTGTTTCGTTAATGTTTCAATGATTCCTTAGGTAAATTGAGTAAATTTTATGGTTGATCTTCAATTATGTTTCGGTTTCAAGGCCCTACCGTATGTCATATGACAATCTCCTGTATGCAGCTACATGAGAAAAGAAAACTTTTCAATTCGATGAATGCTATCTAGTTAAGGGAAGAGCTTCAAACAATGATGCAACAAATAGCAAAACTGAAAATGAAACTTTTCCAAACTAGATGACTTTCACTATCCAAAATTATTCTAAAACATTCAACGAAGCGAATTATGCAATGTAATCTATGCAAAATTCTTTTTCCGAAAACTATGCAATTGTAATCTATGCAAAATTTCCTTTTTCTTTTCAAATAATAAGAATGCACTCAATGCATTTTTCGATGAAATGAGAATCTACTTAATGCATGCTTTCAATGAAAGAGAATGCACACAAAGCGATTTTTAGCTCTCAATCATTAAACAATGTGATCTAAGTTCAATGATAAATCTCAAAAAATACTTTTCAATGCAATGTGATCTAATGCATTTTAACGAAAAGAACAATTTGAGACGAAAACTAAATAAACGCAAATCTTCCTAATGAAGGATGAATGCAAAAGAGATGTAAACAAACACTAAGAATGCAATTGTTGTTTCAAACACTTTGTAACGAAATCCCTCAAAAGGCGACAAGACATATGAGGTCAAACACAAAGAGGACTTCCAAAGCAAGAGATAAAAACAAGGCATTCATTCCCTTTTACATCAAGAAATCATGGAAAGAAGACGTTCCAAACAATGAGCAATGTAATCTATGCTCATACAAGGAAAAGACCGGAAGGGAAAGACACACTGGTGAAGGATTTAGGGAAAAAATCTCAATTTTCATACACCCTGAAATTGGCACGACTTGTCCATTGACAACTAGCGCCAATTGGAAACAATTGGCGCGACTTGCACATTGACAACTAGCGCCAATGGCCAATTGGCGCGGGTTGCTAACTGACAACAAGCGCCAACGCCTGAAAATGAAAAAACAAAGAATTTCTCCCAACCAAGACCAGACTCACCACTTCAAGCAGAATCCAAAACAAACCCAGAAGCAAAGTACTGACCAAAAGAAGCTTTCGAACAAGGGTAACCCTACCACCTATAGGAAATGGTGCGACTATCTGGCTGTAATCCGCGCCAGAAAAGGGATGGCGCGAGTGATGAATTGGAAAACTGCGCCAACTGGCGCGATTGTCAGGGCTAAAATCGCGCCAATCAAGCCAACTATGAAAAGGTGAAAATTCGGAAAAGCACAGGTCAGATCTAATCCTCTGGGGCTGAACCAAAAGCCAAAACACAAAAAGAGCCAGCCCAAAAGAGCCAACCAGGCAAGCAAGGCCGGGAAACTAACTGGAAAGAGAAGACAAAACTCCAAGTTGTCCAGTCCGTAAACCAAACTGGAGATCAACTGAAGAAGCGTTAATCTACTCCGCTAATGCAAGGCAAAAGCATTTTGTAGGCTATCTGGCTATTCTTCAGACTCCGTCTATAGTTTACAAATCAAACAACAAGCTGAGTCCCCAGCGGAGTTTCCAAATTGTTGAGGAGGTAAATCCCCTCTGCGGACAGAGGCGATCCCTACTAGCCCAGATCGGGTCTAGCAACAATCAAACATGCTACAGTGCAGGTTCCTAATTGTAAATAAAACGACTTGCGAGGAAGGCTTACCTAGAATCCAACGCTATGACCTGTAGAAGAGGTGGTGCTCCCATTCCTTTGCCCTGGCAGATCACAATCCTCACGATCTCCGTGATCGGACACCCGCACATGCAAGAAACAACTCAAACGCAAGCATAAAATCCAGTGCATACAACTATATATCAGTCAAAGAGGATATAACTCATGAACATGATCAAGAACAAGAGTGGAACCATAACCAATAGTCGCTTATCATTAAAGAGTCAAAAGAATAATACAACCATAGCTTTGACGCAGCACTCTCCTTTAGCGGGTCGTCAGCACAACATGTCTCGAAAAAGCCTGTCAGGGATGGGACAAGCCTCTCTCTCTTCGGATACTTGGAAATAGTCTCCTTGCTTGGATTTGGCCTTAGGGAATCAAGAAGGCTTTTGCAGCATGAAAGCTCTTGGGAACTTAGAAATTCTGCCACTCTTTGGAACTAGCCCTTCAGCCCCTTCATCAATGGATGAAGGCTATATTTATAGAGGAGAGAAGGAGGTTTGGATCCCTACAATAGTGGAAGGGAGGCCTTATCCTTTGGGAGGTTCCCCATATGGTGGAGACAAGAGGCCATAAGGAGGAAGGCCGTGGTTATTCAGTCGAAACCACTCCTGATTACTCATCCACGAAGTTGTTGTAATCGAAACTTCCCTTCATTTTTTAAAAAACTTTCCATAAACAGATTGGCATGGGTGCAACACTGGGACAGAGCGCCAATTGGCACGGGCTCAGTGTTAATTTTCCCCCATTGGCGCGAGTACATAACGGGCTACCAGTGCCAAGGAAAAAACATGTGTTTTTAGGGCTCTGCTCAGGAAATGATCAACAGAAGAAATGTTGTCCTCATGGAAAGGGATGCAACGATGGTATTTTCAAGGCATGACACTGCTTATTGGTCACAGAAACGACCTTCCAATGGGAGAGATGGGAATTTAAGGGACGATGACAAATTATTGTGTAACAGAAATGAAGTGTTATTTCCTCTACATCTCTATATTTATGGTTATATGTTTATTCTGTTCCGTTCGTGCATAAATCTGGATCAGTGGTATCAGAGTGGTCTATTTTTTTCTCGATCGTTCTTTACATGTCCCCAGCGAGGTCAGGGTATAAGGAGCTAGGGCTTGATCTGGTGGAACCTTTGCAAGATCAGCCTCACAAACCTCGACGGACGCCCATGGGGAATGAAAAGAAAGACGAGGGAGCAAGAGATCCTATCAAAATATTGCTCGAGGAGGCCCTCGAAAAACAAAGGAATGCGATGATGGATAACTTTTCTCAGATCCTTCAACGGCTGCCCACCGGCGCACATCTGCATCCAGTAGCCACTCTGGAGGTGCGACTCCTTTTAAGGTACAAGTAAATTTTGACATTCCCATATTTAAAGGTCAAATAGACGCAAATGCCGTAGATAGATGGTTGAATCTATTAGAAGGATATTTCTCTATTCGTGAATTTTTAGACTGGGAGAAGATTATTTTTGCACTCCTCAAAGCTACCCCCCATGTTAAGGACTGGTGGGAAACGTACTATGAGAACAAGGACCAGACAGAACCATGAGAAATTTCCCTGTCCAAAGCGTTGAGAAAGCCGGGTTTTGTAAGTATTTTAGTATTAAAATATTTTTAGGATTTATCCAATAAGCCGATCTGAAAGAACCTGGATGTGCTACTTGGGAATATGTTGTAGTGCTAAGATTCATAATTACTAATCCATGGAATGTCACATTGAAGCAAGATTTTAGGTTATGAAGAGTAAGAAATTCTTTGACAATTCCTTGTTGCATGTCATGTTGATATGTATACTCTTGAAGATTTGAAATGTTGGATTAGAGGGAGTGCCAAATTTAGAAGTTGGTATTGAAGAAACCACCAAATTATATATGTTTCATGTTGGTAAAGAATATATATGAAATGTGGATTGAAGGTCAAAGCATCAAATCATAAACTATCACCACTGAAGAGCACAATTTTTTATGGGATCACATAACACAACATCTAGTAGTGATTGAACTCGATCAATTAATAGATCATGTAGTTTCTGAAGCTAGTATTTGAAGTTAGCCCGAAGTTCAAATATAAGTGACCATGTAGTAGTGACCAAACTTGATGAGATAATAGATAATGTAGTTTTAGAAGCTAGTATTCGAAAGAAGTGTGTAGTTCAAATATGGGTTGTATTAGGTGTTTATAAAAGAACGTAGATAAAATATTGGTTGTATGACATGTTTATAAAAATTTTAAATGGATTAAATGAGAAAATAGTGAAGGGTATTGTGTTTATTGTAGGTTGTGCTTACTAATTATTATTGTAATAGTAGGTTGATTCCTAGAAGGAATCATCATTTAATGAAGTATTATAGTTTTTCTCTTAGAAACATTTCCAAGTATATCTTCTATCTCATGTGGCAAAGGTGAACCACTTAACTACATGTTTTACTTTAGTGGAGTCCCTCATCTTCACTGCATGTTCTACTTCATTGGATCCCCTCATCTTTAGTGGTAGGAAAAATCATAAAGACCAATAAAAGGACTCTGGAAGGGCTTGGCACTTGGCGCCTTCACGACACTCAAAGAGGGGTGCTATGCAACTTTGTACTAAGAAAATTTTTTCACCTAATGTTACATTTAAAAATAACAAAATAATGGCTACATTAACAAATTAAAAAACTAATAAGAATAATAAATTCAATGTTGGCCACACATAAAATACTTCAATTTTCACCTATAGTTTTACCTCAAACTTTCTATAAAGAGATAAAGTAATAGAAAATAAAATGTTTTTACTTTTTAGTATGAGAGATATATAATCCCTTCATTACTTATGGAGTTCACAAAAGGTATTTAAAAATAATGTTATTGATACTACATGAGATCTAATACATTCCTTACTCAATTGAAATGTAGTATTAACATAAAATTATATTATTGACAAAAATAGATCTTATACTCGTAAAAAATATAATCTAATATATATATATATATATATATATATATATATATATATATACAATAATTAGAAGAAAATTAGTATGGACCTATGTCAACATTACTTAACTAAACCATATGTTTTTTTTTAAGCTTTTTGGTAACTTTTTTTTTCTCTTTTTTTTTACTCAATCTTCATCAATATGTTTAGATAAGAAGGGAATTGAACCTGTGATAAGTGCTATAACAAATAGCCTCATCACCATTTAACCAAACCACACAAACTACTTTATAATCATTTTATAACTATACATTTTTTAACATTAGATGAGATTGAGTCTCGTGCAGTATAAGACCAGGTGTCATAAAATTAGTTTGCACAAAACAGAATGAGAGGCCTGAAATAAGACTTGATTCAAACAGAATAGGAAAATGACAGACAACCTCGTGGCATTGCGGATGGGTATGCCTTAGCGGTGGCAGCCGTGGAAGCCTACTCTCCTTACATTTCAACATTGCCCCAACTTTGAATGGAGTACTACACTCATGAGTCTCATTCTGTTTGAATCGAATCCTTCCATTATGTTTCTATGCAAGTTAACTTTATGACACCTTGTCCTATTACTGTGACACACTCGGCCTCTTCAAATTTTTCGGGTGCAGCAAGACTAAGAACAAGCCATGATGACGTGTACCCCGAGTTACTTGTATAATAACACAGCCAATAGAACCTAGATGTTCTTCGAAGTATAGAATGGAGCAGGTATGTGTTTCCATATTTATCATTTTTTCATATTCATGGCATCTACTATGTTGGTTGGTTAGAGATATGGTGTTTATATAAAACTATGTTACGAAAATTAATGGATTATGCGGTCTACTATGTTACTTGGTTAGAGATATGGTATTTATATAAAAGTATGTTACGAAAATTAATGGATTTGGTATGCAATGAATTTTAATGGATTGGGTTATTTTATTATTTTTGTTTGGTACTTATAAGAAAAATGTAATTATTACTAAAAAAATAATAATTTTTAAGTATATTATTTTAGATATGCGATTTAATTTTTATAACTTGCAATTGTTATAGTTGTTATAAGAAATAATTATCTAAACAATAATATTTAAAGTTGAAATTCTAGTGAGTCAAGCTAAACAAAACAATTGCATTTTCACATAGAGTCACCATAAATATATTAAACTACTACATGAAGTCCATGATCCATGGCATATATTATTTTTGAAAGATTCAAATAATATTACTATCTAAATCCATATTGATTCCTACTCTACAAGTATAAGAGATCAAAAGAAATGTATTTCTTTTTGGAACTTGGTAAATCTGGAAATAAGATGAATCTGTCTGGATTTTAAAAATACCATAAAAGATCTAATTTATTTTGAGCTAATTGTTATTTTATAACATGTAAAATATATATATATTTTTAATTATTTTATAACATGTAAGAAGTATATATATATTTTTAATTATTTTATTTAAAATTTGGTCTAAACAATTATTTCTATTTAATATTTAAAAATGCTCAGTATTTGTTCTTAAAAAAAACTATAATTTTATTAATGAAATTTTTTAATTTTAATAATTTTTAACCAAATTTTAATAATACCTAAGTCTGATGATAGTTGAAAATGTTTGGCCATATTGATATTGATTGAACATTCATTCTCATATTTGATTATGATATGAAGAAAAAAAAAAGTGCGAAAGAACAATTAGAGAAATAAAGAAGTATGAAGCACAAAAGGATATGAAATGCAAAATTATAAAAGAAAGCCTTATATATCCAAATATTTCAATCCTTTATTGTCTCTTAATAAAATGGGAATATTGAGAACTATTGAAAGTCTATATATTGGATGCTCAACATAATAGGAATTTTACAATAGTAGTGATCTTCAATATTTCTTGGCAGTATTTTAGGATAGTTTGGTTGTGTTGAAGCTCCTAAAGCAGGTGCAAGAAAGATAGTTTTCACGTTCTTCGAGCTTGACAACCCTATCCCTATCGTCGTGCCCAAATCAGGAGGCCGATTTTGCACCAGAAATTTTGCTGAAACAAATCAACTTGGAAAGCCACTTGCTGCGTCATATGTCAACGTCTATAGGAAGGCGAAATTGAAAAGATGCTTCATTTGTGATTGATTATTAACCGCCTGGTATAAGGGGAGCATCATTTAGGTTTAATTCGTCGTTGGATACATTGTTTTTGTGGATGATTATTGTTATAATTTTGAACCCCCTGGTATGACGGGAGCATTTAGGTTTAATTGGCCATTGGATACATTTGTACCAAAAACAATGTATCCAACGGTGAATTAAACCTAAATTCTCCCGTCATACCAGGGGGTTCAAAATTATAACAAAAACCATCCACAAAAAAAATGTATCCAACGGCCAATTAAACCTAAATGATGCTCCCCTCATACCAGGCGGTTAATAATCAATCACAAAGGAAGCACCTTTTCAATTTCGGCTTCCTTTTTTTTTTCAGAAGAAAAAAAAAACGCTGTATATTAGGTGAAAAATATAACTGTACATATTCAACCTTACATTCTCGGCTATGGATACAGCAAGAATTACTATATTTCCAAATACAAAACAAACACCCTGATGATAGGATATTCGATGTATAAGGCAAGCAAAATTACGGGTGGAAATACCATACCCAAACTGTATGTACTAAGCATCCCTATTTTCAAGAGAATACATGCATGTGAGAATAGAAGCATCATAACAAGTCACAGATAAGTTAATAGGATGCAAAGATAAGAAAACAGGGAGGAGAAAGCCAATAAAACAGCAACCAGGATATGAAGAGGCTTCCCATATGTACATAAACCCACCTCAGCACCAAAGAAAACCCAAAAGATAACCGGCACCCAAGTCGGAAAGCCAAAATACTTGTCAACTGTGCGGAGTGAGGCAAAGTGCAACAGGCTCGCCTGTAATATATGATCTTGACAGAAAAAGCTCCAGGTCCTGCTCGCTTGATGTGTATACAAAAACCCAATAAAGCTAGACAGATCCCGTCAATGAAAAACTGGTTTGTGTGCGATAAGAAGGGCGCCTCGCCTGATGAAGAAAAGTGGATAGGAAACTATATGGTAATACCAGGCCTAATAGGTTGTCTCATGTGCCATCCAGTACAATAGAGTGAATAAAGATGAGAAATCAACAAGCTCGCTTGAAATAATGGACATTCGATAGCCATTAGGATTCTGGCCCACATACAATGATCCGTGACCATATGACAAAAATTATGAGTGCAGAGTGCGTTGAAAGAGGAAAGATACAGCCAAACTATATATATGCAAATAACATAAGAAAAGATAGTAAGAGCTTAAGGAGAGATAAGGAACACCGGCACCCGACAAAACAGTGTTATGGAATTGGAGGTGTCGAAGTCCAGATCACATCCCCATCTTTGAAGCGAGAGAAAAACATCTGTCCAAACTCTGCAGAGATACCCTTTTTGGATAGACCATCAGCCCTGGTATTGTTCTCTCTATAGATATGACTTATAGGAGGTTGATTTAAGTTCTTCCAGAAATAGAGAATCCTCTGAATCCAGCCCCGAAAATTTGGAATAGTGAGATCACATCTACTATTAATCCAATCAATAACCACCTTTGAGTCACCATAGAAGTTGGGATTCTGTAATTTTAGCTTTGTTGCCACCAGAAGGCTACCCCAAAGTGCCATGATTTCTGCCTTATTATTGGTTCTTGAACCCCCATTACAGTAGATATGAACCCTCTCTCGTTGAGATATTTTAACCCATACTCCACATCCCATGATACCCGCCGCAGATGCTCCATCGAAGTAAATAGCAGGGAGATGAATCTCATGGGGCCTGCTTCTGAAAGATTTATCAACCACCAATTGGGGAGGAGCCCTCCAATCTACAACCCAACCCATGATATTGGATATGATAATATGTGGGAGAAAAGTCTTATTTTCAAATATGAGATTATTCCTCCCAATCCAAACTTCCCAACAGAAATAGAAGGGAAGTGACCTATATTTACCTTTAAGCCTGTCCCAATCCTTTACAGCAGAAATAAAGTCTGAAGCAGTCCAATTAGGATCCATAATATGAGGTGAAAAGACCCTCCACATATTTTTTATGACAGAACAGGTGAAAAATAGGTGTGTAATGCATTCTGCCTCCATACAGCATATAACACATCTGTTTGGCCCTTGAAAACCCCTTTTACAAAGATTATCCCACATGAGAATTTTGCCCCTCCAAATCATCCAGCCAAAAAGGGTGATCTTAGTGGGTATCCTACGCTTCCAATACCGATAGAAGATCTTGGTATTGGTACCCCCAGATGCATCGATAATGATATGTCTGTAGGCGTCTCTAACTATAATAGCATCCTGCTTCAACGGTTCATTCCATATGACTTTTTCCCCTTCCAGTGAATGAAAGAAACCTGTAGATTTGAATGATATCAGTAGATCCTCCCATTCCGAAGCTTCTTCACTCGTTAACCCCAATAGTGTTGCACTCTTGAAAGATGGCGCTCCTAATGTCCATTCAGAAATGGTCTGCGATAATACCATATACCCCCGTTGAGAGAGGCATTGTAATAGCCGAGGGGAAATAGTACAGACTTTTGATAGACCTGAAATGTTTTTGAAAGCCATTGGGATTTTTCCCCCATCGCCAAAAACCCAAGTCATCCGGTCACATATATAAGTAAAAATATTTTTGAAACCACACCATATGATAGAAATATTCGGTGGACATATGATCTCCCTGCATAACAACTGATGTAAAATATCACCATTAATATACTTAAACCTTATGATGGCACTCCATATATTATCTCCATTGATCGCGTGCCAAAAGGATTTGATTAATAGAGTGATGTTGAAGACTCTTGTGTCTAGAATTCCTCATCCATCAAGATCAATGGGTCTACAAATGATTTCCATTTTACAGAGGTGATATATTTTATCCATGTTTGTGCCCCCCCACAAGAATTGGAAAATTATCCTGTTTATCAGCTCCACAATCTTGGCAGGCAAATAGTAGAGGTGACCCCAATATACCATCAATTGCGATAAAACATCCTGGATAAGGATGAGTCTACCTCCCATAGATAACCATTTATGGGTCCACCTGTATATGCGAGATCTGAAACGATCAACTAGCCACATCCAATCTTTGCACTGGTAACCACAGGGCTTTAAAAAGCATCCCAGATATTTGAATCCTTCTGTAATGGGCTGAGAATGAACCCCCAATAAATCATCCACATAATGAATCTCCTGCCTATCACCTTTGTCATATAAAAGAAGAGACTTTCCTTTGTTCATCCCTAAACCAGTGGCAGATTCAAACCGAATCAGGAGCAAGTGAATATGAAGCCAATGGTTTCTATTGAGATATCCAAATAGCAGCATATCATCAACAAAGAGAGAATGATTGGTTGAAATAGAATCAGAAAAGGAAAAGCCTTTTATATAATCCAGTTGTTCCGCATAATGTAAACTCTTACTAAATCCATCAAGAACAAGGATGAAGATGAGAGGAGAGATGGCGCAACCCTGACGGAGACCTTTGGCAGCATGAAAGAAGAGCGTGGGTACCCCATTAATCAGCACAGCATATCTAACAGTAGATATACATGACATGACCCATCGAATAATACTGAGAGGCAAACCAATATTTAGTAATATAATCCAGATGTATGACCAGTCAACCGAATCGTATGCCTTGTGCAAATCAACCTTCATAATCAAAGCTTCCTTGTTTCCAACATGGGCAGAATGTAAAACTTCTTGAGCGATGGCAATCGCATCGTGAATCGATCGTCCTTGTAGAAAACCATATTGCTCGAGGCTGATGTGTTTAGAAAGGATGGATCTGATACGATTAGAGATAATTTTAGAAGTGATCTTATATATTAAATTGCATAAAGCAATCATTCTGAAATCAACAAAAGATTGCGGATCCGCCACCTTTGGAAAGAGTTCTATGAAGGTACAGTTTAAGTTTGCAGGCATATGCCCACGTTTCCTAATCACTTCGGTCACCTTCGTAAGCTCTTCACCAATAAGATCAAAGAAGAAAATAAAGAATTCTGCAGGCCACCCGTCCGGCCCCGGGCATTTGTCATGCGCAAAAGTTCTCAGGACCCTATGCACTTCATTCCCCGTGATTTCCTATTCGAGGATCTCGATAACTGTCGTATCAAATATTTTTGGGACATGATTCAAAAACCATGTTTGGTTTTCTGGCTCAACAGGTTGTTCTTTTTGATAAAAGTCTCAAAAATGTGAGAATGCCTCTTTTTGTATCTCCTCAGCAGAAATGGCAAAAGTGCCATCCGATATTTTTATCCTCCAGATCACATTTTTGTTCCTTCTATCAGATGCATATTTATGAAAAAAATTTGTGTTGAGGTCCCCCTCCTTCAGCCAATCAATCCGACTCTTGAGTTTCCAAGTAGTCTCTTCGATCTCCAATATCTCTCTTTTTCTCTTCCCAAGCTGTTTTAGGAGAATATATGTTGCCTCCACCGGAGCCTTATTAACAAAGCCTTTATATATATTCTCCATCTACTGTTTGATGTCCACAAGCTCAGCCTTGAGGGAAGATTTTTTCTGTATTTTTAACTTTTTTGATTCAGCCTTTAATCTTTGAAGTTTGTGATGAAAGCTGTCTATAGGTTGGAGGTTGTCAAAATCTACATCCTCGTTCCAAATTTTTTTAACCATATTGGTATAATCATCATCGTCGAGCCAAACTCGATTAAACTTGAAAGGGATTCCCCTCATGATGCGCCATGCATTCCATGATATAGATATGGGCATGTGGTCCGATACATCTAAGACCAAAACCAATGATCTGGCAGTCCCCCATCTGTCAATTAGATTATCTTTAACCAGAGCCCTGTCCAAATGCTTTCCAATATATTTTCCCCCTCTCCTCTTATTTGTCCATGTGGGCATCATCAGACAGGGTCTAATATCCATCATCTGTAGGTTGAAAAACATGTCATTTAAGAAATTTGACAGTGGATCCCCTCGTGCCTCATTACCCCATATTTCATTAGACTGTAAAGTGATGTTCAGGTCCCCCATCAATATCAGATTTGGAAATCTTAGAATACCAGAATCCCTCATCTTGGTCCAGAAATATTGTCTTCCAACATATGGAGCATATATATTTATAATATTGAGAGATTCCACCATTCCTCTCATATGACCAGAGAGAAGAATCCCTCCAGAGAAACTAAAAGCTTTGAAATTAAACCACCCTGGGTCTCATATAGAAATTAATCCCCCAGAGTGTCCACAAGAATCAATAGCCACCGCATACCACCCTTCTTTGAAGCTTAGGAAGGTCCTAATAGCTTTTTCCCGTCGACTCAAAGTCTCCTGACCCAAAAAAATACTACACTTACAGTAAAAAATTAGTTCATGTAGGCAATGCGATTTGGGGCCATCACCTATACCCCGAATATTCAGTGATAAAATATAATTCATGGCGCACCCATGTCCGGGTGGCTTGCTCTAAGCGCCCGCGAGACATCCCAATCTACGTCCCCCAACGATATTGGAATTTCAGAGAGATTGTCCTCTCCTTCAGTGAACAGAGAGATGGACTTGAACTTCCCTTTGCCCAGATTCTTGGTGCTCTTTGAATTTTTCCTTATAGTGACATTTTCTTTCTTAGATTCGTAGGATTCCGGATCCTTAGGGGGCCTATCGAAAACCGTCAGTGCAGCAAGATCGAAATTAGGGTTGCGCAAAAGAGACTCGATGTCACTCCCGACAGAATTCCTAGGGGATTCAGGTGGGGAGACGACATCAGAAGGATCAAAAAATGCCTGCATCATGGAAGGATGGACCGCATTAGAAGAGGATGGAGCAGATGGACCTCCTACCGAATAGGTCATAGATTGATGAAACAGCGGATCCTGTTCCAAGAGACCGCTACGAGGAGGACAAGAAAGGTTGGTAGCTTTCTCATGATGTGAGACCGGTGGAGAGAGCTCCTGTGAAGAGTTAAAGGCAGAAGAATTGAAAGGAGGTACATGCACAATGGGAAGGCCGGACAAAATAGCCAAGGAAGATTTATAGACTTCAGATGAAAGGGTCCTATTATGGTCATTAGGGGAAAGATGAAATAGATTCCTATTGGATACATCCAAAGTCGGAACAAGCCTATCAACATGCTCATTAGCTGATACAAAAGCGTCATCCTCCGAAGGAGAGGGTGATAGATTACCTGGAATCTCACCACCCGAAGAGCCTGCAGTAGCCTGATTCAGCCTGGTCCCATCAACCTCGTAGACAGCTTCAGCTGAACGCACCTTACGAGTGCGATAAGGGCATTGTTCCCGAAGGTGTCCCGTTTTGTGGCAAATCAAACATCTGAAAGGAATACCCGAAAAATTAATACGCTTTCTATGACGTCTGTTCCCCCATAGGAGGTCTACATCCCCAGGCAAACCTCCCACAAATTCGACCTCGACAAGTAGCCAAGCAATTCTTTTGTCAGCTGCTCCAATGATGCTAGGATCAATATATTTAGTTGTACCTATAGAATCTCCAATTTGTTTCAAAGCTTTTAGGGTCCAAAACTCCAAAGGCAAACCCGGGAGCTTAACCCATACAATCCTGCTACGCGGTGCTTCCATTACAGGATTGAAGCCCAGATACCATGGAATCAATTGCATATAACTACGTCCTCTGACCCACATCCTGTTAATGATTTTATATACATCGCACTAGTCCATAAAGTTAAAGGAAAACCACCCATTGATTAATAAGCTGACCTTCGGAGCATATCCAATGATGGGGCTCCAGTGTGGTTTGATCCATACTGCAGTATCAATCTCCCTATTGTCTGGAAATATCCAGCGGCCTATAACAGCTCTTTTCTGTAAACTTGCCACCCTCTTAAGCATATCTTCATAATCCAGATAAATTTCACTTATCTCCATCCTTTGTTTGTGATAATTCTTCTTAATCTTTAGACGTCTTCTGCATGAATTCCTCTTACTGCCCACCTGGGGATCACTGGATATTGGATTTTTGTTTTCCAGAGCACCCTGGATGATAAATTCCTCTATTTCACCTTCCTATAGAGGTCGACATATGACACAGCAAGTGGCTTTCCAAGTTGATTTGTTTCAGCAAAATTTCTGGTGCAAAATCGGCCTCGTGATTTGGACACGACGATAGGGATAGGGTTGTCAAGCTCGAACAAGGTGAAAACTATCTTTCTTGCACCCGCTTTAGGAGCTTCATCACAACCAAACTATCCTGAAATACTGCCAAGAAATACTGAAGATCAGGTACCCCTGGGCAGTACCTTGTTGGTTGTCTGTGATAACATTAAAAACAAACACAAAAATTTCAATTAACCTCAGCTCAGCTGTTTCAGTTCATTAGTCCGACAGCCAAACGGATTTTTATTTCTCGGAAACTAGTGGAAGCTAGTTCGTGGAAGGTATTATACTTGTGCATACAGAAAGGAAAACTTTCCAAGATGGTAGTGGTAATATTGGCAGAGTGGAGACACGGCAACAAAGAGATGAATTTGTGCCCCGAAACAAAAAGCAGAATTGTGAAGGCTTCCGTCCGTAAACGTCATCAAAGGCTTCATAGAAATCAGTAAACGTAGCGCTGGGAAGACATTAGAGCGTCCGACCGGACTCAAAAATGGTTTGGCACTTTGGCCATGACTGAAGAAGTTGCTGTTCCTTTTTATAAAATTTCATTTCAAAATAAAAATTCAACATACATTTATATCTCTAATGAAATTTATGCATTCATGGCAACTATGTAAAACTTGAAAGCCACGAAGAGGGATCGATCATAGAGTTTGGATTTTTTATCACTTATAGAGCATGGTCATTTTCCTGCAGTAAATATACTCGAGCCTAATTACATGTGTTTTCTGGATTTATAAAATTTTGACTTCGTATGCATGCACCTTTCTATTAATTTTGAAAGAAGTTAAAATATATATATTTTGATTCCATATGCATGCGTCTTTCTACTAATTTTGAAAAAAGTTTTAAAAAATATATATATATATGATTTATCATACACATCTATAAATGGGTAGCCGACATTAGAGCGTCTCGAAAATGGTTTGACACGTTGGCCATGGCTGAAAAAGTTGATGTTCTTTTTAATAAAATTTAATTTCAAAATAAAAATTCAATATACAATTATATTTCTAATGAAATAGCCATGAGGAAGGTTCCATCCTGTTTCCGAAATAAAACTTAGGGTTTGGATATTTTTAACCTTCATATCCTGTTTCTACAATATAATGAAAAATAGCAAAAACAATCTTAGAATTCCCTTTCTGGATGTTTGAAATTTGCTTCTATAATATAATGAAAAATACCAAACACAATCAGTAATGTCGTAAAAATAATACAATGGTTTATGTTGAACAAAATCACATAGAAAATAAAAAACCAAAAAAAGTCTCTTCTATGAAAAAAATCTTAGAATTCCCCTTTCGAAATTTCCACATATTTAAGCTAGCTCTAATTATGGATGGTTTATGTTGAACACATCCACCTAGAAAATAAAGGAATCAAGAAAAAGCTCATCCTCAAAACAAATTTTAGAAGTCACTTTTCGAAATTTCCAGCCATTCGTCCTAACCCTACTCATGGGCTCAAATTGTTGGGTTCACATGATGGTCGCATAATAAAATTACCTCAACACTTTTCCCCTTAAATAGATTATATTCCACATAAATACCATGGGTCAATACCACAGTTTGATAAAACTAGGAGTAAAATAAAATAATTTAACCTCTATTTTATTTTAAATATTAATTTGATTAATTCTATTTGAATTTTTTATTTTTTATGTAATTTGACCATGTCAAACATATCTTCCATATAGGGTCTTAGTGCAATGAACATGCCATCATTACACTTAACATTGGACATATGAATGCTGACATTACCTACTTATAGAATAAGAATGGTTTTATATTTATGCTAATAAGGGCGCTAAAATTTTAATTTGATTATCAATAATGATTATGTGGATGGTAGAGAACCTCCATGACATATTCTATAATATTCTTGGAAGTTTACAAAAATCAAAAGTTGGGATTTATCTCCAACGTAATTATGTCCTTTATGACCATTTAATTAAATTGATTAATTAAAAAAATGTCATATGAACTATTGTCATACAAGTGAGTTATGGTTCTTTGGGCATGTAGTATTAATCAACCTTTCTGGTCAAAATAGACAAAACCTAGCCATGGTATTTACTGTGGTATTCTCCCATGGTATCTACCCTCCAAGTTTCCTTCATTTTTCAAGAGAAATAATAAAATAAGGCCTCTAGAGAATCCATCAAGCCTAAAAAATGGAATAGGAGCTAGGAATTGGATCATGCTAAGTTTTTAAATCTTCTTATGTTTTGTTCAGAACATTCATTAAACAGTTCTAGTTGCATCCAGAGATGAAAAACCCGTGGTGAATTTGTATGGTGGATCTAGTGAGGATTCACAAAGGTGCTTCAGTGTATTAAGTTTGTGTTTAATGAGTAGTCTTGCACGTCATTTGTAGGGGCTCCATTCTTATTTGTATGAGCATGCATCTTTATTTTGAGCTAATAATATAAATAAGAGGTTGGGAGGCTGCATTTTCAGATCCCTCCTATGTTCGCTGTTTTTGATAGCAACCATTTTCATTATAACACTCAAGTCTGACACATCCATTGATAATATTATTTTTTGGGATCTTCTAGTAGTATGAGAGTTGTGCATCGTGCTAGCTTGAGGGTTCTTGTTAGCATATCAAGATTTTTATTTACAGGATTGAAAATTACTGTCGTAAGATGTCCAACTACAGGATTTTTATATGGAGGATTGAAAATTCTTGTCCAACTACAATGAAGAAATCACAGGAGCAACAAGTGACCGATGTGTCATATGTGAAAGACTGCAAGCTCGATCATTGAATAACATCTACAACCAAGTAGATTTTACACTGAATTTGAACGGTCAAGTCTCCTATGTCACATAGGGACGAGTTAAGTAAAGTATAATTATTTTATAATGCCAATTTTCCTCTACCTTCAACAATCTATTTCTTTAATTAGAAATATTGGGAGAGATGGAAAAATATTTGCGGTTCCATATTGATCGAATGATATAATCCTTCACCATTAACTAAGAGATGAACGGTGGGAAGAATAATAAATTAAATAATGGATAACTATTAATATGTTGATTTGGGGCTTGGGTCAATTCTATAAATAAACTTAAAGGAAAATTTTTGGAAGGCATGATGGACAAGATGTTGATGTGATGTCCCTATGATGAATTAGTGTATTCTTGCATATGTTCTTGCCTATTATGGGAGAATATGGGTTGTATTGAAGAGACCTTGGAAAGTACCCATAAGCTACTTGATGAACTAGTGACAATATATGGTCCTTTAGATAAAAATATTTCCTTAGACAAAAATGATGGTCAAAGCAATATTCCTAAAAAATAATCGATGACATCCTGTGAGATAAGTATCCATGGGAAGTGAAGGAAGGCTAGGGAATAGGGGATAAGCTATTCAAACTTGGATCTACGATACAATGAATAAAGTTAGCCATAGAAAATTTTAAGTTGGAGGACATAGACACATGTCCCTCGGAGGTGGGGAAACCAAAATGGAAGAAACTCAGTCGGCCTCTCAATCCATGCATGCTTGCATTAATACAAAAACAAAATTGTGAAAATATTTGTGACGAGGTTAGACTTTCAATTTATTCTTATCTCAATAGGGTCATAGCTCTAACATTGCCACTACTTCCCTATAATAATGATCTCAAGAAAAATATACTGCAATTGATAGTAGAAGCCCTTTAGGTGTTGAATAACACTTCGTACCTTTCAGAAGTGACGTAGAATTTTAAAACTCATGGAAGAGTTCGGTTTTGGAAGCTCTATGAAGATGGAGGAAGGAACCAATTTATCATGCCAATTTTCCTCTGCCTTCAACAATCTATTTCTTTAATTAGAAATATTGGGAGAGATGGAAAAATATTTGTGGTTCCATATTGATCAAATGATCTAATCCTTCACCATTAACTAAGAGATGAATGGTGGGAAGAATAATAAATTAAATAATGGATAACTATTAATATGTTGATTTGGGGCTTGGGTCAATTCTATAAATAAAATTAAAGGAAACTTTTTGGAAGGCATGATGGACAAGATGTTGATGTGATGTCCCTATGATGAATTAGTGTATTATTGCATATGTTCTTGCCTAGTATGGGAGAATATGGGTTGTATTGAAGAGACCTTGGAAAGTACACATAAGCTACTTGATGAACTAGTGAAAATATATGGTCCTTTAGATAAAAATATTTCCTTAGATAAAAATGATGGTCAATGCAATATGCCTAAAAAATAATCGATGACATCCTGCGACATAAGTGTCCATGGGAAGTGAAGGAAGGATAGGGAATAGGGGATAAGCTATTCACACTTGGATCTACGGTACAATGAATAAAGTTAGCCATAGAAAATTTTAAGTTGGAGGACATAGACACATGTCCCTCGGAGGTGGGGAATCCAAAATTGAAGAAACTCAGTTGGCCTCTCAATCCATGCATGCATGCATTAATACAAAAACAAAATTGCGAAAATACTTGTGAGGAGGTTAGCCTTTCAGTTTCTTCTTATCTCAATAGGGTCATAGCTCTAACATTCCCACTACTGCCCTATAATAATGATCTCAAGAAAAATATACTGCAATTGATAGTAGAAGCCCTTTAGGGGTTGAATAACACTTCCTACCTTTCAGAAGTGACGTAGAATTTTAAAACTCATGGAAGAGTTCGATTTTGGAAGCTCTATGCTGAATTTGGATTGCAACAACTTGATATTTCAGTTACCTCAAATTTGTTACATGAACATTACATAATCTCATCCACACTATGTCGAAATAGGTATGCAAAATATTGTGTCTCTATTCTTAGAAGGATATGCTCACATCTGCAAGGTACTAAGGTCCATATGGAGGAAGGAACCAAAGGTATGACCAACTTCCTATGATCTAGTCGAGAAGTTGGTCACAAAAAACATAAAATTGCTTAGAAGTTTGTTGACTAGGAAGGACCTGAGAAGCATTGATGGAGGAAGCACGAAGAAAATCCGTGAGAAGAATGACAAAGGAGGAGTGTAATATTATTTATCTGCAAGGGACCTTGGGCCCTTTACTCATTCATGTCCAGGTAATATGAAGGCAACAATGTGAGAACATATATATACTTTTTCAGATCATCGGGATTCATCCATAGTTGGGTTCACCAGTTTTCAAGGGAGAACCTATGAAGGATTCGAGCAGTCAAGTACAGAAGGTGAGAAACAACACCATTTTTTTCTGAAAAAATGTAGGAGAAGTTGATGATAATTAGTCATCTTGAAAAATTTTATGGGGAAAGGAAGGAGGTAGTTGCTGCTATTGTTAGGTCCCTATATTACTAGTGTAGTCCCTTATTGTTGTTAGTGTATCTCCCTTATTGTTATTGTTGTACCCCTCTAACCCCCATATTGTTATTATTGTGCCCTTACATTATTATTGTTAGCTCGGTTAGAATTATATTATGACCCCATGGACTCCTATATATAGAAAGGAGGCTTTGTCATTTTATCATCTGAGAATTGTTCATGTATGTAATGTAAAGGAAGTTTCCCCCTCGAAGTGGCTTATTTCTAAGGGGTTGATCGCTCTTTTTTTCTATTTTTGGAGATAGTTTCATAACATTTGGTATCAGATATTTGGATTCTAGGGTTTCTCTGGACCAAACATGTCATCATGGAATTTTCGCTATAAATTTTTCTCTAAGAAGGTTCAGAAGCTGAAATTTTTTTCACTAGAAGTCGAAATCTCGAGTAAATTCATAAAACAAATTCAGAACATGGTTCACAATATTTTCAGAGATCGGATCTGTGGAAGTTGGGGTTTTTTCATGCTCCTCAATTTAATCTCAAAGAGGTGACCTTGGGAAAATCATCATAAATATCTCTGTCAGCATCGAATTGGAAATTTGTAAAAATTGACCGCAAGTACATCAACCGTAGTCTATTGTGTATCAATTTGAGAGTCGAAGGAGAAAACAGGGACACATGGCACCTTGTACAAGTTCTCTCTACTGAACTAGTCCATAATTAGGTCATTGTGGGAGATTGGGAGTAACGTTTTCTTGAAGGTTCCAAATCCATTCAGACCTGTGGCATTCGAAAGAATATTCACTAGGATACTATAGGACCAAATTTCATATATTGAAGATCTGAACTCAGGGAGATAATTCAGTTTCAATATCGAGCTCCTCAAAAGCAAGAAAAAGGTGTGTATTTGTTTTTCAAATTGTTCGTACTAGAGAGACACACTAGGAATACTACTATTGTGTTTGACCAAGAAAGAGGTGGAAGAAGTGATGAAGGCGTTTCATGATGGAATATGTGGCGGACACTAAAAGTGGTGCGCAACGACATGTGAGATCCTCAAAGTAGGTTTATTCTAGCCACATTTATTGAGTGATGTTCAAGCTCGTGTTAGAGCTTGTGAGAAGTGCCATACTTCAACCGAGAGACAGAAATTTGCACCCCTCCCACTAATCCTGGTCCATGTTAAAGAGCCATTCAAACAGTGGGAAATTGACTTCATAGGAGAAATCCATCTGGCCTCCAGTATCCAACACCGATGGATCCTGATCACCACGGATTACTTCCCAAGTTGTTTGAGGTGGTGTATGCGAGGAATGCTACTGACACAGTGCTAATAAATTTTTTGGAGGAGAATATAGTAGAAAGGTTTGGATGTTCATCAAAGATAATCATGGATAATTTGCAGGGTTCCATCTAATATTCCCAAATTAGCATGCAGCTAATTGGAATATTAATTTTTCTCTTGACATTTAGTTAGATGAATAAATGGGTAGGGAGGCACTTAAATATTTTAAGTAGTCATAAAACCCCTCTTAATGTGGAAAGGGATCATCTTCATAGCTGGATAAAGCACCCTCATGTGTGAATAGGGGCTAATGCATGTGGACAAGGTCAAGTTTGACTAAGTCAACAGCGCTAGTATGGGAGGAGTGGATCATCAATAGAGACAACACAGTGTGAATGGGAGGAAGATTCCATGATGGTGGAAAAACTAATGAGTGGGACCCAAGTTGAGAAGGCTCACATTTTTTTATAAGGAGGGCAAGGCAGCCATAGTAGGGCAGGTTATTCATTATTGATTTTATGGTCTGCATGAATATTTTTCATTCTACAGTTGTTTACTTGAGATTGTTGTGTTGTTTCGCATCGGGTGTTCCCGAGTGGGAATCCCATATCCTTCATTGAGAGGCATCTTGGAGGAGAGTTTCAGTTCATTTCCACACTCAGGCTTAAGCCCAAGCTTCAGTATTTAGCTACACTTAAATTTCTGCAGAGTATTATGTTGTGTTGCAGGGTGTTGTAGTGGACGGTTAAGAAACCCACTTTTGGAGCTATTTTTTCAGAGGAGAAAGCATTCTTCTCTTTGGGGGGTAAGAAAGGGAGTTTATTGAGGTTTCTTTCACATCTTGGCACCAAGCCAACATATCCCCATCATCTACGACAGAGTATCCCTCTTTAACTGCGTTATTTCAATGAGCATTTGCAGTGGGGGTTTTAATGCTTGATTTGGAGGGTGATATCCTCAGTGGTAAGATCAACCTTTCACTTGAAGGATCTATTGGAGAATATATATTCATTATTTGTATTATCTACAACAATATTCATCCACTTATTCAGTAGTAGCTACTAATTAGCCCGAGGGCTACATTCTGACATTTTGGTTATTTTGTATATTTCAAGAAACCCTTCCCGAGTTGTCTTGAAAATGTGTTTGTGAGTATAGATATTTGTTCTCGGCATTATTTGAGCCCCATAAATTAATATATATGTATTTAAATTTTCTAGCAGTAGTTATATCTAATAAAACTGCGTTGTCATGTACATGTTGTATTGAGGCTTGTTTTTCCAAGCTTGAGTGACTATTTCCTTAAGGACTTGTATATAATTTGTTGCTATTATCTTAATGTGATGGCTATACGATCTTCTTACATTTGTCACTGCTATTTCCATTTTTTCTGTTCATGTATTGTTTCTTTCCCATTTAGGAATATTATAGTGGTATTAGAGCATAATCTTGGTTTAGCCTATGAGTTTCAATCCAATATGCTATAAGAAGAAGAAGAGAAGAAAACGAGATCTATAATGATGGTAGGAATGAGCTTTGTCTCATCACTTTTCAGATCTATGAAGAACCTCTCCAAGGAGGTCAAGCAGATGAAAAAGGAGAGATGCAATGAAACCTTTAAAGGGTTTCAATAAGAGGAAGGTCTATGTACTCCATATCATGATAAGAAAGAATCGGTGTTGCGTAGAACTCCAAAGCAATATACTATGCCCTTCTCTTTTGAGGAATAAGACAAGAGGTGTGGAGATGGAGGGCACTTGGAACATGAAATTCTAATTAAATACCTGGAAAAATGTAAGTGTCAACCTAGAGCTTTCAAGGAGACTCTAACTCTCCCACAGTTCATTCGGCTCAAAGAAGAAAGGAGACCTTGTAGCAATAGGAAAATAAAGGGAAATAGATTTCTATTCTCTACCTTTGATGGCTCATCCTCGTGAATAACAACAGCTTGGGGAATGAAGTTGGATGCATTTTTATGCTACATCCAGTAGTAGAGAAAGAATCTATTGAGATTGCAGCACTGCACCTTGAGGGCTAAGCAAATATTTGGTGGTTCAGCCATTTGAGTCATGTAAGAGTGACTGCATATGTAGATTTTACTCAAACATTGATCAAAATGTTTGAAAAGAAGAGATCAAAGGATAAGAGGCCTTCACCACCACTTGCTGCGGGAGCACTTGGATTAGGAGAAAGAACACTTGCACCTTTGCAAAGTGGTCTTAATCCCTTTACATTTAGAGTCCCATGCACTATTTTGGAAATGCATGAGGAGGAGGAGACTTATACTAGTGTTGATGTAGCTAAAGAAGAGCATCCATCATCATCAATAGTTAGGGAATTCATCGCATTGAAGGAAGGAACCCTTGTAGTAGTACAAGATGTTCCCAAGTTTCACCAAGGTATGCATATGTCTCCACTTTCAGTTATTTTAGCACATCTTATGGAGGGTTGTGGGAATATGCCATTGGATGACCAAGGGTCAAATCATATTGATGATTTGGAGCAACAAACTATCATTGTGCAGCCGTGAGTTGTTCAATGAGGGGATAAACAATCATCCTAGTTATTCAATATTGAGATGAACACAACTCCTGGGGTTGGAGTGTGGATTCCTCGAGGATAGGATGAGCATTTTTGTCATAAAACTAATGCATAACTATATGTTTAGCATTGAGCATGAGCATGAGACAAAAAAAACACCATTATGGAGATTAGCAGCACTGTCATTGAGTAGCAGTGATGAGTTGGGGGCCCAACTATTATAGGGGCATTCTAATGACCATTTTACTTGTGTGATATTGTATAGGAAGATGATTGATGAGAGGCATCTTATATTTCATTGTTGTGATGTATCTTTCTTAATGATAATTTCATAGCTCAATGAAAATCCTTTTCCTTTAGCATACTTGGATCCCTATGGATTTAACATGATCACTGATGAGAGATCTTCACTTGGAGATCTCGAAGAGATTTCATTTCAACATCCCATGAAATGAAAAGGTAGAAATCTGATATGGAAAGATGGTATTCTCCATTGGAGGAGTACCAAAATGGAGCATGGTAGGAGACACCCACATTTGGATGAAGGAGTGTGGATGGTAAGCAAGAGGATGGTGAGTCACCTTCATATCTATGACATGGGGCAGCAAGAGGCATGGCTGCATTGGCTACTCTTGAAAGAGTTTGGCCATCATGTGACATATCCTTTTTCTAAGGGTATGTTGGTGGGTGAAGTTTGGCATGGCACTCGCATCATATGGCAGCAAGGAGTTTGGGTGCATTGTGTTGCTAGCACATTCTTCATGTCAATCATCATATTTTCACCTCATGATTTGTATGATGGAGATGTGAAGGGGAAGCAAGAGTTATTGTTGCTTTGGCTTCTCTTGGGAGAGTATGGGCAGAATTTTTCCCATACTTGGCATAATATTTTAGGAGAAAGGGATGGCACAATCAATACGCAAGGAGGCTACCCTTCAGCATTGAATAATCAGGATGTATTTCCGCATAGGAAGAAATCTGACACACATAGCAGCATGATGGTGGATGAATTTTGCATCTGAAATGTCAAAGAATGGAAGCATGGAGTGGAAAGAGCCTTATCACTAAGGCCAACAGTGTTGTCACTTGGGAGTATGGATCCCTTAATTTTGCAGACTTTTATGAGTAGATTCTCATGGGAGGGCTCATTTATGGACCTCACTTTCAGCCTAATCACTATGCGTGGTGTTGGCTTGAGGGGTCCTGACCCAGGTTTGAAGGTTTAAGGTTTTCCAACAAACCCCTATACTACGGGCCCTTTCAACAGTGTCCTACTTGCAGAGGCCAAAGTCTCACCCGAAGAAGTATGGGAGGGTGTTGGAACCAGGTTTCCGCACCCAGGGAGAGAGTAGGTAAGTCAAGTAGATCCACGTTTGCAACCTATCTATTTCGCACAAGGTAGGTCCATTCGCAAGGTTATTAACAGTATAATCCATAGAATACATAGTTATTACCATGCAAATATCTAGTCAATAGCACAAATTATTATGGTGCAAGTGTTCTTTCTCTTGATGTAAACGTTCCTTCTCCTGATGTGATATGATATAACACAAACATATTCACAGCATAAACAGATAGCACAAATGTATTCGTATCTATAAAATATCCAAAATGTTTGCATCAATAGTAACACATTAGATTAGATAACACAGAGACACTTTAACTATATCCACATATATTACCATCCAAAACATAGTACAATCCAAACATAGCCTGTGCACACAACCAGCAGGGTTCGCACACAATAGGACTGAGGATCTCCACCCACACGGGCAGTAGGAGTACTTACCCAAACGACCCAGAAATATATCTAATAATTCACACTTAGCATCAAACTTGATTCTTGCCTACCTAAAGACTCAAAATGTTAATCTATTTATATCGACTTAGCCTACGCTTCCAACGATCCGCAAACCGTGTTTTGCGAACTCTTAGTCTACCCTTGACCCATTACAATGCATTTTGGGCTTTGACCCACCCCAAATCCCTACACTAGACTAAATGATACCAAAAATATACAAAATTGTACAAAATTTGCATCTTTAGGGGACCTCTTTCCAACAATCCCCCAACACAATCTTGTGACTCATCTCGAGTCACTGTGGTCATGGGGTATCCACCTGCACCTATAGTATCCTGATTGCCTCAACTGGAGGGGGTAGCACTTCTTTACTCTAAACAATAGCGTTCTGAGAAATATCCACCAACTTCTATGAATTTGGTCCTTTTGTTGCTGATGTGATGCTCTCCAGAGTATGGTTCAATTTTTTAACTGTGACATCAATATCCTGAAAGAGCTTGAGGGCTTCATCAGCCCATGGATTAAGGCCATCGTTGAGGGTCTTCTTCTTCTACTGGACTTCGTCAATGTCATCCCGAACGACGTGGTTGGTGTTAGCCACCAATAAAATTTGTCATATAAAATGGTGGCTAAAACATTTTTGGAGCCTTCAAGGAACATGTTTTATTGCAAAAAATATTATCTCTTGAAGACTCAAGAAGACATCTTGCTATTTGTCTATAATATTCACTGCTGTTTCCTTTTTCCCAACTCAGAAATTCTGCTTATTTCAAGAAAAAATACTGCTGCAAACACCATTTTCCCCTCCTTCCACTTAAAAACTAACCTCCATTTTTACCCTATTTCATTCCCATGAAACTCCTCTATTTTTCATTTTTCCCCATTTTCCCTTCATAAAATCCTCTTTACAAAGTTTAAAACTCCTCTTTTTACTCTGTCGAAACCCCCAAATCTATTTAAAACTTGAAAGAATTTCATTAAAAACACCTTTTTGTATTACTGGCTTAAGCCCCCTTGGGCTAACTCCTAAACCACTTCCCCATTATATGCCCTGGTGCTAGAACTAGGCACTAAGCAATTTAAGCACTTATCACATCACATTAGATTAGATAACACAAAGATACTTTAACTATATCCACATATATTAGCATCCAAAACCTAGTACAATCCAAACATCCCCTATGAACACAACCAGCAGGGTTCGTACACAACAGGACTGAGGATCTCTGCCCACACGGGCAGTAGGAGTACTTACGCAAACGACCCAGAAACATATCTAATAATTCACACTTAGCATAAAACTTGATTCTTGCCTACCTTAAGACTCAAAATGTTAATTTATTTATATCGACTTAGCCTACGCTTCCAACGATCTGCAAAACATGTTTTGCAGACTCTTAGTCTACCCTTGAGCCATTACAATGCATTTTGGGCTTTGACCCACCCCAAATCCCTGCACTAGACTAAATGATACCAAAAATATACAAAATTGTACAAAATTCGCATCTTTAGGGGACCTCTTTCCAACTATCCCCCAACACAATCTTGTGACTCGTCTCGAGTCACTGTGTTCGTGGGGATCCACCTGCACCTACAGTAGCCTGATTTCCTCAACCAGAGGGGGTAGCACTCCTTTACTCTGAACAACAACGTTCTGAGCAATATCCACCAACTTCTACGAATTTGGTCCTTTTGTTGCGGATGTGATGCTCTCGAGACTATGGTTCAATTTTTTAACTGTGACATCAATATCCTGAAAGAGCTTGAGGGCTTCATCAGCCCATGGATTAAGGCCATCGTTGAGGGTCTTCTTCTTCTACTGGAGTTCATCAATGTCATCCCGAACGACGTGGTTGGTGTTAGCCACCAACAAAATTTGTCATATCAAATAGTGGCTAAAACATTTTTGGAGCCTTCAAGGAACATGTTTTATTGCAAAAAATGATATCTCTTGAAGACTCAAGAAGACATCTTGCTATTTGTCTAAATATTCACTGTTATTTCCTTCTTCCCAACTCAGAAATTCTGTTAATTTCAAGAAAAAATACTGCTGCAAACACCATTTTCCCCTCCTTCCACTTCAAAACTAACCTCCATTTTCACCCTATTTCATTCCCATGAAACTCCTCTATTTTTCATTTTTCCCCATTTCCCCTTCATAAAATCCTCTTTACAGAGTTTAAAACTCCTCTTTTTACTCTGTCGAAACCCCCAAATCTATTTAAAACTTGAAATAATTTCATTAAAAACACCTTTTTGTATTACAAGCTTAAGCCCCCTTGGGCTAACTCCTAAACCACTTCCCCATTATATGCCCTGGTGCTAGAACTAGGCGCTAAGCCATTTAAGCACTTATCACATCGGAAAGATCAGAGCACATAAGTTTATCTACCATATTAAAAATTTCTGATGTGATTAAGCCCTTGTACAAAGTTCCCGATCATATTATTGTTTCATATAACCCTCATGCCCACAGTCGGGTGCTAAAAACATTGTATATTCCATCTTCAATTGATATTTTCCTTTGTAAAGTTCATAAACCCACTTTACTAATTTTTTGGTCTAAGCTCGTCCAAGACATGTTTTCAATGATCCAGGTGGATATTGGTGGCCACCCACCTATTCCACTTGGGCCCCCACCATTGTCTCTTTCAGCTTTTCAGTTTCGGCATATCTTACTATTTTTAGCAGTTTTTCGGGTCCTGAACTTCCGGAGCCATTTTGAGGCCCTAAATGATTTTTTTTGGGCATTGAGCCTCCAGCAAGTAGTATTCCGTTCTGGAAAATTTGAGGTCCTCAGATAGAGATTTCTCATGATGTATCATGTGCATCAAACGGAGATAGTATGCCAAAGTTACGTCCATGGGATGTTGAAACACCAATTTACCCAAACGGAGCCCATAGTTTTGTCGCTTCATCTCCTAGGGTTAGGTTTTTTGATGTTTAGGGTTCTCCATTTTTTTCTCAATAATAAATAGGCCCTTGAGCCTCATTTTAACTCAATTCAGAGGCCTATAGCTGTCATGTCTCTTCTCAAAGATAGCTACCAGTGCCCTAGCTAGTTTTATTTCCATTCTGTCTGTAAGCGAATTTCAGTTCTTTGATATTAATGAAATTGTTGAGGAGGTAAATCCCCTCTGCGGACAGAGGCAATCCATACTAGCCCAGATCGGGTCTAGCAACAATCAAACACACTACATTGCAGGTTCCTAATTGTAAATAAACTGACTTGCGAGGAAGGCTTACCTGGAATCCAACGCTATCATCTGTGGAAGAGGTGGTGCTCCCATTCCTTTGCCCTAGTAGATCCCAATCCTCACGATCTCTGTGATCGGGCACCTGCACATGCAAGAAGCAACACAAACACAAGCATAAAATCCAATGCATACAACTATATATCAGTCGAAGAGGATATAACTCATGAACATGATCAAGAACAAAAGTGGAACCATAACCGATAGTCGCTTATCATTAAAGAGTCAAAAGAAGAATACAACCATAGCTTCGACGCAACACTCTCTCCTTTTTAGCGGGTCGTCGCACAACATGTCTCGTAAAAGCCTCGTCAGTGATGGGACAAGCCTCTCTCTCTTCCTGACACTTGGCAATAGTCTCCTTGCTTGGATTTGGCCTTAGGGAATCAAGAAGGCTTTTGGCAAGATGAAAGCTCTTGGGAACTTAGAAATTCCACCACTCTTTGAACCAGTCTTTCAGCCCCTTCATGAATGGATGAAGGCTATATTTATAGAGGAGAGGAGGAGGTTGGGATCCCTACAATAGTGTGGAAGGGAGGCCTTATCCTTTGGGAGGTTCCCCATATGGTGGAAAACAAGATGCTACATGAGGAAGGACGTGGTTATTCACCGAAAACCACTCCCCGATGACTCATCCATGAAGTTGTTGTAATCGAAACTTCACTCTTTTTTTAAAAAACTTTCCATAAATAGAATTGGCGCGGGTAACACCGGGACAGAGCGCCAATTGGAAGGGGCTCGTTGTTAATTTTCCCCCATTGGCGTGAGTACATAATAGGCTACTGGGCACAAGGAAAACAGGCATTTTTAGGGTCTACTCGTGAAATGATCAACAGAAGAAATGTTGTCCTCATGGAAATGGATGAAATGATGGTATTTGCAAGGCATGACACCGCTATTGTCACAAAAATTACCCTCCAATGGGCGAGATGGGAACTGGTGGACAAAGTGACAAATTACCGTGTGGGGCCGATGCCCCCCTAAGCATGAGGCCCAAAAGAGAGAGAGGGGTGAAATGCTTTACGAGAACATGCCGATCGAAACACCGCCATCGGAAACCCGTTGAGCGAATTACAACCTCCACGCTCCCGTATACATGATATATATGCGTGGTGGCGGCTACCCATCCACAAGAGGTACAATAATCTAGATCCAAGGCATGGACATAGCTATCCGCAGAGGATCGATAACAGATTCGGTATGGTCACAACCACTCAATCAGTGAGTCATGTAAATAATCATAATAATCCACAATGTCTCGTGTACCGGATTACGGCGTACATAATCTGTGGTCTTACAGCCCATCTTGACCTGAACAAAGTACAAGTTCAAGCATGCGAATATGTGAGCTGAAGTTGAAAATGCAAGAACATCGTCTGATTACCAGCCAATGATGAAAGTTGTTAAGAGACGTGAGAGGAACCACCATTAATGCCAATGGTCCTCAAGGTACTACAGGTATAATATACGGCATGTGAATAGTGAGCTGGCACCGAACACCCATAGAATCATTCGATTGGAGGCCAATGATGAAAACCTCACGTCAAATGCGACGAACCTGCCATTGAGGCATGCAGGCTCCAAGGTACCATAAGGGAGTCTCTAGATCAGCTTCCTAGATAATGAGCTGAAGTCAATAGGAAGTGACTTTCGATCGAAGGTGGGCCAGTGTTTCCACATCATCGACACAAGACAGTAGGAACATAAATGTATTTTTGAATCAAGATCGATGAGAATCGCAGGAAGGTTGAGCCTGCGTAGGTCAACTTTCGAATATATTGACTGGGCATTTGACAAAGGATTTGCGTATTTGACATCAAAATATCAAAGGTCAAGGCGTGACGCAGGCAAAGAGCAGATGAGAGGTCAAAAGGGATCACCCAAACCCACTTTATATGGAAAACAAGATGAGATGTCCCCAATCCGACACGAATGCAGCATAAGTGCCATGTTCAAGAGCGACATACTTCCGACACGACAATGATGTTGGTTCCATTTTTCCCCACCATTTCGTTGAGTATAATTTCTTATTTTTACACAAGCTTGAAGAGGATACCTATATGCTTGCCTATAAATCCGTCTCTTCGTGACGAATCCATCCTAGTACATTTAATTCAGCTCCCAGAAGGAGTGACTCGATTGAACGCTATTTCGATCGAATCCTATGTCATCAAATTTTAATGAGTCCGACAAAGGAAGAACTCGCGGTTTTCTTTCATATTTAGAGAGTTTGAAAAGACAATGAAAAGTAAACTCCGCAGGTCCCTTTTCGTAAATAGTTCCTCGCATCCGAAAAGGTAGAAAACCATGTCTCGAGAAAACCTCCTAGTCGCGATAGGCTAGGGCATATTCCTTTCTCGTAAATAATCCATCCCGTACCGAAAAAGGGTAAACGATAATCGGGTAGATGTCGATTCATGTCCACTTTAACAAGATCAAAATGATAAGGGCCTCGATAATCTTTTCATGTTTAGAGAGTCAGAAAAGAGCTGAAAGTTGACTCCTCCTGGAGGAACGATTGGTATAAGGGGTAGCAAATGGTTCTGGTAATGGTGGAACAGCTCAAAACATGATAAAAGTCAAGCGGCTGGCTAACAAGACCACTCATCGCAGCGGTTCCTCAGGAATGGGTAAAACAACCAAGTGAAGGCATATGATCGGCCAAGCGGATAGTGACGATGGAGTGAGAAAACCAAAGCTCATTCGCAAAAAACAGCCGATAAAATGACAATCACAAGAGGTAAAATGGGAAAGGTTTCATTTTTACACAAGATTGAAATCATAAAACTCTACTTGAAGTTGGTTTCATTTTACACAAGCTTGAAACAAAGATAAACTATGCTTGAAACTGTTTCATTTTTACACAAGCTTGAAATGAAACAAACTATGCTTGAAAAAAGCAAGCATGCCCCCGCATGGTGACCAATTCGAGGTACATGCTCCCCCAAGCTTCACCATATGAAAGGCAGATGGAGTGAAGGTTCGGTTACGAGATCTAAGAAAGACTCGACTCAGATTTTACGCATCTAAACAAAGACTCGAATTGAATAGGAACGTGTTTCATTGTTTTAATGAGGTTGACACATTAAAAGAACTATCCTTAGGACACCTTGTTTCATGGTTTAAGGAGCTTGGCACAAGACAAGGAACTTTGCTCCGACAACCTTGTTTCATTTTTTAAGGAGCTTGACACAAGACAAGGAACTCTGCTCCAACAACCTTGTTTCATTTTTTTAGAGCTTGACACAAGACAAGGAACTCCTCGCTCCGACAAACTTGTTTTACCTTTAAGGAGCTTCTGACACAAGACAAGGAACTCCTCGCTCCGAACAAACCTGGTTTCTATTTTTTAGAGCTTGGACATGAAAAGAACTATGCTCCGAACAACCTCGGTTTCATTTTTTAAGGAGCTTCGACACAGAAAAGAACTATGCTCCGACAGACTTCATCATAATGAACAAGAAGTCATGGCTTCCAAGAGTTCCACTCGATGGAAGAAAATATCTGGAAGTTAGGACCCAATGCCCCTAGCACCGATGCATGATGGCACTTTCAACGAGCATGCATGGGGTAGGTAGCCACATGGAAGCCGGGACCGCGGTGGGACGTACACACCCGTGGATAAAAACTAGGAAGAGGTGATGGCGGGCCGGTTGCCACATCGGGACCAAAGAACGAAAGCTGATCAATGGTCACGATTCCTCCTTCATGTGGAAAACACAACACACGAAAAAGGGAGGAGACAAGTGCTCCCATGGCATAGGTGTAGTCGCGCCCCAAGAGCAGATTGAAATCCAAGGTGCCTAGAATAACCATCACGTCCATATGGATGGTTTTACCTCCCAAAGTAATTCCGTAACCCTGAAGTCGCATCCCCACCCGCTGACTCATCCTTCCGTTAAAAGTCAACACATTCTCGTGTAACAAAGTAAGCGTGCTAGAACCTAAATCTTGTCGTGTAGTTGAGGATAGAATACTACCGTATTTACCTTCATCTACAATGGTGTTGGGTATGACCGCACCAAAAGCCGCATCGTGATCTCGAAAGGCACATAAGACGGAAGGCGGTATCCTGCAAATCGACTCCAATCAAAGGAAGCGACCAAACTACTTGGAGGGGCTACCATCGAACCGATATGGTCTTCCCCTAGTGTTACGGAAGAAGAAGGAGCATCCTCCACAACCTCCATCTCAAAGGTGCGAGGAGTATCCTCTAGGATCTCCATCACGGGAGGTAGAGGAGAAACTTCTTGAGGTATAGGGACAAGAGAATCTTTCTCCAAGTCTAAGGAATCTGAAGAAACAAGAAGAATCTGAGGGATGTGAGGTCCACTCTCAACGGAAAAGACCTGGTGCATCGCAGACGCCGGTCAGCTTCAATCGATCCCGTGACCAATGTTTGGCTCGGGAATGGATTCCTCGAATTCGAATTTCCGGAGGAGTGGTATTGACCAAGGATGATTCTTGACCAATCGTAGGATCAACTAGCTGGGAGGACTCAAAGAAATCTATTTGTAACCAAATCGTATATGGTGTAGAAAACAAGCTGAGTTGTCCAACACTCGCTTGGCTTCAACCATATAAGGACAAAGGTGAATGGCATGGTGCCTCACACAACCTACAAGGATTGGTAATATTACCCTACTTCTTAGGATTTTTACCAACACCAGTCAAGACGTGCCCCCCAACCTCGACTCTGTCAAAGGCAACGGTGGCGACTCGTTGGACCATACTTCAAGCACCTTGGGAATGCTGCAGGGCTTCAAAGAAGATGGTCTCCTCGTGCACAACATGCAAGGGAACTTGACTTTCTCGTGGAGGGTTGGGAGGTTTATCACGAGGAGACTTCTTAGGGCGCAATAGTTGCGCAGTCAGCCTTCCGTTATCGCACTTCTTTCTTTGTCTTCTTCTTCTTCTTAGCCACCTCGGTTACTCGAATCCGTACCCCTCACCAAGCGAAGTAGAAGAGGAGGACGCAGTAATGTACCGAAGAAGGGGGAGATGTCCACCTTAGAATCAACATGATGTTGTTCGTGTGGAGGAATTGATCAACAGAAGCCGAGACATTCGAGACCACAGAGGTTGAGAACAACCAAACAAAACCTGGGGCCGCTAACCCAGAAGGGACACCAAGCACACATAAGGAGCACCAACATTTCCAAAAGGAGGAAAAGGACCAAAGATTCTACCTGAGGGAATTCCTTGGTTGGTGAACTCCGGAAAAGTTTCCATTTGAAACGATCTTCATAACAACACCCTAGGGAAACTAAATTTAACCAGAATATTTCGTGCTATTAATTTTTAAAACATTGAACAAAAACTCTACCGTTTCATATTTTAAGATTTAAGAAACAGCAAAAGCAGACTTATCACTTTTCGTACTGGAAACAAGCATGAAAGGACAAGTGCTTGATGACCTTTTCAAATTTAAAGAGCTTCTAAAAGATCGAACTAACTACTCAGGAATGCTAGGCGAAGGGCAAAACAATAATCGTGAATCGAAATATACACCTTGGTTTCAAAAATGAAAGAGAAATCAACCAAGACTTAACGTTAGTGTAGGCAATTCCCCGAATGGTGTGTCCTACAGTATCACTAGTATAAGGCGGCGTACCCGACTTCCTACGTACAAAGGATAGCAACCTAGTGGGGTCTCCATTTATATACACACGAGGTCGGGATCACAAGTCCGTACTAGTGCTGTCTAAAGCCAAGAGGCGAACGATGCCTACCAGGTTTAACGACGCCGAACATGTCTCTAGCCCAGACCTCTAAATATTTCGTTAATGTTTCAATGCTTCCTTAGGTAAATTGAGTAAATTTTATGGTTGATCATCAATTGCTTCGGTTTCAAGGCCCTACCATATGTCATATGACAATCTCCGTATGCATTTACATGAGAAAGAAAACTTTTCAATTCGATGAATGCTATCTAGTTAAGGGAAGAGCCTCCAAACAATGATGCAACAAACAACAAACCGAAATGAAACTTTTCCAAACTAGATGACTTTCACTATCCAAAAGTATTCTAAAACATTCAATGAAGTGAATTATGCAATGTAATCTATGCAAAATTCTTTTTCCGAAACTATGCAATTGTAATCTACACAATTTCCTTTTCAAATAAGAATGCACTCAATGCATTTTTCGATGAAATGAAAATTCACTTAATGCATGATTTCAATGAAAGAGAATGCACAAAAGCGTATTTTTAGCTCTCAATCATTAAACAATGTGATCTAAGTTCAATGATAAATCTAAAAAATACTTTTCAATGCAATGTGATCTAATGCATTTTAATCTAAAATAACACTTTGAGACGAAAACTAAATAAACGCAAATCTTCCTAATGAAGGATGAAATGCAAAAGAGATGTAAACAAACACTAAGAATGCAATCATTGTTTCAAACAATTTTAGAAGCCAGAAATCCTCAAAAGGCAACAAGACATATGAGGTCAAACACAAAGAGGACTTCCAAAGCAAGAGATAAAAACAAGGCATTCATTCCTTTACATCAAAGCACCATGGAAAGAAGACATTCCGAAGAATGAGCAATGTAATCTATGCTCATACAGTGAAAAACCGGAAGGGAAAGATACACTGGTGAAGGATTTAGGGAAAAAAAATCTCAATTTTCATACACCCTGAAATTGGCACGACTTGTCCATTGACAACTAGCGCCAATTGGTAGAATCCAAAACAAACCCAAGACCAGACTCACCACTTCAAACAGAATCCAAAACAAACCCAGAAGCAAAGTACTGACCAAAAGAAGCTTCCGAACAAGGGTAACCCTACCACCTACAGGAAATGGCGCGACCGTTCCGGCCGTAATTCAAAGCACAGGATGGCTATGATGAATCGGCAAATCGGCCTCCAACCGGGCGCGACCGCGGTGGCTAAACTCACGCCAATCAAGCCAACCAGAAAAGGTGAAAATTCGGTGGTGCGCAGGTCATATTAGATCCTTCCGGGCTGAACCAAAACCAAAACACAAAAAGAGCCGCACTTAAAAGAGCCAAATTCAAGCAAGCAAGTGCGAAGAAATTAACCGAAAAAGAGAAGACAAAACTCCAAGTTGTCCACCATAAACCAAACCGGAGATTGACGAGCAACATGGATCTACTCCGCTAATGCAAGGCAAAAGCGTTTCAAAGGCTATCCTGCTGTGCTTCGTACTCCTCTATAGTTTACAAATCAAACAACAAGCTGGGAAGTCCTCAAAATGAGTCGCCAAATTTTTGAGGAGGTAAACCTCCGGCGTACGCAGGCTATCCCTACCAGCCCGCATCGGCTCCAGCAACAATTAAACACGCCGCCATACAGCAAAGTTCCTAATTGTAAATAAACTGACTTGCGAGGAAGGCTTACCTGAATCCAACGCTATCGTCTGTAGAAGAGGTGTGCTCCCGTTCCTTTGCTCCTCGCGTATCACAATCCTCACGATCTTCGTGACCTGGACAAAACTCGCACATGCAAGAAACAACACAAACGCAAGCATAAAATCAGCAGTATACAACTATATATCAGTCGAAGAGGGATATAACTCATGAGCATGATCAAGAACAAGAGTGAACCATAACCGATAGTCGCTATCATTAAAGAGTCAAAAGAAGAATACAACCATAAAGCCCCGACGCAACACTCTCCTTTAGCTAAATGTCTACCATGTCTCGTAAAAGCCTCGTCAGTGATGGGACAAGCCTTCTCTCCGTGGATACTTGGCAATAGTCTCCTTGCTTGGATTTGGCCTTAGGGAATCAAGAAGGCTTTTGGAGCATGAAAGCTCTTGGGAACTTAGAAATTTCGCCACTCTTTGGAACTAGCCCTTTAGCCCCTTCATCACCTAGCACATGAAGGCTATATTTATAGAGGAGAGGAGGAGGTTGGGATCCCACAATAGTTGAAGGGAGTGCCTTATCTTGGGAGGTTCCCCATATGGTGAAACAAGAGGCCACAGGAGGAAGGCCGCAAGGTCTACCGAACCACTTCGATGACTCATCCACGAAGTTGTCAGAATCGAAACTTCGCCTCCTTTTTTAAAAAAAACTTTCCATAAACATATTGGCATGGGTGCAACATCGGGATGAGCGCCCAACTGGCATGGGCTCAAGAAAGCACTTTCCCCCATTGGCGTGAGTATATAACGGTTCACGCTCAAGGAAAAATGGTGTGTTTTTAGGGGTCCGTCAGAAATGATCAACAAAAGAAATGTTGTCCTCATGGAAAGGGATGCAACGATGGTATTTGCAAGGCATGACACTACTTATTGGTCGCTTAAACAACCCTCCAATGGGCGAGATGTAACTGGCAGTGACTATGGACAAATTAATGTAACAAAAATGAAGTGTTATTTCCTCGCATTCTATATTTATGGTTATATGTTTATTCTCATGCTTCGTGCATAACCGGACTGCTGGCATCGCAGCGGTCTACTTTTTCTCGATCGTTCTTGCATGTCCCCACCCAGGTCAGTACAAGGAGCTAGGGCTTGATCTCGGTGGAACCTTGCAAAATCAGCCTCGCAACCTCAACGACGCCCATGAATGAAAAGAAATATGACGAGTTGTGAGATCCTATCAAAATATTGCTTCGAGGATGCCCCCTTAAAACAAAGGAACGCAATGATGGATAACTTTTCTCGTATCCTTCAACGGCCACTCATCGGTGGCACATTTGCATCCAAAGAAACCCACTCGGAGGTGCAACCCTTTTAAGGTACAAGTAAATTTTGACATTCCCATATTTGAGGGTCAAATAGACGCAGTATGCCGTAGATAGATGGTTGAATCTATTAGAAGGATATTTCTCTGCTCATGACTTTTCGTACCTGGGAGAAGATGGCTTTGCACTCCTCAGAGCTACCCCCCATGTTAAGGACTGGTGGGAAACCTACTATGAGCACAAGGACCAGACAGAACCATGAGAAATTTCCCTGTCCAATGTGTCGAGAAAGATGGGTTTTGTAAGTATTTTAGTATTAAAATATTTTGAAGATTTCTCCAATAAGCCGATCTGAAAGAACCTGGATGTGCTACTTTGGAATATGTTGTAGTGCTAAGATTCATAATTACTAATCCATGGAATGTCACATTGAAGTAAGATTTGAGGTTATGAAGAGTAAGAAATTCTTTGACACCTTCGTTGCATGTCATGTTGATATGTATACTCTTGAAGATTTCAAATGTTGGATTGGAGGGAGTGCCAAATTCAAAAGTTGGTATCAAGAAACCACCAAATTATATATGTTTCATGTTCGTAAAGAATATATCTGAAATTTGGATTGAAGGTCAAAGCATCAAATCATAAACTATCACCACCGAAGAGCACAATTTTAGATGGGATCAAGAACACAAATACCCAGAGTGATTGGAACTCGATCAATTAATAGATCATGTAGTTTTGTCAGTATTTGAAGGAAGCCCAAAGTTCAAATATAAGTGACCATGTAGTAGTGACCAAACTCGATGAGATAATAGATCATGTAGTTTTAGAACCTAGTATTCGAAAGAAGTGTAGTTCAAATATGTTGTATGAGGTGTTTATAAAAGAACGTAGATCAAATATTGGTTGTATGACATGTTTATAAAAAATTTAAATGGATTAAAATGTTAAATAGTGAAGGGTATTGTGTTTATTGTAGGTTGTGCTTACTAATTATTATTGTAATAGTAGGCTGATTCCTAGAAGGAATAATCATTTAATGAAGTATTATAGTTTTTCTCTTAGAAACATTTCCAAGTATATCTTCTCTATCTCATGTGGCAAAGGTGAACCACTTAACTACATGTTTTACTTTAGTGGAGTCCCTCATCTTCACTACATGTTCTACTTCATTGGATCCCCTCATGTTTAGTGGTAGGAAAAATCATATAAAGACCAATAAAAGGACTCGAAAGGGCTTGGCACTGCACCTTCATGCCACTCGAAGAGGGATGCTATACAACTTTTAGTAAGAAATTTTTCACCTAATGTTACATTTAAAAATAACAAAATAATGGTTACATTAACAAATTAAAAATCTTAATAAGAATAATAAATTCAATGTCGGCCACACATAAAATACTTCAATTTCCACCTCTATAGTTCTACCTCAAACTTTCTATAAAGAGATAAAGTAATAGAAAATAAAATGTTTTTACTTTTTAGTATGAGAGATATATAATCCCTTCATTACTTATGGAGTTCACAAAAGGTATTTAAAAATAATGTTATTGATACTACATGAGATCTAATACGTTCCTTACTCAATTGAAATGTAGTATTAAAATAAAATTATATTATTGACAAAAATAGATCTTATACTCGTAAAAAATATAATCTAAATTATATATATATATATATATATATATATATATATATATATATATATATATATGTATGTATGTATGTATATATAAAATAATTAGAAGAAAATTAGTATGGACCTATGTCAACATTACTTAACTAAACCATATGTTTTTTTTTTAAGCTTTTTGGTAACTTTTTTTTTCTTTTTTTTTTAACTCAATCTTCATCAATATGTTTAGATAAGAAGGGAATTGAACCTGTGATAAGTGCTATAACAAATAGCCTCATCACCATTTAACCAAACCACACACAAACTACTTTTATAATCATTTTATAGCTATACATTTTTTTAACATTGCATGAGATTGAGTCTCGTGCGTATAAGACCAGTGTCATAAAACTAGTTTGCACAAAATGTAATGAGAGAAATATAAATAAGACCCGATTCAAACAATGGGAAAATGAGAGACAACCTCGTGGCATTGCGGAAGGGTATGCCTTAGCAAAGCATGGCCGTGGAAGCCTACTCTTCTCATACCAACATTGCCACAACTTTGAATGGAGTACTACTTCCCTATGAGTCTCATTCTCGTTTGAATCGAATCCTTCCATTATAAGCTTCTATGCAAGTTAATTTTATGACACCTTGTCCTATTACCGTGACACACCACCCCTCATCAAATTTTTCGTGTGCTGTGAAGACGAAGAATGAGCCATGATGACGTGTAGTTTTAGTTACATGTATAATAACACCGCCAATAGTCCCTAGATGTCTTTTCGAAGTATAGAATGGAGCGGGTATGTGTTTTCATATTTATCATTTTTTCATATTCATGGGGTCTACTATGTTGGTTGGTTAGAGATATGGTATTTATATAAAAGTATGTTAAAGAAAATTAATGGATTATGAGTACTACTATGTTAATTGGTTAGAATATGGTATTTATATAAAAGTATATTAAAATTAATGGATTTGGTATGTAATGAATTTTAATGACTGGGTTATTTTATTATTTTTGTTTGGTACTTATAAGAAAATGTAACTATTACTAAAAAATAAAATAATAATTTTTAAGTATATTATTTTACATATGTCATTTAATTGTTATAACTTGCAATTGTTATAGCCATATAAGAAATAATTATCTAAACAATAATATTTAAAGTTGAAATTTAGTGAGTCAAGCTAAACAAAACAATTGCATTTTCACATAGAGTCACCATAAATATATTAAACTACTACATGAAATCCATGATCCATGGCATATATTATTTTTGAAAGATTCAAATAATATTACTAACTAAATCCATATTGATTCCTACTTCTACAAGTATAAGAGATCAAAAAGAAATGTATTTCTTCCGGGAATTTGGTAAACTGAAATAAGATGAATCTGTCTGGATTTTAAAAATACGATAAAAGATCTAATTTATTTTAAGCTAATTGTTATTTTATAACACGTAAAAAATATATATATATTTTTAATTATTTTATAACATGTAAGAAGTATATATATATTTTTAATTATTTTATTTAAAATTTGGTCTAAACAATTATTTCTATTTAATATTTAAAAATGCTCTCGCATTTGTTCTAAAAAAAACTATAATTTTATTAATGAAATTTTTTAATTTTAATAATTTTTAACCAAATTTTAATAATACCTAAGTCTGATTATAGTTGACAATGTTTGCCCATATTGATGTTGATTGAACATTCATTCTCATATTTGATCATGATATGAAGAAAAAAAAAAGTGAAAGAACAATTAGAGAAATAAAGAAGTATGAAGCACAAAAAGATATGAAATGCAAAATTATAGAAGAAAGCCTTATATATCCAAATATTTCAATCCTTTATTGTCTCTTAATAAAATGGGAATATTGCGAACAATTGAAAGTCTATATATTGGATGCTCAACATAATAGGATTTTTACAATAGTAGTGATCTTCAGTATTTCTTGGGTATTTCAGGATAGTTTGGTTGTGATAAAGCTCCTAAAGCGGGTGCAAGAAAGATAGCGTTTTCACCTTGTTCGAGCTTGACAACCCTATCCCTATCGTCGTGCCCAAATCAGGAGGCCGATTTTGCAATTGTGAAATTTTGCTGAAACAAATCAACTTGGAAAGCCATTTGCTGCGTAACGTTGACTGTATGTACCTTGTTGGTACCTTGTTGGATAGGGTAACGTTGACTGTATGTAACTTGGATAGGGTAACGTTGACTGTATGTACCTTGTTGGTACCTTGTTGGTTGTCTGTTTCCACAAACACAAAAATTTCAATTAACCGCCGACAGCCAAACGGATTTTGATTTCGATTTCGTGGAAGGTATTATTGGCATAGTGGAGACACGGCAACAGAAAGGAAAATTTTCCAAGATGGTAGTGGTAATATTGGCATAGTGGAGACACGGCAACAAAGAGATGAATTTGTGCCCCGAAAATTGGGAAGGCTTCCGTCCGTAAACGTCATCAAAGGCTTCATAGAAATCAGTAAACGTAGCGCTGGGAAGACATTAGAGCGTCCGACCATGACTTAAGAAGTTGCTGTTCATTTCAAAATAAAATTTCAACATACATTTATATCTCTAATGAAATTTATGCTATTCATGGCAACTATGTAAAACTTGAAAGCCATGAAGAGGGATCGATCATAGAGTTTGGATTTTTTTAACGGCAACTATGTAAAACTTGAAAGCCATGAAGAGGGATCGATCATAGAATTTGGATTTTTTAACACTTATAGAGCATGGTCATTTTCCTGCAGTAAATATACTCGAGCCTAATTACATGTGCTTTCTGGATTTATAAAATTTTGACTTCGTATGCATGCACCTTTCTATTAATTTTGATTCCATATGCATGCGTCTTTCTATTAATTTTGAGAAAAGTTTTAAAAAAAGAAAATATATGATTTATCATACACATCTATAAAGGGGTAGCGGACATTAGAGCGTCTCGAAAATGGTTTGACATGTTGGCCATGGCTGAAAAAGTTGCTGTTCTTTTTAATAAAATTTCATTTCAAAATAAAAATTCAATATACAATTATATTTCTAATGAAATAGCCATGAGGAAGGTTCGATCTTGTTTAGAAATAAAAATTTAGAGTTTGATATTTTTTAACCTTCATTTTCCTAGACTAAATATACTCTAGTCTAATTACATGTTTTTTGGGATTTATAAAATTTTAACTCCATATGCATACATTTTTTATTAATCTTGAAAGAAATTTAAAAAAAAAAAATTTGATTTATCATACATATCTATACAATGTAAAATATATAATAGTTAAAAAGAAATACAATTTTTTTCTATACAAGAAAGTCAAATTATACTATATTGAGGCTAGAGGATTATGGGTACCAATTCCAGTGCCCAAATGAAAGATACATTAAATTTTCTATTGTAAGAACTGTTGTTGCTTCAACTTTTCCTTAATATAATGCAAAATATCAAACACAATCAATAATGTAGTAAAAAAGGCAATGGTTTATGTCAATAATTTCCTAAAAAGAATTCAATGGTTTATCTTGAAGAGATCCAACTAGAAAATAAGGAAACTTAGGAAAAACTCATCCTCTCACAAATCTTAGAATTCCCTTTCCGGATGTTTGAAATTTGCTTCTATAATATAATGAAAAATACCAAACACAATCAATAATGTCTTAAAAATAATACAATGGTTTATGTTGAACAAATTCACTTAGAAAATTAAAAACCAAAAAAAATCTCTTCTCAGGAAAAATCTTAGAATTCCCCTTTCGAAATTTCCACATATTCAAGCTAGCTCTAATTATGGATGGTTTATGTTGAACACATCCACGTAGAAAATAAAGGAATCAAGAAAAATCTCGTCCTCAAAACAAATTTTAGAAGTCACTTTCGAAATTTCCAACAATCTATCCTAACCCTAGTCATGGGCTCAAATTGTTCGGTTCACATGAGGGTCGAATAATAAATTTACCTCAACACTTTTCCCCTTGAATAGATTATATTCCACATAAATACCATGGGTCAATACCACAGTTTGTTAAAATTAGGAGTAAAAGAAAATAATTTAACCTCTATTTTATTTTAAATATTAATTTGATTAATTCTATTTTATTTTTTATTTTTTATGTAATTTGACCATGTCAAACATATCTTCCATATAGAGTCTTAGTGCAATGAATACACGAATACACTTAACATTGATCGTATGAATGCTAACATTACCTACGTATAGAATAAGAATGGTTTTATATTTATGCTAATAAGGGCGCTAAAATTTTAATTTGATTATCAATAATGATTATGTGGATGGTAGAGAACCTCCATGACATATTCTATAATATTCTTTGAAGCCATAAAATTCAAAAGTTGGAGATTTATCTCCAAAGTAATTATGTCCTTATGACCATTTAATTAAATTGATTAATTAAAAATGTCATATGAACTATTGTCACACAAGTGAGTTATGGTTCTTTGGGCATGTAGTATCGATCAACCTTTCTGGTCAAAATAGACAGAACCTACCCATGGTATTTACTGTGGTATTCTCCCATGGTATCTACCCTGCAATTTTCCTTCGTTTTTCAATAGAAATAATAAAATAAGGCTTTTAGAGAGTCCATCAAGCCTAAAAAAAGGAATAGGAGCTAGGCATTGGATCATGCTAAGTTTTTAAATCTTCTTATGTTTTGTTGAGAACATTCATCGTACGCTCTAGCCGCATCCGCAGATGAAAAACCTTGGTGGTGAATTTGTATGGTGGATCTAGTGAGGATTCACAAAGGTGCTTCAGCATTAGGGTTTCCGTTTAATGAGTAGTCTTGCATGTCATTTGTACGGGGATCCATTCTTATTTGTATGGGCATGCATCTTTATTTTGAGCTAATAATATAAATAAGAGGTTGGGAGGCCGCATTTTCGCATCCCTTCCATGTTTGTTGTTTTTGATAGCAATCATTTTCATTATAACACTCAAGTGTGACACATCCATTGATAATATTATTTTTGGGATCTTCTAGTAGCACTTTAGGTTGTGCATCATGGTGTTTTTTGAGGGTTCTCGTTAGAATATCAAGAATTTTATTTACATGTGATTGAAAATTACCGTCGTAAGATGTCCAACTACAAGATTTTTATATGGAGGATTGAAAAATTTCTTGTCCAACTACAATGAAGAAATCATGTAAGAGCAACAAGTGACCGACGTGTCATATGTGAAAGACCGCAAGTTCGATCAATAACATCTACAACCAAGTAGCTTTTTTACGCCGAATTTGAATCTGGCCGAGTCTCCTATGTCACATAGGGATGAGTTAAGTAAAGTATAATGATTTTATCATGCCAATTTTCTCTCATTTCTTCAACAATCTATTTCTTTAATTAAATATTGGGAGAGATGGGAAAATATTTGCGGTTCCATATTGATCGAATCATCTAATCCTTCACCATTAACTAAGAGATGAATGCGAAGAATAATAAATTAAATAATGGATAACTATTAATATGTTGATTTGGGGCTTGGGTTTATCTTCTATAAATAAAATTAAAGGAAACTTTTTGGAAGGCATGATGGACAAGATGTTGATGTGATGTCCCTATGATGAATTAGTGTATTCTTGCATATTTTCGCTGGTGATGGGAGAATATGGGTTGTATTGAAGAGATCTTTGAAAGTACCTATAACCTACTTGATGAACTAGTGATGATATGGTCCTTTAGATAAAGATATTTCCTTAGACAAAAATGATGGTCAAAGCAATATGCCTAAAAAATAATCGATGCCATCCCGCAACATAAGTGTCCATGGAAGTGAAGGAAGGATAGGGAATAGGGGATAACTATTCACACTTGGATCTATGATACAATGAATAAAGTTAGCCATAGAAATTTGTAAGTTGGAGGACATAGACACATGTCCCTTGGAGGTGGGGGAACCAAATGGAAGAAACCCTGGGCTATTCCTCAATCCATGCATTCTGCATTAATATAAAAACAAAATTGCTAAAAATACTTCATGGAGGAGGTTAGGGCTTTCACTTTCTTTCTTATCTCAATAGGGTCATAGCTCTAACATTGCCACTACTACACCGTAATAATGATCTCAAGAAAAATATACCCAATTGATAAAAGAGAAGCCATTTAGGGGTTGAATAATACTTCCTACCTTTCAGAAGTGACGTAGAATTTTAAAACTCATGGAAGAGTTCAGTTTTGGAATCTCTATGCTGAATTTGGATTGCAAAAACTTGATATTTTAGTTACCTCAAATTTTCTACATGAACATTACATAAGCTCACCCACACTATGTTGAAACAAGTATGAAAAATATTGTGTCTCTATTCTTAGAAGGATATGCTCACATCTGCAAGGTACTAAGATCCATATGGAGGAAGGAATTGCAAGCGGGTATGACCAACTTCCTATGATCTAGTCGAAAAGTTGGTCACGAAAAACATAAAATTTCTTAGAAGTTTGTTGACTAGGAAGGACCTCCGAGAAGCATCGATGGAGGAAGCACGAAGAAAATCATGGAGAAGAATGACAAAGGAGGAGTGTAATATTATTTATTTGCAAGGGACCTTGGGCCCTTTACCATTCATGTCCGTAATATGAAGGCAACAAGGTCGAATACATATATACTTTTTCGCATCACTTCCGGATTCATCCGTAGTTGGGTTAACCAGTTTTCAAGGGAGAAACAACACAACCTATGAAGGATTCGAGCAAATTAAGTACAAAAGGTGAGAAACAACACCATTTTTTTCTGAAAACATGTAGAAGTTGATGATAATTAGTCAGCTTGAAAAATTTTATGGGGAAAGGAAGGAGGTAGTTGCTACTATTGTTAGGTCCCTATATTACTAGTGTAGTCGATTATTGTTTTTAATGGATCCCCCTTATTGTTATTGTTGTACCCCTCTAACCCCCATATTGTTATTATTGTTCCCTTACATTATTATCATAGGTTTGCTAGGATTATATTATGACCCCATGGACTCCTATATAGAAAGGATAATTGGCCATTTGTATCATCTAAGAATTGTTCATTTATGTAATGGTGGAGTGTCAGTTCCGTCGAAGGGATTTTTTTCTAAGGGGTTGATCTCTCTTTTTTTCTATTTTTGGAGATAGTTTCATAACATTTGCATTTATATTTGGATTCTAGAGTTTCTTCCGGACCAAACATGTCACCATGGAATTTTTTACATAAATTGTTTCTACAAAGGTTCAAAAGCTGAAATTTTTTTCACTAGAAGCCGAAATCTTATAAATTCATAAACAAATTTAGAACTTGGTTCTCGTAAATATTTCCGCAGATAGGATCCGTGGAAGTTAGGGTTTTTTTCATGCTCCTAAATTCTAATCTCAAAGAGCTGACCTTGGGAAAATCGTCATAAATATCTCTGTCAGCATCGAATTGGAAATTTGTAAAAACTGACCACAAGTACATGAAACGTAGTCTATTGTGTATCAATTTGAGAGTCGAAGGAGGAAACAGGGACACATGGCATGTTGTACAACTTCTCTCTACTGAACTGGTCCATAATTAGGTCATTGTAGGAGATTGGGAATAAAGTTTTCTTGAAGGATCCAAATCCATTCAAACCAGTGGCATTCGAAATAATATTCACTGGGCTACTACATGACCAAATTTCATATAACAAGATCCGAAACCGAGAGATAATTCAGCTTTAATATCGAGCTCCTCAAATACAAGAAAAAGGTGCATATTTTTTTTCAAATTGTTCGTACTAGGAGAGACACTACGGATACTACTATTGTGTTTGACCGAGGAAATAGGAAGAAGGATGAAGGCGTTTGCGATGGAATATGTAAGTATACTAAAAACTCCAGGTGGCAACGACATGTGACATCCTCAAATGCAGGTTTATTCTCTAGCCAAATTTATTCAAAGATGTTCGAGCTCATGTTAGAGCCAGAGAAGTGCTCATACTTCCACCAAGAGACAGAAATTTGCGCCCCTCCCACTATTCCTAGTCCATGTTAAAGAGTCATTCAAACAGTGGGGAATTGACTTCATAGGATAAATCCATCTGGCCTCGAGTATCCAACACTGATGGATCCTGATCACCACGGATTACTCTCAAGTGGTTCGAGGTGGTGTATGCGAGGAATGCTACTCACACAAAGGCTAATAAATTTTTCGGGAGGAGAACATAGTAGCAAGGTTCGATGTCCATCAAAGATAATCATGGATAATTTGGTGGTGGTTCCATGTATTACTCCGTAAATTAGCATGCGCCTAATCGAATATTAATTTTTCTCATGACATTTAGTTAGATGAATAAATGGGTAGAGGCACATAAATCTTTTAAGTTGTCATAAAACCCCTCTTAATGTGGAAAGGGATCATTCACATTTCGATAAAGCACCCTCATGTGTGAATAGGCTAATGCATGTGGACAAGGTCAAGTTTGACTAAGTCAACAACGCTAGTATGGGAGGAGTGGATCATCAATAGAGACAACATGCTGTGAATGGAGGAAGATTCCATGATGGTGGAAAACCTAATGAGTGGGACCCAAGGTGAGAAGGCTCACATTTTTTTATAAGGAGGGCAAGGTAGCCACAAGAGGGCAGTGTTATTCATTATTGATTTTATGGTCTCCATGAACATTTTTCATTCTTCGCCTGTTTACTTGAGATTGTTGTGTTGTTTAGCATCGGGTGTTCCCGAGTGGGAATCCCATCTCCTTCATTGAGAGGCCTCTTGGAGGAGAATTTCACCTCATTTCCACACTCAGGCTTAAGCCCAAGCTTGAGTATTTAGCTACAGTTAAATCTATATAAAATATCCAAAATGTTTGCATCAATAGTAACACATTATATTACATAACACAGAGATACTTTAACTATATCCACATATATTAGCATCCAACACCTAGTACAATCCAAAAATAGCCTGTGCACACAACCAACAGGGTTCGCACACAGCAGGACTAAGGATCTCCGCCCACACGGGCAGTAGGATTACTTACCGAAACGACCCGTAAATATATCTAATAATTCACACTTAGCATCAAACTTGATTTCGCCTACCTTAAGACTCAAAATGTTAATCTATTTATATCGACTTAGCTCACACTTTCCAACAATCCTGCAAAACAATGTTTTGCGGACTCTTAGTCTACCCTTGCACCTCCATTACAATGCATTTTTGGGGCTTTCACCCACCCCAAATCCCCCGCACTAGACTAAATGATACCAAAATATACAAAATTGTACAAAATTTGCATCTTTAGGGACCTCTTTCCAACGGTCCCCCAAACACACCCGTGACTCATCTTGAGTCACCGTGGTTGTGGGTATCCACCGCACCTGGCGTAGCCCGATTGCCTCAACCATTTGGGTAGCACTTTACTCTCAACAATGGGCTGTTGAGCAATTATTCACCAACTTCTCGCGAATTTGGTCCTTTTGCCGCGATGTGATGCTCTCCCGCAGTATGGTTCAATTGTTTAACCGTGACATCAATATCCCGGAAGAGCTTGGAGGGCTTAATCAGCCCATAGATTAAGGCCATCATTGAGGGTCTTCTTCTTCATCGGGAGTACGTCAATGTCATCCCGACCCGTGGTTGGTGTTTAGCCACCAATAAAATTTGTCATATCAAATTGAGGCTAAAACATTTTGGATCCTTCAAGGAACACGTTTTATTGCAAAAATGTTATCTCTTGAAGACTCAGCAGAAGACATCTTGCTATTTGTCTAAATCTTCACTATCGTTTCCTTTTTCCCAACTCGGTAAATTTTGCTACACTTAAGAAAAATACCGCCGCAAACACCATTTTCGCCTCCTTCCATTTCAAAATAACCTCCATTTTACCCTATTTAATTCCCATGAAACTCCTCTATTTTTTATTTTCCCCATTTCCCCTTCCGTAAAATCCTCTTTTACAGTTTAAAACTCTTTTTACTCCTGCTTTAAACCCCCAAATCTATTGAAAAATTGAAAGAATTTCATTAAAAACACCTTTTTGTATTATAGGCTCAAGCCCCCTTGGGCTAACTCCTAAACCACTTCCCCGTTATATGCCCTGGTGCTAGAACTAGGCCCTAAGCCATTTAAGCACTTATCGCATCGGAAAGATCAAAGCGCATAAGTTTATCTACCATATTAAAATATCCCCATGTGATTAAGCCCTTGTACATAGCTTGCGATCATATTATTTTTTCATATAACCCTCATGCCCACAGTCGAGTGCTAAAAAAATTGTATAATCCATCTCTGATTGATATTTTCCTTTGTAAAGTTCATAAACCCACTTTCCTAAATTTTTGTTCTAAGCCCATTAGAGACATGTTTTTAATGATCCAGGTGGATATTGGTGGCCACCTGCCTATTCCACTTGGCCCCCCACCATTTTCTCTTTCAGTTTTTCAATTTTGGCATAACTTACTATTTTTAATACAGCTTTTCAAAGTTCCGAACTTCCTGGAGCTGCTGAGGTCTTAAAACGACATTTTTTCGGCATCACGCATGCAATGGTTTGCAGTGAAAGTTGTAGTCCTTGGATACAGATTTCTAATGATGTATCATGTGCGCCAAATGGAGATGGTATGCCAAAGTTACATCCCTTGGAAGTTGAAACACCAATTTACCCAAACGGGGTCCATAGTTTTGGCGCTTCATCTCCTAGGGTTAGGTTTTTGGATGTTCAGTGTTCTCCATTTTTTCTCAATAACAAATAGGCCCTCAAGCCTCATCAGAACTTAGTTCGCAGGTTCGTAGCCACCACATCTTCTCGTAGATAGCCACTGTGTTGCCCTAGCTAGTTTTATTTCCATTCGTCCGTAAGCGAATTTCAGCTTCTTGATATTAATGAAATGAAGTGTTATTTCCATCGCATCTCTATATTTATGGTTATATGTTTATTCCGTTGCGTTCCTCGCATAAATCCCGCACTGCCATCGTAGCCGCTCGCTTTTTCGATCCTTATTTCGCATGTCCCCAACGAGGCCTGGGTATAAGGAGCTAGGCTTGATCTGGTGGAACCTTTGCAAGATCACCCTTGCAAACCTCAACGACGCCCATCGGGGGTGAAAAGAAAGATGAGGGAGCAGGAGATCCTATCAGAATATTGCTTAAGGAGGCTCTCGAAAAACAAAGGAACACAATGATGGATAACTTTGCTCAAATCCTTCAACAGCTGCCTATTGGCGGTGCATCTACATCCAGCAACCACTCTGGAGGTGGGACTCCTTTTAAGGTACAAGTAAACTTTGACATTCCCATATTTGAGGGTCAAATAGATGCAGATGCCGTAGATAGATGGTTGAATCTATTAGAAGGATATTTCTCTGTTCATGACTTTTTAGACTTGGAGAAGATTATTTTTTACCCCCAAAGCTACCCCCCCATGTTAAGGGTTGGTGGGAAACCCACTGTGAGAACAAGGACCCGCATGCAACCAGGAGAAATTTCCCTGTCCAAAGAACTCGATGTGCTACTGGGAACATTTTGTAGTGCTAAGATTCATAATTACTAATCCATGGAATTTCACATCACAAGATTCGAGGTTATGAAGAGTAAGAAATTATTTGACAATTCCTCGTTGCATGTGATGTTGATATGTATACTTCCGAAGATTTGAAATGTTGACTGGAGGGAGTGCCAAATTCAAAAGTTGGTATCAAGAAACCACCAAATTATATGTGTTTCATGTTGGTAAAGAATATATATGAAATGTGGATTCAAGGTCAAAGCATCAAATCATAAACTATCACCACCGAAGAGCACAATTTTCGATGGGATCACATAACACAACATCTAGTAGTGATTGAACTCGACGAATTAATAGATCATGTTGTTTTGAGAAGCCAGTATTTTAAGGAACCCCGAACTTCAAATATAACTCACCATGTAGTAGTGACCAACCGGAATAGATAATAGATCATGTAGTTTTAGAAGCTAGTATTCGAAAGAAGTGTAGTTCAAATATGGGTTGTATGAGGAAGTTTATAAAGTGTAGATCAAATATTGGTCAGATGACATGTTTATAAAGATTTTAAATGGATTAAATGAGTAAACAAGTGAAGGGTATTGTGTTTGTTGTAGGTTGTGCTTACTAATTATTATTGTAATAGTTTAAGTTGATTCTTAGAAGGTATCATCATTTAATGAAGTATTATAGTTTTTCTCTTAAACATTTCCAAGTATATCTTCCATCTCATGTGGCAAAGGTGAACCACTTAACTACATGTTTTACTTTAGTGGAGTCCTCATGTTCACCGCATGTTCTACTTCATTGATCCCCCATCTTTAGTGGTAGGAAAAATCATAAAGACCAATAAAAGGAATCTCGAAAGGGCTTGGCATTTGGAACCTCTACTACACTGTAAGAGGGGTGCTATACAACTTTTGTAGTAGGAAAATTTTGTCACCTAATGTTACATTTAAAAATAAAAAAAATAATGGTTACATTAACAAATTAAAAAACTAATAAGAATAATAAATTCAATGTTGCCCACACATAAAATACTTCAATTTCCACCTATAGTTTTACCTCAAATTTTCTATAAAAAGATAAAGTAATAGAAAAATAAAAATGTTTTTTACTTTTAAGTATGAGATATATAATCCTTCATTACTTATGGAGTTCACAAAGGTATTTAAAGATAATGTTATTGATATTAAGATGAAATCTAATACATTCCTTACTCAATTGAAATGTAGTATTAAAATAAAATTATATTATTGACAAAAATAGATCTTATACTGGTAAAAAATATAATTTAAATTATATATATATATATATATATATATATATATATATATAATAATTAGAAGAAAATTAGTATGGACCTATGTCAACATTACTTAATCATACCAGGGGGTTCAAAATTATAACAAAAATCATCGACAAAAATAGTGTATCCAATGGCGAATTAAACCTAAATGATGCTTCCCTCATACCATGCGGTTAATAATCAATCCCAAATGAAGCACCTTTTCAATTTCGCCCTCCTATAGACGTCGACATATGACGCAGCAAGTGGCTTTACAAGTTGATTTGTTTGTGCAAAATCAGCGTCGTGATTTGGGCACGACGATACGGATAAGGTTGTCAAGATCGAACAAGGTGCTTTCCAAGTTGATTTGTTTGTGAAAAATTGGCGTCGTGATTTGGGCACGACGATAGGGATAAGGTTGTCAAGATCGAACAAGGTGAAAACTATCTTTCTTGCACCCACTTTAGGAGCTTCATCACAACCAAGAAATACTGAAATATTGCCAAGAAATACTGCCAAGAAATACTATCCTGAAATACTGCCAAGAAATACTGCCACGAAATACTGCCAAGCGATTTTGACTTCGTATGCATGCACCTTTCTATTAATTTTGAAAGAAGTTAAAAAAATATATATTCTGATTCCATATGCATGCATCTTTCTATTAATTTAAAAAAAAAAATTAAAAAAAGAAAATGTATGATTTATCATACACATCTATAAATGGGTAGCCGACATTAGAGCGTCTCGAAATGGTTTGACACGTTGGCCATGGCTGAAAAAAGTTGCTGTTCTTTTAATAAAATTTCATTTCAAAATAAAAATTCAATATACAATTATATTTCTAATGACATAAAGGCGAGGAAGGTTCGATCTTGTTTCGGAAATAAAACTTAGGGTTTGGATATTTTTAACCTTCATTTTCCTAGACTAAATATACTCTAGTCTAATCACATGTTTTTTTGAATTTATAAAATTTTAACTCCATATGCATATATCTTTTATTAATCTTGAAAGAAATTTAAAAAAAATTGATTTATCATACATATCTATACAATGTAAAATATATAATCGTTAAAAAGAAATATAAATTTGTTGTATACAAGAAAGTCAAATGTTGTAAAATTAATTTCTCATAAAAAATTATAAGACATTTATGTCTCAGGAAAGTTCCTAGCTAAAGAAATTATACTATATTCATATAAACACATGAAAATTAGCTAGAGGATTATGGTACTGCCCAAAGGCCTAAAATGAAAGATACATTAAATGTTTTATTGTAAGAACTGCTAAGCCGCTTCAAATTTTCCTTAATACAATGTAATATATCTAACACAATCAATAATGCGACATGAACAAGATTATGAGAACAAATCTTAAAATTTCTCAAGGTATTTGAATTTATTTTTGCAATATAATGCAAAATATCAAACACAATCAATAATGTAGTAAAAAAGGCAATGGATCATGTCAATAATTCCTAAAAGGAATACAATGGTTTATCTTGAAGAGATCAAACTAGAAAATAAAGAAACTTAGGAAAAACTCATCCTCTCACAAATCTTAGAATTCCCTTTCCTCATGTTTGAAATTTCCTTCTACAATATAATGAAAAATAGCAAAAACAATCTTAGAATTCCCTTTATGGATGTTTGTAATTTGCTTCTATAATATAATGAAAAATACCAAACAAAATCAATAATGTCTTAAAAATAATACAATGGTTTATGTTGAACAAATTCACATAGAAAATAAAAAACCAAAAAAAATCTCTTTTATGAAAAAATCTTAGAATTTCCCTTTCGAAATTTCCACATATTCAAGCTAGCTCTAATTATGGATGGTTTATGTTGAACACATCCACCTAGAAAATAAAGGAATCAAGAAAAAGCTCATCCTCGAAACAAATTTAAGAAGTCACTTTTCAAAATTTCCAGCAATTCATCCTAACCCCAACACTTTTCGCCTTAAATAGATTATATTCCACATAAATACCATGGGTCAATACCACAGTTTGATAAAACTAGGAGTAAAATAAAATAATTTAACCTCTATTTTATTTTAAATATTAATTTGATTAATTCTATTTTATTTTTTATTTTTTATGTAATTTGACCATGTCAAACATATCTTCCATATAGGGTCTTAGTGCAATGAACATGCCATCATTACACTTAACATTTTACTTATGAATGCTAACATTACCTACTTATAGAATAACAATGGTTTTATGTTTATGCTAATAAGGGCACTAAAATTTTAATTTGATTATCAATAATGATTATGTGGGTGGTAGAGAACCTCCATGACATATTTTATAATTTTCTTTGAAGTTTACAAAAATCAAAAGTTGAGATTTATCTCCAAACTAATTATGTGCTCTGGTGCTGGAACTAGGCACTAAGCCATTTAAGCACCTATCGCATCGGAAAGATTAAAGCACATAAGTTTATCTACCATATTAAAAGTTCCCGATTTGATTAAGCCCTTATACACAGCTCCTAACCATATTTTTGTTTCATATAACCCTCATGCCTACAAATGGGCAAGCAAAAATATTGTATAATTCCATTCTATCGATATTTTCCTTTGTAAAGTTCATAAACCCACTTTCCTAAATTTTTGGTCTAAGCCCGTCGCAGACATGTTTTTAATGATCTGTGGATATTGGTGGCCACCCACCTATTCCACTTGGGCCCTCACTCATCGTCTTCTTCATTTTTTTCGCCTTACATAATCTCATTGGCTTTAGCAGCTTTTTCGTGTCCCGAACTTTCGGAGCCGTTTTGAGGCCCTAAATGAAATTTTTTGGGCATCGCGTATTCCAAAGAATATTATTTTGTTTTAGAATGATATTCGTGGCAAAATTTGTAGTCCTAGGATAGAGCTTTCTAATGATGTATCATTTGCGTCAAACGGAGATAGTATTGCAAAGTTACATCCCTGGGAAGTTGAAACACCAATTTACCCAAACGGGGCCCATAGTTTTGGCGCTTCATCTCCTAGGGTTAGTTTTCGGATGTTTAGGGTTCTCCATTGTTTCTCAATAATAAATAGGCCCCCTAGCCATTGTAACTCGCCTCCGTAGGCTCGTAGCCGCCACATCTCTTTCCGCAGATAGCTACCAACGCCTGCTAGTTTTATTTCCATTTCGTCTTATGTTTAATTACACTTTCTTTCATATTAATGAAATGAAGTGTTATTTCAGCCGCATCTCTATATTTATGGTTATATGTTTATTCTCTCGCGTTTCCGTATAAACCGAACTGGTATCGTAGCCGGTTTGCTTTTTCTCTATCCTTCTTTGCATGTCCCCAACGAGGTCGAGGTATAAGGAGCTAGGGCTTGACGGTGGAACCTTTGGCAATATAAACTCGCAAACCTCGACGGATGCCCATGGGGATGAAAAGAAAGATGAGGGAGCAGAGATCCTATCAAAATATTAATGGAGGAGGCCTCGAAAAACAAAGGAACGCCACGCATGGATAACTTCTCGCTCGTATCCTTCAACGCACATCCTCCACCTATGGCGCGACCGCATCCAACAGCCCACCGGGAGGTGCGACTCCTTTGCTGCACAAGTAAATTTTGACATTCCTGTTATTTGAGGGTCAAATAGACACAGTATGTCGTAGATAGATGGTCGAATCTATTAGAAGGATATTTCTCCGTTCATGACTTTTCGTAACGGGAGAAGATTATTTTTTCACCCTCAAAGCTACCCCCATGTTAAGGAATGGTGGAAAACCTACTGTGAGAACAAGGACCAGACAGAACCATGAGAAATTTCCTTGTCCAAAGCGTCGAGAAAGCCGGGTTTTGCAAGTATTTTAGTATTAAAATATTTTGAGGATTTCTCCAATAAGTCGATATGAAAGAACCTGGATGTGATACTTGGGAATATGTTGTAGTGCTAGATTCATAATTACTAATGCATGGAATGTCACATTGAAGTAAGATTTCAGGCCATGAAGAGTAAGAAATTCTTTGACAATTCCTTGTTGCATGTCATGTTGATATGTATACTCTCGAAGATTTGAAATGTTGGATTGGAGGGAGTGCCAAATTCAAATGTTGAAAATAAAGAAAACCACCAAATTATATATGTTTCATGCTCAGAAAGAATATATATGAAATGTGGATTAAAGGTCAAAGCATCAAATCATAAACTAATGATCAAGACACAATTTTCATGGGATCACATAACACAACATCTAGTAGTGATTGAACTCGATAAATTAATAGATCATGTAGTTTTAGAAGCTATTATTTGAAGGAAGTCTGAAGTTAAAATATAACTCACCATGTAGTAGTGAGGATGAGATAATAGATCATGTAGTTTTAGAAGCTAGTATTTGAAAGAAGTCTGTAGTTCAAATATGGGTTGTATAAGGTGTTTATAAAAGAACGTAGATCAAATATTGGTTGTATGACATGTCTATAAGAATTTTAAATGGATTAAATGAGTAAATAGTGAAGGGTATTATGTTTATTGTAGGTTGTGCTTACTAATTATTATTGTAATAGTAGGTTGATTCCTAGAATGAACTTTTTTATCATTTAAATGAAGTATTATAGTTTTTCTCTTAGAAACATTTCCAAGTATATCTTCTTATCTCATGGCAAAGGTGAACCACTTAACTACATGTTTTACTTTAGTGAGTCCCTCATCTTCACCGCATGTTCTACTTCATTGGATCCCTCATCTTTAGTGGTAGGAAAAATCATAAAGACCAATAAAAGGAACGAAAGGGCTCGAACTTGGCACCTTCTACCACACTCGAAGAGGGGTGCTATACAAATTTGCAAGAAGAAATTTTTTTCACCTAATGTTACATTTAAAAATAACAAAATAATGGTTACATTAACAAATTAAAAAACTAATAAGAATAATAAATTCAATGTTGGCCACACATAAAATACTTCAATTTCCACCTATAGTTTTACCTCGAACTTTCTATAAAGAGATAAAGTAATAGAAAAGAAAAATGTTTTTACCATTTAGTATGAGAGATATATAATCCCTCCATTACTTATGGAGTTCACAAAAGGTATTTAAAAATAATGTTATTGATACTACATGAGATCTAATACATTCCTTACTCAATTGAAATGTAGTATTAAAATAAAATTATATTATCGATAAAAAAAAATGTATCTTATACTAGTAAAAATATAATCTAAATTATATATATATATATATATATATATATATATATATATAGAAGAAAATTAGTATGGACCTATGTCAACATTACTTAACTAAACCATATGTTTTTTTTTTGCTTTTTTGGTAGCTTTTTTCTTTTTTTTTTACTCAATCTTCATGAATATGTTTAGATAAGAAGGAATTGAACCGGCAGATAAGTGCTATAACAGAGTAGCCCTCATCACCATTTTACAAAACCACACAAACTACTTTATAATCATTTTATAACTATACATTTTTTTAACATTAGATGAGATTGAGTCTCAGGCAAGATAAGACCAGGTGTCATAAAATTATTTTGCACAAAACAGAATGAGAGTGATTGAAATAAGAGTCGATTCAAATAATGGGAAAATGAGAGACAAATTTCTATAGCATTGCGGATGGGTACACTAGCTGCAAGCGTAAGGAAGCCTACTCTCCTTACAGTTCAACATTGCCCCAACTTTGAATGGAGTAATATTCCCATGAGTCTCATTCTGTTTGAATCGAGTCCTTCCATTATGTTTCTATGCAACTTAACTTTATGACACCTTGTCCTATTGGTGTGACACACTCGGCCTCATCAAATTTTTCGGGTGCTGTAAGACGAAGAACGAGCCATGATGACGTGTAGCTCGAGTTACATGTATAATAACACTGCTAATAGTCCCTAGATGTTCTTCGAAGTATAGAATGGAGCGGGTATGTGTTTTCATATTTATCATTTTTTCATATTCATGGGGTCTGCTATGTTGGTTGGTTAGAGATATGGTATTTATATAAAAGTATGTTACGAAAATTAATGGATTATGCGGTCTACTATATTAATTGGTTAGAGATATGGTATTTATATAAAAGTATGTTACGAAAAATTAATGGATTTGGTATGTAATGAATTTTAATGGATTGGGTTATTTTATTATTTTTGTTTGGTACTTATAAGAAAAATGTAATTATTACTAAAAAAATAATAATTTTTATGTATATTATTTTACATATGTTATTTAATTGTTATAACTTGCAATTGTTATAGTTGTTATAAGAAATAATTCTCTAAACAATAATATTTAAAGTTGAAATTCTAGCGAGTCAAGCTAAACAAAACAATTGCATTTTCACATAGAGTCACCATAAATATATTAAACTACTACATGAAATTCATGATCCATGGCATATATTATTTTGAAAGATTCAAATAATGTTACTAACTAAATGCATATTCATTCCTACTCCACAAGTATAAGAGATCAAAAGAAATGTATTTCTCATCGAAATATGGTAAATCTGGAAATAAGATGAATCTGTCTGGATTTTAAAAATACCATAAAAGATCTAATTTATTTTAAGCTAATTGTTATTTTATAACATGTAAGAAATATATATATTTTTAATTATTTTATAACATGTAAGTAGTATATATATATATTTTTAATTATTTTATTTAAAATTTGGTCTAAATAAATATTTCTATTTAATATTTAAAAATGCTCAGTATTTGTTCTAAAAAAATATAGTTTTATTCATGAAAATTTTTAATTTTAATAATTTTTAACTAAATTTTAATAATACCTAAGTCTGATTATAGTTGACAATGTTTTATTGATATTGATTGAACATTCATTCTCATATTTGATCATGATATGAAGAAAAAAAAAGGTGAGAGAACAATTAGAGAAATAAAGAAGTATGAAGCACAGAAAGATATGAAATGCAAAATTATAGAAAAAAGCCTTGTATATCCAAATATTTCAATCCTTTATTGTCTCTTGGGAATATTGCGAACCATTGAAAATCTATATATTCGATGCTCAACATAATAGGATTTTTACAATAGTAGTGATCTTCAGTATTTCTTGGCAGTATTTCAGGATAGTTTGGTTGTGATGAAGATCCTAAAGCGGGTGCAAGAAAGATAGTTTTGCACCAGAAATCAGGAGGCCGATTTTGCACCAGAAATTTTGCTGAAACAAATCAACTTGGAAAGCCACTTGCTGCGTCATATGTCGACGTCTATAGGAAGGCGAAATTCAAAGGGTGCTTTATTTGTGATTGATTATTAATGTTCGGTATGAGGAGAGCATCATTTAGGTTTAATTCGGCGAATTAAACCTAAATGATGCTCCCCTCATACCAGGCGGTTAATAATCAATCACAAATGAAGCACCTTTTCTGGTGCAAAATCGGCCTCCTGGTTGTCAAGCTCGAACAAGGTGAAAACTATCCTTCTTGCACCCGCTTTAGCAGCTTCATCACAACCCTTCATCACAACCAAACAATCCTGAAATACTGCCAAGAAATACTGAAACCTTGTTGGTTGTCTGTGATAACCTTAAAAACAAACACAAAAATTTTGATTTTATTAGATTTTGATTTTGATTTCAGCTGTTTCAGTTCATTAGTCCGACAGCCAAACGGATTTTGATTTCTCGGAAACTAGGGGAAGCTAGTGGAAATATTGGCAGAGTGGAGACACGGCAACAAAGAGATGAATTTGTGCCTCGAAACAAAAAGCAGAATTGTGAAGGCTTCCGTCCGTAAACGTCATCAAAGGCTTCATAGAAATCCGTAAACGTAGCGCTGGGAAGACATTAGAGCGTCCGACCCGACTCAAAAATGGTTTGGCACTTTGGCCATGACTGAAGGTTGTTGTTCCTTTTTATAAAATTTCATTTCAAAATAAAAATTCAACATACATTTATATCTCTAATGAAATTTATGCTATTCATGGCAACTATGTAAAACTTGAAAGCCATGAAGAGGGATCGATCATAGAGTTTGGATTTTTTAACAGTAGCCTAATTACATGTGTTTTCTGGATTTATAAAATTTTGACTTCGTATGCATGCACCTTTATATTAATTTTGAAAGAAGTTAAAAAAATATATATTTTGATTGCATATGCATGCGTCTTTCTATTAATTTTGAAAAAAGTTTTAAGAAAAGAAAATATATGATTTATCACACGTTGGTCATGGCTTTTCAAAATAAAAATTCAATATACAATTATATTTCTAATGAAATAGCCATGAGGAAGGTTCGATCCTGTTTCGGAAATAAAACTTAGGGTTTGGATATTTTTAACCTTCATTTTCCTAAACTAAATATACTCTAGTCTAATTACATGTTTTTTTTGGGATTTATAAAATTTTAATTCTATATGCATACATTTTTTATTAATCTTGAATGAAATTAAAAAAAAAATTGATTTATCATATATATCTACTAGCAATTGCACCTAATGTTGCAAAGCGAAAATTGTATGAAGAAGCTAGAAAAGAAATCAATTGTAATTAACGACGTTAAACAAGAGAAATTAAGATATTGATTGTCAAAATAGATATAAAAGAATTAGGATACAGACAGTTTAAAACAACAAAAACCGGCGAGGTTTAAAAGAATGTTGAGTGGATAGAAACTATAGAAAAACTAAAATAAAATCTTTCACAAGAGAGAATGGAATTGATGTAGTCAGGGTCAAATATAAGAGAATATCTAACATATATAAGAATGCAAAGGGCCCAAAAATGACAAAATATAGTTGCCGTAGGTGGATGAAGGGATGCAACTTAACATTAATGATAATTGGCCTCGCATTGAAAAAATATTCTAACACTCCCTCGAGTGAAATGTAAGAGTAAATAAAGAAGACAAAATGAAGTCTCTGTGTCAATTCTCATCACAAATGAGAAAAACTCCGTAGGAAATTATCTCATTTGTAACTATACGTCATTACTTGCACAACAATACAAGTATTATTATTATTCTCAATATGCTTTTAAGCAATGATTTTACTATTAGACAGCTTTGTCAAACTCGTTTCTAATTCTTTTAAAATGCGTCAAACATTTCTTAACAGAACAAAAGAAAACACATCATGCAATCCACATGATCAAAGCAAAGCTTGAATGTGAAAGCTTAAACGTAATTGGAGATGGAGGGGACAACACAACCATATTATGCTGCTGTACCCATAAGTAACAAAGTGGTCAAACAATAACAACAAAAGAACAATTTTGCATCATAGGCTTTCGTGAAGGAAACCCAATAATTTATTTATTAAATGAGAGTTTCACAACAGTGTCATCTTGCACCGTAGCATTGGCGCAATGATTTATACCGTTCTTATCTTCTTATTCGTCTCGCAAATTGCAATGGCAACAAAGAGCCTGGCCCTCGTTTGCCTAATTATGTTGGCAAATGAAACATATAAGCTAAAATTTTCGAAAGTTGATTTCCACCTTTGATAAACTACCACAATCAAGATAAAGCACTCACAGTTCCAAATTATGAAATGGGTGAGTAAATAAAGAAGACAAAAATGGGTTCCAAAGTCAAATTCTCATCACAATGAGAAAAACCGTAGGAAAAGCTCCTCTCGAAAGAGAGAAAAAGCAACATAAACAAAAATGAAGGTAGGAAGACTTAACATGACCCCAAGCAACTTCTTTTACCCCAAGAATTAATTGTAATCGAAGAAAAGTAGGTGATTCCACAAAAGCTAGTGCAGATGTTTACAAGTTGTTTTTCAATAGTTAAATACTTCCAAGTTGTGAATACCATCTTTCTTATTCTTCTTGGCTCGTCCTACAAATTGCAATGGCAAGCAACTCCTCATTCATGTTTGGTTGAATTTTGTTGGCAACGGAAACATATACCGTAATAAAGCCCGTGATGTGTCCTCCCCGATCGTAGCCTCTCCTCATCTCCCACTATCCATCTGTTTCTTTAATGTACCACTAATTATTCACATACAAGATACGTATAACCAACAAAGAACAAACAATGATGTTTAAAAGTTAAGTTACTATGTGATCGAAAACTATAGAAAAACTAAAAGAAAATCTTCTAGTCATGGGTCAAAGGGGAAAGAACTTTGGAGGACCACAAATGTATTGTGCTGGAAGTAAGAGAAACGTTGTCAAATAGTGTTAAGAATTTGGTGGATAAAAATCGCATTTCAAAGGCCCAATAACCAATTTAAAAATGAATTAGTTTTGGTCACCGTCGAATTTTGATAATGGAAAACAATGCTCGTCTTTGGATACGCCGTAAGAATTTGATATCTCTCTTCTTATTAATAGTGTTGATCTTTATGATTATACATGGAAAAAGAATGGACTGCGTGAACATGTATCAATGGGTTAAGGGTTTTCCTAAAAATCCAATTGAAAGAGATGGGAGAATTTCGGAGATGGAAGGGGACAAAGCATAACCATATTATGCTACAGCCATAGGTAACAAAGTGGTCAAACAATAACAACAAAAGAACAATTTGGTATCATAGGCTTTCGTAAGGAAATCTAATAATTTATTTATTAAATGAGAGTTTGCCAAAGGCAAGTCACTTTGCACCCCAGCATCGGGTAAATAATGATTTTATACTCCTGCTCTTATCTTCTTGGCTCGTCCTCGCAAATTGCGATGGCAACAAAGCTCATTCCCCGTTTGGCCTAATTCATGTTGGCAACAACATATACTCATACAGCCAAAATTTTCGGGTTGATTTCCCACCTTTTGATAAATGACCACAATCAAGATAAAGCACTCACAAAGTTCCAAATTGGCTAAAGTAGCATCCGTGGCCGAATCACCATTTAAAAGCTTGGTCTAGTAGTGTTTCATGTGTTCTTACTTGTACCAAATGTTAAATATGACGTACCCACCGTCTCAGCTTCATGCATCAAAATGTGGAAGGCCTGTGGTAGCTTATAAAACATACTAAATCATAAAAAAGTCAAAATGTGGAAGGTCTATGGGCACGAAGACACACCGAGTCATAAAATTAATCATCAACTAAAAGATAGCAAGTGAAGAATTCTCGGCATATTTATAGTAACTACAACATGTTCTTCATCAAAGATCGTCAATGCGTTATGAATTTAAAGGGCCCATTCCCACAAGGTGATAACATAAATACAAATCCGTACAAGTCGTTTGATGCACCTAAAAATATGTTTCGGTGGAAATTATTATCCCATTTGTAACCATACGTCATTACCTGCACAACAATACAAGTATTATTATTATTCTCAATATGCTTTAACAATGTTTTCATTATTAGACAAACTTTGTCAAACCCGTTTCTAACTTTTTAAAATGCTACCAAATATTTCATCAGAACAAAGAACACATCATGCAATCCATACGATCGTGCCAAAGCTTGAATGTGAAAGCTTAAACATACGAGACAACATATCCTCTTTGGCACCAAATCTCCAAGTGAATTCAATGGTTTATTTGATTTAATGAACCTAACATCGATTAGCCATTTCTAATTTTGCATGGTACCAATATTTCACACAACCTTTCATCTTAACTAAGAGCTCGTCGTCACAAGAAGGTTACTTCGTGACAAATATGTATACATGATAGATCCGGAGCAATGATTTCATTTGAAGGCCTTGCCACCTGCTCAAAATTCACTACGTATCATGAGTAAAACAAAGACTGCCTTTAATAAACGGAAGGTTTATTTGATTTAATGAACCTTAACATCGATTAGCCATTTCTAATTTTTGCATGTATACCGCGTTCGGTGACAACCTTTCATCTTAACTAAGAGCTCGTCGTCATGTTAGTTGCTATTTCGTGACAAATATGTATATGACAGATCCGAGCAATGATTTCATTCGCGCTCTTGCGCCTTCAAAATTCGGGCTCAGAGATTTAAGGGAGTAAAACAAAGACCGGCCTTTGTAATAAACGAAGAGTATGGATATTCTTGTCAATATTGGCAAAGATGTACGATCGGAGCATCCGATTTTCTAGTTGCAAAATCAAATGGTTATCAATTTCTTTCCGAATATCGTTATTTGATTTTCTTCGGTTGAAAAATCAAATAGCTTATCAATTTCTCGCTAAATAATTAAACATATTTCGATGTAGTATAAGAATCGTGTCTCCAATTAAGCCCAAAACTTCAAAAAAGAGTATTTAAAAAAAGAGTCGCAGAACAACATTTTTCTTCCGAAGCCGTGTGTACTGAATCGGGTTGCTGCATATTGTTTTGGAGTACAAATACCCAAGGAGAGGAGAAATATAGAAAAGAGAGCCAAAAAATATCTGAAATCTTACTTTGAAAAAAAGGAAGAAATTTAGAGAGCCAAAATAGTCGTGGAATCTTACTTAAAAAAAAAGGAGCCGCTTCGTTCATCATGCTTCTCGTAACCGTCTCGTCCGTGGATGAAAGTTGCACCATAATAAACAGACCAAAACTCCTTGGTGGTTGATACCAAAGGTTCGTTATAGGATGGTACCTGGTGTGCACTATGAACACAAGAAACCCAATAGGCAAAGGTGCCAATACCTATGGACATAGATTCGTAAGAGAAGTTTTAGCGCTCTTTCCAACCTGAGCATACAAAAAATCTTTTAACTTCCTCAAACTCAAGGTCTTCATCGTGCGCATAAAGACCACTCATAGAAAATTTGACATTGATTTTCGGTGCCTTTTGCAAGTGATTTCTCAACTTGAAAATTATTCCATGTTTCCGTTATATAGTTAAAAACCTAAGACCCATGGGCAATTTCTCTTGTTTTAGGCATATGTCGTAATGTGTTGTCGGTTTCAAAGTCTTTTAACTTCCTCAAAACCAAGGTCTTCTTAATGTGCGCATAAAAGACCACTCATAGAAAATTTGACATTGATTCTCGGTGTCTGGTAAGTGATTTCTCAACTTGAAAATTATTCCACAAGCTTCGTTATATATTAAAAAACCAAAGACCCATGGGCAATTTTCCATAGGGGCATATGTCGCAGTTGGTTATGGTACTAAAGCTATTATGCATGAGTGAGGGAAGACATAGTCTGTGTCAATTACTCCACCTCACAAACCTAAGGAGTGAATACTATCAAGTTCACCAAAGATACATCTACAACTAAAAGACCATTCAATAAATTGAGCCAATGTTAAGATTTAAAAAATGAGGAGACTCAATAAAGTAAAGCACATATAAAACATCTGTGGACATGCATCCTGCATCGTCATCCTCTAACCGGAGTCCCTAGTAATTGTTGAGGTCTTTAGCAATTTCCAACAGTAGGAATTTATAGCGTACGTTAGTAAGATAGGGCCGCATCGTAGGCGGGGCAGTATCCGCAGAAGTTTTCTAGGTGGATATGCTCTTGGAAAATGAAAGAGATTGTCCAGAAGCCAAGATGTTGCAAAACACCAAGATAGGGATATCTTAAAATAATATCTCATCCGTCGTAACTCAATTAAGCCCAAAACTTCAAAGAGACAAAAGAGTCGAGAACAACATTTTTTCTCGGTGAGGGGTGTACTGCATAACCCAAGTATTTATTGTTTTTTGGAGTACAAATACCCAAGGAGAGGAGAAATACAGAAAAAGAGAGCCAAAAATATCTGAAATCTTACTTAAAAAAAAAGGAAGAAATTTAGAGCAATAGAGCCAAGAATGTGGAATCTTACTTTCTAAAAAAAGGAGCCGCTCGTTCACTGCGTTTCCGTAACCGTCTCCGTTCCGTGGTTGAAAGTTGCACCATGAAACAGTATGCACCAAAAAACCTCGTTAGTGGTTGGATACCAAAGTGCCCTCACAGTAGGGATGGTACCTGTGCACTATGAACACAGCAAACCCAATAGGCAAAGGTGCCAATACCGTGGATATAACTAAAAGAGAAGCTTTAATAGTTTCTTTCCAAATCGGAGCATACAAAAAAATCTTTTAACTTCTCAAAACCAAGGTCTTCTAATGCGCATAAAGACCACTCATAGAAAATTTGACATTGATTTTCTATATATCTTTGCAAGTGAATTCTCAACTTGGAAAATTATTCCATGTTTCCCCGTTATATAGTTAAAAACCCAAGACCCATGGGCAATTTCTCTTGTTTTAGCATATGTCGTAGCCGGGCCGGTTTCAAAGTCTTTTAACTTCTCAAACCAGTTAGTCTTCTTAATGTGCAAAACATAAAGACCACTCATAGAAAATTTGACATTGATTCTCAGTCTTTTGCAAGTGATTTCTCAACTTGAAAATTATTCCATGTTTCCTCACAAGTATATTAAAAAACCAAAGACCCATGGGCAATTTTCTTCATGCTAGGTGCATATTTCGCAGTCAAGCGTGTTTCAAAGCTATTATGCATGAGTGAGGGAAGATATAGTTCAGTGGGCCAATTACTCCACCCTCACAACGATGAGTGAATACTATCAAGTTCAACAAGATACATCTACAACTAAAAAGACCATTCAATAAATTGAGCCAATGCTAGTATCAAAATGAGGAGACCTGAAGGAAGGGTGCTAAGTCGTTGGAAAACATCCGTGACATGCATCCCGTAATGTCATCCTAACTAGAGTCCCGAATAATTGTTGAGGTCTTTACAATTTCCAATATGAATTTATAGTCGTACGTTAGTAAGATAGGCTTTATCGTAGGCGTGTATCCTGCGAAGTTTTCAGGTGGATATGCTCCGGGAAAATGAAAGAGATTGTCCGTAGCCAAGATGCAAGGTAAAACACCAAGATAGGATATCTTAAAATAATATCTCATCCGTGTAATCAAAATGCCGTGAGAGTTGCCGAGGAACTCTAGAATTATGACTAATTTTCTCTAACCGACAGACGAGTAGGCTCGCCCTCAATCTTTGAGTTTGTAGAACTCGACCGTTCTTTTAAGGTAATCTTTCTTGAATCCTCCAATGATGAGTCAAATTTCAATGTGGCCATTGGAATAATTTGTCCATGCAAGTCACTCTCATAATGGTTATGAAAAAGATTTCAACTATTTGCTTTGAACTCCCAATTGACAAGATGGCCTTCCTCAAGTGCACACCTATATAGAGGAGGTCGAATGGATGCTCAAAACCACCACTACCAAAATCATATGTAGATGGACTCCGATATTCCAAAATTGGTAAAAGGTAGGCGTGGACCTCATATGAGAAGTGAGAACTTAGAAAGTGTATCAACCATGGTATTTACATCCGAATTCGAGCTAAGCCCCGCTCAAAATAAACATTATAGAGGCCATCGGAATGGTTATGATAAATATTTCCAACTATTTGTTTTGAACTGCCTAATCGACAAGATGGATCAAGTTATTTTTTTTGTCATAATAACCATATAGAGGAGGTTGAAATGGTGCTCAAAACCACCACCGCCAAAAATCGCATGCGTATGGACCTGGGATATTCCAAAATTGGTAAAATGGTAGGCATGGACCTCCCTGCTGATGTTGGAGAACTTAGGTGCAGAATAACCATGGAATTTACATCTCGAATTTTATCTAAGCTCCGTTCAAAATAAAAACATTACAGACACATCGAATGGATCTTATTTTACTTTTGAGCAGAATCCATGTTTAAGTACACATCTCAAATTCAACCTCGATCTACAACTTCGAAAATTTAAAGGGCTTGAACAAAGGCACCTAATCGTAGAACGAAGACATGTATCTCGAAAAATGAAAAGGCTATCCCTACCCTTATCTTGTTGTCAAAGAAAATATACTAATCTTCTCTTGGACTACACAAGAGACTTTACAAAATGACCTACTACTTAAGGTGAACATGGAGTCTCGAGCATCGCGTTTGGGATCCGTAGCCGAGAAAATAAAGCAGACCGTACATGCATCCGAAAATGAAAAGGCCATCCCTACCCTTATCTGTCATTAAAGAAAATATACTAATCTCTTCTCTTGGACTATACAGTAGACTTTACAAAATGACCTACTACTTACAGGAACATGGGAGTTCCGAGCACCGTTTGGGATCCAGTCGAGAAAACAAAGCAGACCAAAAGATAAAGGTACCGATGATTTCACTGCCAACCCCCACTCCTTTTAGTGTAACCATGAGCGACAACATTAGCTCCACCTCCATAACTCATAGTAAGTTTTTTGAACAAGCCACCAGCTCCCATTCCACAAATGGCACCCAAGCACCGAGCTATCATGTACAAAACAACCCTTGGCAAGGATACCTTTCTAGCTAAAAATAGCCCAAATGTTAACAAGTAGTGGTTTATGTGACCACCGTACATCAATCAAGAGACACTATTAGAAATATAGCTATGCATGACCGAAAACCATCAAAGTTAGTTTTAACTTCTCAAAACCAAGGTCTTTCTTAATGTGCGCATAAAGACCACCATAGAAAATTTGACATCGATTCTCGTTGTCTTTGGTAAGTGATTTCTCAACTTGGAAAATTATTCCATGTTTCCCCGTTATATATTAAAAAACCAAAGACCCATGGGCAATTTCTCTTGCGTTAGCATATGTCGCAGCCGGTTGCAGTGTTTCAAAGCTATTATGCATGAGTGAGGGAAGACATAGTTTAGGGGGCCAATTACTCCACCTCACAAACAAGGAGTGAATACTATCAAGTTCACTAAGATACATCTACAACTAAAAGACCATTCAATAAATTGAGTCAATGTTAGCATCAAAATGAGGAGACCAAGGAAGGTGCTAAGTTACAAACATCCTGGTGACATGCATCCTGCACGTCATCCTAACCGGGAGTCTTGAGTAATTGTTGAGGTCTTTACAATTTCCAATGTGAATTTATAACTGCATTTGCTAGTAAGATAGGCTTTAACGTAGCGTGTATCCTGCGGTGAAGTTTTCAGGTGGATATGCTCGGAAAATGAAAGAGATTGTCCAGAGCTAAGATGTAAGGGTGGAACACCAAGATAGGATATCTTAAAATAATATCTCATCTCATAATCAAAATGCCGTGAGAGCGTTTTGAGAACTCTAGAATTATGACTAATTTTGTCTAATCTCGACAGATTTATAGGCTCACTAACCTTGAGTTTGTAGAACTCGCATCGTCTTTAAGGTAATCTTTCTTGAATCCTCCAATGATGAGTCAAATTTCATAACAGTGGCTATTGGAATAATTTGTCCATGCAAGTCACTATAATGGTTATGAAAAGGATTTCAACTATTTGCTTTAAACCGCCAATCGACAAGATGGTCGCAAGTGCACACCTATATAGAGGAGGCCGAAATGGATGCTCAAAACCACCACTACCAAAATCATATGTAGATGGACTCGATATTCCAAAATTGGTAAAAGGTAAGCGTGACCCCATATGTGAGAAGTGAGAACTTAGGTGCAGAAAAACCATGGTATTTACATCCGAATTCGAGCTAAGCCTCGCTCAAAATAAAAAACATTATAGCAGGCCACTCTGGAATGGTTATGATAAATATTTCAACTATTTGTTTTGAATCGTGCCTAATTGACAAGATGGACTTCCCAAGTTATTTTTTTTGGTTGGCACAACCATATAGAGGAGGTTGAAATGGTGCCCAAAACCACCACCGCCAAAATCGCATGCGCATGGACCGTGATATTCCAAAATTGGTAAAATGGTAGGCATGGACCTCCTCGAAAGGATGCGAGAACTTAGGTGTAGAATAACCATGGAATTTACATCTGAATTTTATCTAAGCCCTGCTCAAAATAAAACATTACAGGCCACCGGAATGGATCTATTTTACTTTTGAGCAGAATCCATGTTTAAGTACACATTCCGTTAAATTCAACCTGATCTACAACTTCTCCCCGAAAATTTAAAGGGCTCGAATAAAGGCACCTAATCGTAGAAAGAAGACATGCATCCTAAAAATGAAAAGGGCTATCCCTACCCCTTATCTTCGTTGTCAAAGAAAATATACTAATCTCTTCTCTTGACTACACAGAGACTTTACAAAATGACCTACTACTTGCTGTGAACATGGAAGTCTCGAGCAATCGCGTTTGGGATCCGTAGCCGAGAAAATGAAGAGACCAAGATAAAGGTACCGATGATTTCCGCCTACAACCCCACTCCTTTAGTGTAACCATGAGCGACAACATTAGCTCCACCTCCATAACTCGTCATAGTAAGTTTTTTGGAATGCTTTCACCAAATTCTACTCCACAAATGACACCCACACCGAGCTATCATGTACAAAAAACAACCCTTGGCAAGGACACTTTCTAGCTGTGAGTTTCAGAATGCCATCACAGGTTTATGTACTCACCGCAGACATCAATCAAGAGACACTCATTAGAAATATAGCCATGCATGATCAAACCATCAAAGAAGCCCCTCGGTTCCCCTTTTTCATCATTTGGCGTCCACTCCATATATGGATTATGAGCAATTTGAATTAGTTGGAATTAATATATAACAATTGTAGATTTTTCATGTTTCACAAAGAGTTCAGCTAACAATTCAAAGAACACTTCATATATCGTATAAACAACATTTCTAACTTTTTAAGCATGATGGTCAAAGAGAATTGCCCGTACATCCATACCTATTCACATCACAACAATATATAGTCACTCAATTACAAGATCTTACAAAACCTGCATTACGTAATGACATGAAGCTACCATAATGTTACAATATAACATAAAGACCGGCACTGTGAAATGGGAATTAACTATATGTCACAAATATAAAATTCAAGACCTAAATTTCAACATTAAAAGTGTTTTGTGACAAATGACCGACCCTAAATACCAAAGCAGTTGCAAGAAATCCGAATGAAAATCATTCCTCCAAAGGACCAAGCAATACCAAGAACACTCCACACCGCCACGCTAGCCTTGGTCCTTGAATGGCCACCATGCTGGCAATAGTGATGCAGAGGAAGAGCACAGGGCAATGAACTCGCTATCACAACACGGTAGAAGGCCCACAGACCGAACTCCCTAACATCAAAAAGGAGCCGGTGGGGGGTCTTGGTAGTCCTGCCTTATTCATCATGCTTCTCCGTAACCGTCTCTTTCCGTGGTTGAAAGTTGCCCATGTTTGAAGAATTCTATGGCGATTAGAAGATGAGACTTGACCTCCTTTCTTCATGCCGTTGACGTTCGGCAGCCTCTTTCTCTGCGCCGTCCATGGTTATTCTGCTGTTGTCGGCATTCCACGCTGCACAATGCGTTGTCACTCTCCGCCGAGAAAGAGGAAATCAAATATTTATCGCATCAAATCAAATTAAACGAAACCCGTAATAATTGATCAATCAATTTACCTCGTACATGTAGATGTCCCGCCCATCGCTCATGCGACGGCCGCAGATGGCAAGCATCAAGAAATGTAAGGTGCCCATCGACCTATTAGAACCATCGTAACTACTCGTAATTCTAGGTATCATATGGAAAACAGAGGAATCTGGAATTTTCTTGGATTCAATGCATGCAACCGCAGATCCAAGTCATGATATGTCAGAAAAGCGATTATTGGTGGAGGCCGAGGATTCGTCTCTCCATTTATTCTTCTCTCCCGAATTTTATCGCAACAAGAAAACCGCATCGCAACAAGAAACCTTAAAGAATCAAGAACCAAGTAACCCTCAAGAATCAATGAATTACTTGTGCTAATTTTCTTGGCTTTGAAGGCCGGTAACCCTTGTTCCCCATAAGAAATGGCCCCGTCATGTCACCGCCTACAATGATCACAGTGAGGGAAATTGCATCCACCAATCCATTTATCAATAGGGGTTTTGCAATAAACTCTGCACAAGTGCAAGTTGCAGAATTTTCATTACACGTCCCCCTTGTTCCGTCCCGTTCAGAAATACAAGCCTAAAGGGAAATGCGACAAACAAGTCGCCATTCAAATGCGTGCTTCTCCTCTCGCATTCAACTCTACAAAACAATACCGCAGCATTTAGACAAGATGCAATACCCCCAATAAAGCGATGCTAGCTGTTCGCCCTCGCCATTCTCGCTCATACTACAACGGCTAAGAAACAAACCCTCGTTATCAACACACGTACGCACAATGCCCTACTTTCATAACTACATTGTAAACTAATTTTTGGATCGAGGGTTGAAAATGTTTGAATCGTCTAACATATAATCTAAAGGTTTCACATTATGACACGATGCACATCAGCAAAGTTGTTTTCAAATAAGAACGCCTTACGGCGTAATGAAATGTAAAATATATAATCGTTAAAAAGAAATATAAATTTGTTGTATACAAAAAATTCAAATGTTGTAAGATTAATTTCTCATAAAAAATTATAAGACATTTATGTCTGTGAAAGTCTCAGCTAAAGAAATTATACTATATTCATATTAGGGCTAGAGGATTATGGGTACCAGTTCCAATGCCCAAATGAAAGATACATTAAATGTTTTATTGTAAGAATTGTTGTTGCTTCAACTTTTCCTTAATATAATGTAATATATCAAACACAATCAATAATGTGACATGAACAAGATTATGGGAACAAATCTTAAAATTCCCCTTTAAGGTATTTGAATTTTTTTTTGCAATATAATGCAAAATATCAAACACAATCAATAATGTAGTAAAAAAGGCAATGGTTTATGTCAATAATTTCCTAAAAAGAATACAATGGTTTATCTTGAAGAGATCCAACTAGAAAATAAAGAAACTTAGGAAAAACTCATCCTCTCACAAATCTTAGAATTCCGTTTCCCAATGTTTGAAATTTTCTTCTACAATATAATGAAAAATAGCAAAAGCAATCTTAGAATTCCCTTTCTGGATATTTGAAATTTTCTTCTATAATATAATGAAAAATACCAAACACAATCAACAATGTCTTAAAAATAATACAATGGTTTATGTTGAACAAATTCACATACAAAATAAAAAACCAAAAAAAATCTCTTCTGTGAAAAAAAAAATCTTAGAATTCCCCTTTCGAAATTTCCACATATTCCAGCTAGTTTCAATTATGGATGGTTTATGTTGAACACATCCACTCCAGAAAATAAAGGAATCAAGAAAAAGCACATCCTCAAAACAAATTTTAGAAGTCACTTTTCGAAATTTCCAAAGAATTCATCCTAGCCCCACCATGGGCTCAAATTGTTGGGTTCACATGAGGTTCACACAATAAATTTACCTCAACACTTTTCCCTAAATAGATTATATTCCACATAAATACCATGGGTCAATACCACAGCTTGATAAAACTAGGAGTAAAATAAAATAATTTAACCTCTATTTTATTTTAAATATTAATTTGATTAATTCTATTTTATTTTTTATTTTTTATGTAATTTGACCATGTCAAACATATCTGCCATATAGGGTCTTAGTGCAATGAACATGCCATCATTACACTTAACATTGGACATATGAATGCTAACATTACTTACTTATAGAATAAGAATGGTTTTATATTTATGCCATTACAAATTTAAATTTTAATTTGATTATCCATAATGATTATGTGATGGTAGAGAACCCTCCATGACATATTCTATAATATTCTTTGAAGTTTACAAAATCAAAAGTTGAGATTTATCTCCAAAGTAATTATGTCCTTTATGACCATTTAATTAAATTGATTAATTAAAAAAATGTCATATGAACTATTGTCATAGAAGTGAGTTATGGTTCTTTGGCATGTAGTATTGGATCAACCTTTTCCGGTCAAAATAGACAACTCTACCCATGGTATTTTCTATCATGGGTATTCTCCCATGGTATCTACCCCCCAAGTTTCCTTCGTTTTTCAAGAGAAATAATAAAATAAGGCTTCTAGAGAGTCCATCAAGCCTAAAAAATGGAATAGGAGCTAGGCATTGGATCATGCTAAGTTTTTAAATCTTCTTATGTTTTGTTGAGAACATTCATTGCACAGTTCAAGTTGCATCCAGAGATGAAAAATCCGTGGTGAATTTGTATGGTGGATCTAGTGAGGATTCACAAAGGTGCTTTACTGTATTAGGTTTGTGTTTAATGAGTAGTCTTGCATGTCATTTGTAGGGGATCCATTCTTATTTGTATGGGCATGCATCTTTATTTTGAGCTAATAATATAAATAAGAGGTTGGGAGGCTACATTTTCAGATCCCTCTTATGTTCTTTGTTTTTGATAGCAATCATTTTCATTATAACACTCAAGTGTTACACATCTATTGATAATATTATTTTTTGGGATCTTCTAGTAGTATGAGAGTTGTGCATCGTGCTAGCTTGAGGGTTCTTGTTAGCATATCAATATTTTATTTACAGGACTGGAAATTATTGTCGTAAGATGTCCAACTACAGGATTTTTATATACAGGATTGAAAATTCTTGTCCAACTACAATGAAGAAATCACAAAGAGCAATATGACCGACAAACATATGTGACCGCAGTTCGATCATTGAATATCATCTACAAACAAGTAGCTTTTACATTGAATTTGAGCGGTCGAGTCTCCTATGTCACATAGGGATGAGTTAAGTAAAGTATAATGATTTTATCATGCCAATTTTACTCTTCCTTCAACAATCTATTTCTTTAATTAGAAATATTGGAAGAGATGGAAAAATATTTGCGGTTCCATATTGATCGAATCATCTAATCCTTCACCATTAACTAAGAGATGAACAGTGGGAAGAATAATAAATTAAATAATGGATAATTATTAATATGTTGATTTGGGGTTTGGGTCGATTCTATAAATAAAATTAAAGGAAACTTTTTGGAAGGTATGATGGACAAGATGTTGATGTGATGTTCCTATGATGAATTAGTGTATTCTTGCATATGTTCTTGCCTAGTATGGGAGAATATGGGTTGTATTGAAGAGACCTTGGAAAGTACCCATAAGCTACTTCATGAACTAGTGACAATATATGGTCCTTTAGATAAATATGCCTAAAAAATGCCTAAAAAATATGCCTAAAAAATGCCTAAAAAATATATCGATGCCATCCTGCAACATAAGTGTCCATGGGAAGTGAAGGAAGGATAGGGAATAGGGGATAAGCTATTCACACTTGGATCTACGATACAATGAATAATGTTAGCCATAGAAATTTGTAAGTTGGAGGACATAGAAACATGTCCCTCGGAGGTGGGGAAACAAAAATGGAAGAAACTTAGTTGGCCTCTCAATCCATGCATGCTTGCATTAATACAAAAACAAAATTGCGAAAATACTTGTGAGGAGGTTAGACTTTTAGTTTCTTCTTATCTCAATAGGGTCATAGTTCTAACATTGCCACTATTGCCCTATAATAATGATCTGAAGAAAAATATACTGCAATTGATAGTAGAATCCCTTTAGGGGTTGAATAATACTTCCTACCTTTCAGAAGTGATGTAGAATTTTAAAACTCATGGAAGAGTTCGGTTTTGGAATCTCTATGCTAAATTTGGATTGCAACAACTTTATATTTCAGTTACCTCAAATTTTTTACATTACCATTACATAAGCTCATCCACACTATGTCGAAACCAGTATGCAAAATATTGTGTCTCTATTCTTAGAAGGATATGCTCACATCTGCAAGGTACTAAGATCCATATGGAGGAATCAGTAGTGACCAATCCTCCACATCTAGCTGAAGTCTGCTGCTTAAACAGGTCATGAAGTTTGTTTATTTAAGAATCACACTAATGGAGAAGAACAAGAAAATCTTGAGAAGAATAAAGGAGGAGGAAGATATTACCCTACAATATCTCTTGTAATCAGCCTGTGCAGGCATGGAATAAAATATGTCAGTACTTTTTTTCGTATCTCTATCTAGATTCATCCATAGTTGTCTACCAAGCCAAGGAGAAACCACATGATCTTTATAAATGTTAACATACATAGCAATAATGTTCATTTTTTCTCCAAACACAAGAGAAGTTGATGAGTACCAGCTATCTTAGCACCATGGCAAAGGAAGGAGGTAGTTACTACTATTGTTAAGTCCCTATATTACTAGTGTAGTCCCTTATTGTTGTTAGTTTATCCCCCTTATCATTATTGTTGTACCCCTCTAACCCCCATATTGTTATTATTGTTCCCTTACATTATTATTGCTAGGTTGGTTAGGATTATATTATGACCCCATGGACTCCTATGTATAGAAAGGAGGTTCTGTCATTTGTATCATCTAAGAATTGTCCATTTATGTAATGTAAAGGAGGTTGCCCCCTCGAAGTGGCTTATTTCTAAGGGGTTGATCTCTCTTTTTTTCTATTTTTGGAGATAGTTTCATAACATTTGGTATCAGATATTTGGATTCTAGGGTTTCTCTGGACCAAACATGTCATCATGGAATTTTCGCTATAAATTTTTCTCTACGAAGGTTCAGAAGCTGAGATTTTTTTCAATAGAATCCGAAATCCCAAGTAAATTCATAAAAAAAATTCAGAACTGGGTTCGTAATATTTTCAGAGATAGGATCTGTGGAAGTTAGGGTTTTTCATGCTCCTGAATTTAATCTCAAAGAGGTGACCTTCGGAAAATCGTCATAAATATCTCTGTCAGCATTGAATTGGAAATTTGTAAAAACTGACCACAAGTACACGAACCGTAGTCTATTGTGTATCAATTTTAGAGTCGAAGGAGGAAACAGGAACACATGGCATGTTGTACAAGTTGTCTCTACTAAACTAGTCCATAATTAGGTCATTGTGGGAGATTGGGAATAACGTTTTATTGAAGGATCCAAATCCATTCAAACCTATGGCATTCAAAAGAATATTCACTGGGCTACTACATCACCAAATTTCATATATTGAAGATTTGAAATCAGGGAGATAATTCAGCTTCAATATCGAGCTCCTTAAAAAAAAGAAAAAGGTATGTATTTGTTTTTCAAATTGTTCGTACTAGAGAGACACACTAGGAGTAGTACTATTGTGTTTGACAGAGAAAGAGGTGGAGGAAGTGATGAAGGCATTTCATGATGGAATATGTGGCAGACACTAAAACTGGTGCGCAACGACATGTGAGATCCTCAAAGTAGGTTTATTCTAGCCACATTTATTCAGTGATGTTCGAGCTCGTGTTAGAGCTTGTGAGAAGTGCCATACTTCCACCAAGAGACAGAAATTTTCGCCCCTCCCACTAATCCTAGTCCATGTTAAAGAGCCATTCAAAAAATGGGGAGTTGACTTCATAGGAGAAATCCATCTAGCCTCCAGTATCCAACACCGATGGATCCTGATCGCCACAGATTACTTCCCAAGTGGTTTGAGGTGGTGTATGTGAGGAATGCTACTGACACAGTGCTAATAAATTTTTTGGAGGAGAATATAGTAGCAAAGTTTGGATGTCCATCAAAGATAATCATGGATAATTTGCAAGGTTCCATGTAATATCCCTAAATTAGCATGCAGCTAATTGGAATATTAATTTTTCTCTTGACATTTAGTTAGATGAATAAATGGGTAGGGAGGCACATAAATATTTTAAGTAGTCATAAAACCCCTCTTAATGTGGAAAGGGATCATATTCATAGCTGGATAAAGCACCCTCATGTGTGAATAGGGGCTAATGCATGTGGACAAGGTCAAGTTTGACTATGTTAACAGTGCTAGTATGGGAGGAGTGGATCATCAATAGAGACAACACAGTGTGAATGGGAGGAAGATTCCATGATGGTGGAAAACCTAATGAGTGGGACCCAAGGTGAGAAGGCTCACATTTTTTTATAAGGAGGGAAAGGTAGCCATAGTAGGGCAGGTTATTCATTATTGATTTTATGGTTTGCATGAATATTTTTCATTCTTCAGTTGTTTACTTGAGATTGTTGTGTTTTTTATCACCGGGTGTTCTCGAGTGGGAATCCCATCTCCTTCATTGAGAGGCCTCTTGGAGGAGAATTTCACTTCATTTCCACACTCAGGATTAAGCCCAAGCTTTAGTATTTAGCTACAGTTAAATTTCTTCAGATTATTATGTTGTGCTGCAGGGTGTTGTAGTGGAGGCTTAAGAAACCCACTTTTGGAGCTATTTTTTCATAGGAGAAAGCATTCTTCTCTTCGGGGGGTCAGAAAGGGAGTTTATTGATGTTTATTTCAAATCTTGGCACCAAGCCAACATATCCCCATCATCTACGACACAATATCCCTCTTTAACTATGTTATTTCAATGAGCATTTGCAGTGGGCGTTTTAGTGCTTGATTTGGAGGGTGATATCTTCAGTGGTAAGATCAACCTTTCACTTGAAGGATCTTTTGGAGAATATATATTCATTATTTGTATTATCTACAGCAATATTCATCCATTTATTCATTAGTAGCTACTAACTATCCCTAGGGCTGCATTCTGACGTTTTGGTTATTTTGTATATTTTAAGAAAACATTCCCGAGTTGTCTTGAAAATGTGTTTGTGAGTATAGATATTTGTTCTCGGCATTATTTGAGCCCTATAAATTAATATGTATGTATTGAAATTTTCCATCAGTAGTTATATCTAATAAAAATGCGCTGTCATAGCGTTGGGTATTTTTTGTGTAGCGGTATTCTTTATATTTCATGTACATGTTGTCTTGAGGCTTGTTTTGACAAGCTTGAGTGACTATTTCCTTAAGGACTTGTATATAATTTTTTGTTATGATCTTAATGTGATGGCTATATGATCTTCTTACATTTTTCACTACTATTTCCATTTTTGTGTTCATGTATTGTTTCTTTCCCATTTAGGAATATTGTAGTGGTATCAGAGCATAATCTTGGCTCAGCCTGTGAGTTTCAATCCAATATGCTATAAGAAGAAGAAGAGAAGAAAGCGAGATCTAAAATAATGGAAGGAATGAGCTTTGTCTCACCACTTTTTAGATCTATGAAGAACCTCTCCAAAGGAGGTGAAGCAGATGAAAAAGGAGACATACAAAGAAACCTTTAAAGGGTTTCAAGAAGAGGAAGGTCTATGTACTCCCTATCATCAGAAGAAAGAACCGGTGTTGCATAGAACTCCAAAGCACTATACTATGCCCTTCTCTTTTGAGGAATAAGACAAGAGGTGTGGAGGTGGAGGGCACCTGGAACATGAAATTCTAAGTAAATACCTGGAAAAATATAAGTTTCAACCTAGAGCTTTCAAGGAGACTCTAACTCTCCCACAGTTCATTCGGCTAAAAGAAGAAAGGAGACCTTGTAGCAATAGTAAAATAAAGGGAAATAGATTTATATTGTCTACCTTTGATGGCTCATCCTCATGAATAAAAATAGCTTTGGGAATGAAGTTGGATGCATTTTTTAAGCTACATCCTGTAGTAGAGAAAGAATCTGTTGAGATTGCAGCGCTACACCTTGAGGGTGAAGTAAATATTTGGTGGTTCAACCATTTGAGTCATGCAGGAGTGATTGAATATGCAGATTTTACTCAAACATTGATCAACATGTTTGGCAAGAAGAGATCAGAGGATAAGAGGCCTTCACCACCACTTGCTGCGGGAGCACTTGCATCAGGAGAAAGAACACTTGCACCTTTGCAAAGTGGTCTTAATCCCTTGACGTTTAGAGTCCCATGCACTATTCTAGAAATGGATGAGGAGGAGGAGACTTATACTAGTGCTGATGCAGCCAAAGAAGAGCATCCATCATCATCAATAGTTGGGGAAGTCATCGCATTGAAGGAAGGAACCCTTGTAGTAGTACAAGATGTTCCCAAGTTTCACCAAGGTATGCATATGTTTCCACTTTCTGTTATTTTAGCACATCTTATGGAGGGTTGTGGGAACACACCATTGCATGACCAAGGGTCAAATCATATTGATGATTTGGAGCAACAAACTATCATTGTGCTGAGCAGCCCTGAGTTGTTCAATGAGGGGACAAACAATCATCCTAGTTATTCAATATTGAGATGAACACAACTCCTGGGATTGGAGTGTGGATTCCTTGAGGATAGGATGAGCATTTTTGTCAGAAAACTAATGCATAACTATATGTTCAGCATTGACCATGAGCATGAGACAAAAAAAACACCATTATGGAGATTAGCAGCACTGTCATTGAGTAGCAGTGATGAATTGGGGGGCCAACTATTATTGGGGCATTCTAATGACCATTTTACTTGTGTGATATTGTATAGGAAGATGATTGATGAGAGGCATCTTATATTTCATTGTTGTGATGGATATTTCTTAATGATAATTTCATAGCTCAATGAAAATCCTTTGCCTTTAGCATACTTGGATCCCTATGGATTTAAAATGGTCATTGATGAGAGGTCTTCACTTGGGGATCTTGAAGAAATTTCATTTCAACATCCCATGAAATGCAAAGGTAAAAATCTGATATGGAAAGATGATGTTCTCCATTGGAGGAGTACCGATATGGAGAATGGTAGGAGACACCCACATTTGGATGAAGGAGTTTGGATGGTCAGTGAGAGGTTGGTGAGTCACCTTCATATCTATGATATGGGGCAGCAAGAGGCATGGCTGCATTGGCTACTCTTGAAAGATTTTGGCCATGATGTGACATATCCTTCTTCTAAGGGTATGTTGGTGGGTGAAATTTGGCATGGCACTCGCATCTTATGGAAGCAAGGAGTTTGGGTGCATTGTGTTGATATCACATTCTTCATGTCAATCATCATATTTTCACCTCATGATTTGGATGATGGAGGTGTGAAGGGGAAGCAAGAGTTATTGTTTCTTTGGCTACTCTTGGGAGGGTATTGGCAGAAAGTTTCTCATACTTGGCATAATATTTTAGGAGAAAGGGATGGCACAATCAATGCCCAAGGAGGCTACCCTTCTGCATTGAATAATCAGAAGGTATTTCTACATAGGAAGAAATCTCCCACACATAGCAACATGATGGTGGATGAATTTTGCATATGACATGTCAAAGAATGGAGTCATGGAGTGGAAAGAGCCTGATCACTAAGCCCAACAGTGTTGTCACTTGGGAGTATGAATCCCTTAATATTGCAGACTTTTATGAGTAGATTCTCATGGGAGGGCTCATCTATGGACCTCACTTTCAGCCTAATCACTATGCGCAGTGTTGGCTTGAGGGGTCATGACCCAGGTTCGAAGGTTTAAGGTTTGCCAACAAACCCCTATACTACTGGCCCTTTCAGCAGTGTCCTACTTGCACAGGCCAAAGTCTCACCCAAAGCAGTATGGGAGGGTGTTGGAACCAGGTTTCCGCACCCTAGGAGAGAGTAGGTAAGTCAAGCAGATCCACGTTCACAACCTATCTAGTTCGCAGAAGGTAGGTCCATTCACAAGGTTATTAACAATATAATCCATAGAATACACAGTTATTACCATGCAAAGATTTAGTCAATAACACAAACTATTATGGTGCAAGTGTTCTTTCTCTTTATGTAAGTGTTCTTTCTCTTGATGTGATATGATATAACACAAACATATTCGCAGCATAAACAGATAGTGCAACTGTAGTCGTATCTATAAAAGATCCAAAATGTTTGCATCAATAGTAACAGATTAGATTAGATAACGCAGAGATACTTTAACTATATCCACATATATTAGCATCCAAAACCTAGTACAATCCAAACATAGCCTGTGCACACAACCAGTAGGGTTTGCACACAGTAGGACTAAGGATCTCCACCAACACGAGCAGTAGGAGTACTTACCCAAACGACGTAGAAATATATCTAATAATTCACACTTAGCATCAAACTTGATTCTTGCCTACCTTAAGACTCAAAATGTTAATCCATTTATATTGACTTAACCTACGCTTCCAACAATCTGCAAACCATTTGTTTCAGACTCTTAGTCTATCCTTGATCCATTACAATGCATTTTGGGCTTTGACCCACCCCAAATCCCTGCACTAGACTAAATGATACCAAAAATATACAAAATTGTACAAAATTCGAATCTTTAGCGGACCTCTTTCCAACGTTCCCCTAACACAATATTGTGACTCGTCTCGAGTCACTGTGGTCATGGGCTATCCACCGACACCTACAATAGCTTGATTGCCTCAACCAGAGGGGGTAGCACTCCTTTACTCTGAACAAAAACGTTCTGAGAAATATCCACCAAGTTCTGCGAATTTTGTCCTTTTGTTGCGGATGTGATGCTCTCCAGAGTATGGTTCAATTGTTTAACTATGACATCAATATCCTGAAAGAGCTTGAGGGCTTCATCAGCCCATGGATTAAGGCCATCGTTGAGGGTCTTCTTCTTATACTAGAGTTCGTGAATGTCATCCCGAACGGCATGGTTGGTGTTAGCCACCAATAAAATTTGTCATATCAAATGGTGGCTAAAACATTTTTGGAGCCTTCAAGGAAAACTTTTTATTGCAAAAAATGTTATCTCTTGAAGACGCAAGAAGACATCTTGCTATTTGTCTAAATCTTCATTGTTGTTTCCTTTTTCCCAACTTAGAAATTTTGCTAATTTCAAGAAAAAATACTGCTGCAAACACCATTTTCCTCTCCTTCCACTTCAAAACTAACCTCCATTTTTACCCTATTTCATTCCCATGAAACTCCTCTATTTTTCATTTTTCCCCATTTCCCCTTCATAAAATCCTCTTTACAGAGTTTAAAACTCCTTTTTTTACTCTGTCGAAACCCCCAAATCTATTGAAAACTTGAAATAATTTCATTAAAAACACCTTTTTGTATTACAGGCTTAAGCTCCCTCGGGCTAACTCCTAAACCACTTCCCCAGTATATGCCTTGGGGCTAGACCTAGGTGCTAAGCGATTTAAATACTTATCGCATCGGAAAGATCAGAGCGCATAAGTTTATCTACCATATTAAAAATTCCCAATGTGATTAAGCCCTTGTACACAGCTCCCGATCATATTATTGTTTCATATAACTCTCATGCCCACATTTGTGTGCTAAAAACATTATATAATCCATCTTCGATTGATATTTTCCTTTGTAAAGTTCATAAACCGACTTTCCTAAATTTTTTGTCTAAGCCCGTTGGAGACATGTTTTTAGTGATCCAGGTGGATATTGGTGGCCACCCGCCTATTCCACTTGGGCCGCCACCATTGTCTGTTTCATTTTTTCAGTTTCGCCATAACTTACTATTTTTAGCAGTTTTTCGGGTCCTGAACTTCTGGAGCCGTTTTGAGGCCCTAAATGAAGTTTTTTGGGCATCGCGCCTCTAGCGAATATCATTCTGTTCTGGAATGATATTCGTGGCGAATATCATGGCGAATGATATTTGTGGCGAATGATATTCGTGGCGAATATTGAGGGTCAAATAGATGCAGATGTTGTAGATAGATGGTTGAATCCATTAGAAGGATATTTCTTTATTCATGACTTTTCAGACCGGGAGAAGATTATTTTTGCACTCCTCAAAGCTACCCATAATGTTAAGGACTGGTGGGAAACCTAATGTGAGAACAAGGACAAGACAGAACCATGAGAAATTTCCCTTTCCAAAGTGTCAAGAAAGCCGGGTTTTGTAAGTATTTTAGCATTAAAATATTTTGAGGATTTATCCAATAAGCCGATCTGAAAGAACCTAGATGTGCTACTTGGGAATATGTTGTAGTGCTAAGATTCATAATTACTAATCCATGGAATATCACATTGAAGCAAGATTTGAGGTTATGAAGAGTAAGAAATTCTTTGACAATTCCTTGTTGCATGTGATGTTGATATGTATACTCTTGAAGATTTGAAATATTGGATTGGAGGGAGTGCCAAATTCAAAATTTGGTATTGAATAAACCACCAAATTATATATGTTTCATGTTGGTAAAGAATATATATGAAATGTGGATTGAAGGTCCAAGCATCAAATCATAAACTATCACCACCGAAGAGCACAATTTTGGATGGGATCACATAACACAACATCTAGTACTGATTGAACTCGATCAATTAATAGATCATGTAGTTTCAGAAGCTAGTATTTGAAGGAAGCCCGAAGTTCAAATATAACTGACCATGTAGTAGTGACCAAACTGGATGAAATAATAGATCATGTAGTTTTAGAAGCTAGTATTCGAAAGAAGTGTGTAGTTCAAATATGGGTTGTATGAGGTGTTTATAAAAGAACGTAGATCAAATATTGGTTGTATGACATCTTTTTAAAAATTTTAAATGGATTAAATGAGTAAATAGTGAAGGGTATTGTGTTTATTGTAGGTTGTGCTTACTAATTATTATTGTAATAGTATGTTGATTCCTAGAAGGAATCATCATTCAATGAAGCATTATAGTTTTTCTCTTAGAAACATTTCCAAGTATATATTCTATCTCATGTGGCAAAGGTGAACCACTTAACTACATGTTTTACTTTAGTGGAGTCCCTCATCTTCATTGCATGTTCTACTTCATTGGATCCCCTCATCTTTAGTGGTAGGAAAAATCATAAAGACCAATAAAAGGACTCTAAAAGGGCTTGGCACTTGGCACCTTCACCACACTCGAAGAGGGGTGCTATATAACTTTGTAGTAAGAAATCTTGTCACCTAATGTTACATTTAAAAATAAAAAAATAATGGTTACATTAACAAATTAAAAAACTAATAAGAATAATAATTTCAATGTTGGCCACACATAAAATACTTCAATTTCCACCTATAGTTTTACCTCAAAATTTCTATAAAGAGATAAAGTAATAGAAAATAAAAATGTTTTTACTTTTTAGTATGAGAGATATATATTCCCTTCATTACTTATGGAGTTCACAAAAGGTATTTAAAAATAATGTTATTGATACTACATGAGATCTAATACATTCCTTACTCAATTGAAATGTACTATTAAAATAAAATTATATTATTGACAAAAATAGATCTTATACTCGTAAAAACTATACTCTAAATTATATATATATAAAATAATTAGAAGAAAATTAGTATGGACCTATGTCAACATTACTTAACTAAAGCATATGTTTTTTTTAAAGCTTTTTGGTAACCTTTTTTTTCTCCTTTTTTTTAACTCAATCTTCATCAATATGTTTAGATAAGAAGGGAATTGAACCTGTGATAAGTGTTATAATAGATATTCTCATCACCATTTAATCAAACCACACAAACTACTTTATAATCATTTTATAACTATACATTTTTTTAACATTAGATGAGATTGAGTCTCGTGCATTATAAGACCAGGTGTCATAAAATTAGTTTGGACAAAAAAAAATATGAGGACTGAAATAAGACTCGATTCAAAAAAAATGGGAAAATGAGAGATAGCCTCGTGGCATTACGGATGGGTATGCCTTAGCAGTGGTGGCCATGGAAGCCTACTCTCCTTACAGTTCAACATTGCCCCAACTTTGAATGGAGTACTACTCTCATGAGTCTCATTCTGTATGAATCAAATCCTTCCATTATGTTTTTATGCAAGTTAACTTTATGACACCTTGTCCTATTACTGTGACACAGTGGGCCTCATCAAATTTTTCCGGTGTGGCAAGACGAAGAACGAGCCATGATGACATGTAGCCCAAGTTACATGTATAATAACAGTGCCAATAGTCCCTATATGTTCTTCGAAGTATAGAAAGGAGCGGGTATGTATTTTCATATTTATCATTTTTTCATATTCATGGGTTCTACTATGTTGGTTGGTTAGAGATATGGTATTTATATAAAAGTATGTTACGAAAATTAATGGATTATGCGGTCTACTATGTTAATTGGTTAGAGATATGGTACTTATATAAAAGTATGTTACGAAAATTAATGGATTTGGTATGTAATGAATTTTAATGGATTGGGTTATTTTATTATTTTTGTTTGGTACTTATAAGAAAAATGTAATTATTACTAAGAAAATAATAATTTTTAAGTATATTATTTTACAAATGTTATTTAATTGTTATAACTTGCAAATGTTATAGTTGTTATAAGAAATAATTATCTAAACAATAATATTTAAAGCTGAAATTCTGATTATAGTTGACAATATTTGGCCATATTGATATTGATTGAACATTCATTCTCATATTTGATCATGATATGAAGAAAAAAAAAAGTGCGAAAGAACAATTAGAGAAATAAAGAAGTATGAAGCACAAAAAAATATGAAATGCAAAATTATAGAAGAAAGCCTTATATATGAAAATATTTTAATCCATTATTTTCTCTTAATAAAATGGGAATATTGCAAACTATTGAAAGTCTATATATTGGATGCTCAACATAATACGATTTTTACAATAGTAGTGATCTTCAGTATTTCTTGGCAGTATTTCAGGATAGTTTGGTTGTGATGAAGCTCCTAAAGCCTTGTTCGAGCTTGACAACCCTATTTCTTGGCAGTATTTCAGGATAGTTTGGTTGTGATGAAGCTCCTAAAGCAGGAAAGATAGTTTTCACCTTGTTCGAGCTTGACAACCCTATCTCTATCGTCGTGCCCAAATCAGGAGGCCAATTTTGCACCAGAAATTTTGCTGAAACAAATCAACTTGGAAAGCCACTTGCTGCGTCATATGTCGACGTCTATAGGAAGGCGAAATTGAAAAGGTGCTTCATTTGTGATTGATTATTAACTGTGTGGTATGAGGGGAGGATCATTTAGGTTTAATTCACCGTTGGATACATTGTTTTTCTGGATGATTATTGTGATAATTTTGAACCCCCTGGTATGACGGGAGCATTTAGGTTTAATTCACCGTTGGATACATTGTTTTTATGGATGATTTTTGCTATAATGTTGAACCCCCTAGTATGACGGGACAATTCACGAATAGGTGAATATTCACTGGTATGACGGGAGAGTATGGGCAGAATATTCACTGGTATTAAAATTTGGTTAAAAATTATTAAAATTAAAAATTTTCATTAATAAAATTATATTTTTTTTTAACAACAAATACTGATCATTTTTAAATATTAAATAGAAATAATTGTTTAGACCAAATTTTAAATAAAATGGATATATGGATATAGTTAGTAATATTATTTGAATCTTTCAAAATAATATATGCCATGGATCATGGACTTCATGTAGTAGTTTAATATATTTATGGTGACACTATGTGAAAATGCAATTGTTTTGTTTAGCTTGACTCACTAGAATTTCAACTTTAAATATTATTTTTAGATGATTATTTATTATAACAACTACAAAAATTGTCCCGTCATACCAGGGAGAATAGGTGAATATTCACTGGGCTACTACAGGACCAAATTTCGTATATTGAAGATCTAAAATCAGGGATATAATTCAGCTTCAATATCGAGCTCCTCAAAGGAAAGACACTAAAACTGGTGCGCAACGACATGTGAGATCCTCAAAGTAGGTTTATTCTAGCCACATTTATTCAGTGATGTTCAAGCTCATGTTAGAGCTTGTGAGAAGTGCCATACTTCCACCGAGAGACAGAAAATTTCGCCCCTCCCACTAATCTTGATCCATGTTAAAGAGCCATTCAAACAGTGGGGAATTGACTTCATAGGAGAAATCCATCTAGCCTCCAGTATCCAACACCGATGGATCCTGATCGCCATGGATTACTTCCCAAGTGGTTTGAGGTGGTGTATGCGAGGAATGCTACTCACATAGTGCTAATAAATTTTTTGGAGGAGAATATAGTAGAATGGTTTGGATTTCCATCAAAGATAATCATGGATAATTTGCAGCGTTCCATGTAATATTCCTAAATTAGCATGCAGCTAATTGGAATATTAATTTTTCTCTTGACATTTAGTTAGATGAATAAATGGGTAGGGAGGCACATAAATCTTTTAAGTAGTCATAAAACCCCTCTTAATGTGGAAAGGGATCATATTCATAGCTGGATAAAGCACCCTCATGTGTGAATAGGGGCTAATGCATGTGGACAAGGTCAAGTTTGACTAAGTCAACAATGCTAGTATGGGAGGAGTGGATCATCAATAGAGACAACACAGTGTGAATGGGAGGAAGATTCCATGATGGTGGAAAACCTAATGAGTGGGACCCAAGGTGAGAAGGCTCACATTTTTTTATAAGGACGGCAAGGCAGCCATAGTAGGGCAGGTTATTCATCATTGATTTTATGGTCTGCATGAATATTTTTCATTCTTCAGTTGTTTACATGAGATTGTTGTGTTGTTTAGCACCGGGTGTTCCTGAGTCGGAATCTCATCTCCTTCTTTGAGAGGCCTCTTGGAGGAGAATTTCACTTCATTTCCACACTAAGGCTAAAGCCCAAGATTTGGTATTTAGCTACAGTTAAATTTCTGCAGAGTATTATGTTGTGCTGGAGGGTGTTGTAGTGGAGGGTTAAGAAACCGACTTTTGGAGCTATTTTTTCAGAGGAGAAACCATTCTTCTTTTTGGGGGGTCAAAAAGGGATTTTATTGAGGTTTATTTCACATCTTGGAACCAAGCCAACATATCCCCATCATCTACGACACAGTATCCCTCTTTAACTACATTATTTCAATGAGCATTTGCAGTGGGGGTTTTAGTGCTTGATTTGGAGGGTGATATCTTCAGTGGTAAGATCAACCTTTCACTTGAAGGATCTGTTGGAGAATATATATTCTTTATTTGTATTATCTACAACAATATTCATCCAATTATTCAGTAGTAGCTCCTAATTAGCCCTAGGGCTGCATTCTGACATTTTGATTATTTTTTATATTTCAAGAAACCCTTCCCGATTTGTCTTGAAAATGTGTTTGTGAGTACATGTTGTCTTGAGGCTTGTTTTGCCAAGCTTGAGTGACTATTTCCTTAAGGACTTGTATATAATTTGTTGCTATGATCTTAGTGTGATGGCTATACGATCTTCTTACATTTGTCACTGCTATTTCCATTTTTTGTGTTCATGTATTATTTCTTTCCCATTTAGGAATATTATAGTGGTATCAGAGCATAATCTTGGCTCAGCCTCCGAGTTTCAATCCAATATGCTATAATAAGAAGAAGAGAAGAAAACGAGATCTAAAATGATGGAAAGAATGAGCTCTGTCTCATCACTTTTCAGATCTATGAAGAACCTCTCCAAGGAGGTCAAGCAGATGAAAAAGGAGAGATGAAATGAAACCTTTAAAGGGTTTCAAGAAGAGGAAGGTCTATGTACTCCCTATCATCAGAAGAAAGAACTGGTGTTGCATAGAACTCCAATGCAATATACTATGCCCTTCTCTTTTGAGGAATAAGACAAGAGATGTGGAGATGGAGGGCACTTGGAACATGAAATTCTAATTAAATACGTGGCAAAATATAAGTTTCAACCTAGAGCTTTCAAGGAGACTCTAACTCTCCCACAGTTCATTCGGCTCAAAGAAGAAATGAGACCTTATAGAAATAGGAAAATATAGGGAAATAGATTTCTATTGTCTACCTTTGATGGCTCATCCTCATGAATAAAAATAGCTTGGGGAATGAATTTGGATGCATTTTTTATGCTATATCCAGTAGTAGAGAAAGAATTTGTTGAGATTGCAACGCTGCACCTTGAGGGTGAATCAAATATTTGGTGGTTCAGCCATTTGAGTCATGCAAGAGTGACTGCATATGCAGATTTTACTCAAACATTGATCAAAATCTTTGACAAGAAGAGATCAGAGGATAAGAGGCCTTCACCACTACTTGCTGCGGGAGAACTTGCATCAGGAGAAATAACACTTGCACCTTTGCAAAGTGGTCTTAATCCCTTGACGTTTAGAGTCCCATGCACTATTCTGGAAATGCATGAGGAGGAGGAGACTTATACTAGTGCTGATTCAGCCAAAGAAGAGCATCCATCATCATCAATAGTTGGGGAATTCATCACATTGAAGGAAGGAACCCTTGTAGTAGTACAAGATGTTCGCAAGTTTCACCAAGGTATGCATATGTTTACACTTTCTCTTATTTTAGCACATCTTATGGAGGTTTGTGGGAATATGCCATTGCATGACCAAGGGTCAAATCATATTGATGATTTGGAGCAACAGACTATCATTGTGCTGAGCAGCCCTGAGTTATTCAATAAGGGGATAAACAATCATCCTAGTTATTCAATATTGAGATGAACACAACTCCTGGGGTTCGAGTGTGGATTCCTCGAGGATAGGATGAGCAGTTTCCTCAGAAAGCTAATGCATAACTCTATGTTCAGCATTGAGCATCAACATGAGACAAAAAAAAAACCATTATGGAGATTAGCAGCACTGTCATTGAGTAGCAATGATGAGTTGGGGGCCCAACTATTATTGGGGCATTCTGATGACCATTTTACTCCTGTGATATTGTATAGGAAGATGATTGATAAGAGGCATCTTATATTACATTGTTGTGATGGATCTTTCTTAATGATAATTTCATAGCTCAATGAAAATCCTTTGCCTTTAGCATACTTGGATCCCTATGGATTTAACATGATCATTGATGAGAGGTCTTCACTTGGGGATCTCGAAGAGATTTCATTTCAACATCCCATGAAATGCAAAGGTAGAAATCTGAGATGGAAAGATGGTATTCTCCATTGGAGGAGTACCAAGATGGAGCATGGTAGGAGACACCCACATTTGGACGAAGGAGTGTGGATGGTAAGCAAGAGTTCGGTGAGTCACCTTCATATATATGACATGGGGCAGCAACAGGCATGGCTGCATTGGCTACTCTTGAAATAGTTTGGCCATCATGTGACATATCCTTCTTCTAAGGGTATGTTGGTGGGTGAAATTTGGCATGGCACTCACATCATATGGCAACAAGGAGTTTGGGTGCATTGTGTTGCTATCACATTTTTCATGTCAATCATCATATTTTCACCTCATGATTTGTATGATGGAGGTGTGAAGGGGAAGCAAGATTTATTGTTGCTTTGGCTACTCTTGGGAGAGTATGGGCAGAATTTTTCCCATACTTGCCATAATATTTTAGGAGAAAGGGATGGCACAATCAATGCACAAGGAGGCTACCCTTCAACATTGAATAATCAGGAGGTATTTCCACATAGGAAGAAATCTCCCACACATAGAAGCATGATGGTGGATGACTTTTGCATATGAAATGTCAAATAATAGAGTCATGGAGTAGAAAGATCCTTATCACTAAGGCCAACAATGTTGTCACTTGGGAGTATGAATCCCTTAATTTTGAAGACTTTTATGAGTAGATTCTCATTGGAGGGCTCATCTATGGACCTCACTTTCAGCCTAATCACTATGCGTGGTGTTGGCTTGAGGGGTCTTGACCCAGGTTCGAAGGTTTAAGGTTTGCCAACAAACCCCTATACTACTGGCCCTTTCAGCAGTGTCCTACTTGCACAGGCCAAAGTCTCACCCAAAGCAGTATGGGAGGGTGTTGGAACCAGGTTTCCACACCCTGGGAGAGAGTAGGTAAGTCAAGAAGATCCATGTTCACAACCTATCCAGTTCGCACAAGGTAGGACCATTCACAAGGTTATTAACAGTATAATCCACAGAATACACAGTTATTACCATGCAAAGATCTAGTCAATAGCATAAATTATTATGGTGCAAGTCTTCTTTCTCCTGATGTGATATGATATAACACAAACATATTCGCAGCATAAACAGATAGCGCAACTGAATTCGTATCTATAAAAGATCCAAAATGTTTGCATCAATAGTAACAGATTAGATTAGATAACGCAGAGATACTTTAACTATATCCACATATATTAGCATCCAAAACCTAGTACAATCCAAACATAGCCTGTGCACACAACCAGTAGGGTTTGCACACAGCAGGACTAAGGATCTCCACCAACACGAGCAGTAGGAGTACTTACCCAAACGACGTAGAAATATATCTAATAATTCACACTTAGCATCAAACTTGATTCTTGCCTACCTTAAGACTCAAAATGTTAATCCATTTATATTGACTTAGCCTACGCTTCCAACAATCTGCAAACCATTTTTTTCAGACTCTTAGTCTATCCTTGATCCATTACAATGCATTTTGGGCTTTGACCCACCCCAAATCCCTGCACTAGACTAAATGATACCAAAAATATACAAAATTGTACAAAATTTGAATCTTTAGCGGACCTCTTTCCAACGGTCCCCTAACACAATATTGTGACTCGTCTCGAGTCACTGTGGTCATGGGCTATCCACCTACACCTACAATAGCTTGATTGCCTCAACCAGAGGGGGTAGCACTCCTTTACTCTGAACAAAAACGTTCTGAGAAATATCCACCAAGTTCTGCGAATTTTGTCCTTTTGTTGCGGATGTGATGCTCTCCAGAGTATGGTTCAATTGTTTAACTATGACGTCAATATCCTGAAAGAGCTTGAGGGCTTCATCAGCCCATGGATTAAGGCCATCGTTGAGGGTCTTCTTCTTATACTAGAGTTCGTGAATGTCATCCCGAACGGCATGGTTGGTGTTAGCCACCAATAAAATTTGTCATATCAAATGGTGGCTAAAACATTTTTGGAGCCTTCAAGGAAAACTTTTTATTGCAAAAAATGTTATCTCTTGAAGACGCAAGAAGACATCTTTCTATTTGTCTAAATCTTCATTGTTGTTTCCTTTTTCCCAACTTAGAAATTTTGCTAATTTCAAGAAAAAATACTGCTGCAAACACCATTTTCCTCTCCTTCCACTTCAAAACTAACCTCCATTTTTACCCTATTTCATTCCCATGAAACTCCTCTATTTTTCATTTTTCCCCATTTCCCCTTCATAAAATCCTCTTTACAGAGTTTAAAACTATTTTTTTTACTCTGTCGAAACCCCCAAATCTATTGAAACTTGAAAGAATTTCATTAAAAACACCTTTTTGTATTACAGGCTTAAGCACCCTTGGGTTAACTCCTAAACCACTTCCCCATTATATGCCCTGGGGCTAGACCTAGGCGCTAAGACATTTAGGCACGTATCACATCGGAAATATCAGAGTGCATAAGTTTATCTACCATATTAAAAATTCCTGATGTGATTAATCCCTTGTACACAGCTCCCAATCATATTATTGTTTCATATAACCCTCATGCCCACAGTCGGATGCTAAAAACATTGTATAATCCATCTCCGATTGATATTTTCCTTTGTAAAGTTCATAAACCCACTTTCCTAAATTTTTGGTCTAAGCCTGTCAGAGACATGTTTTTAATGATCTAGGTGGATATTGGTGGGCACCCACCTATTCCACTTGGGCCCCACCATTGTCTCTTTGATTTTTTCAGTTTTGGCATAAATTACTATTTTTAGCAGTTTTTCGGGTCCTGAACTTCCGAAGTCGTTTTGAGGCCCTAAATGACGTTTTTGGGCATCACGTATTCCAACAAATATTATTTTTTTCCGAAATGATATTCATGGAAAAAATTTTAGTCCTCAGATAGAGCTTTCTAATGATGTATCATGTGCGTCAAACGGAGATAGTGTGCCAAAGTTACGCCCCTCGTAATTTGAAACACCAATTTACCCAAAGGGGGCCCATAATTTCGGCGCTTCATCTCCTAGGGTTAGGTTTTTGGATGTTTAGGGTTCTCCATTGTTTCTCAATAATAAATAGGCCCTTAAGCCTCATTGTAACTCAGTGTAGAGGCATGTAGCCGCCACATCTCTTCTCAGAGATAGCTACCAGTGCCCTAGCTAGTTTTATTTCTATTCTGTCTGTAAGAAAATTTCAACTCTTTCATATTAATTAAATGAAGTGTTATTTCCGCTGCATCTCTATATTTATGGTTATATGTTTATTTTTTTGTGTTCCTGCATAAATCTGGATCAGTGGTATCAGAGCGGTCTGCTTTTTCTCGATCCTTCTTTGCATGTCCCCAACGAGGTTGGGGTATAAGGAGCTAAGACTTGATCTGGTGGAACCTTTGCAAGATCAGCCTCGCAAACCTCGATGGACGCCCATGGGGGATGAAAAGAAAGATGAGGGAGCAAGAGATCCTATCAAAATATTGCTTGAGGAGGCCCTCTAAAAACAAAGGAACACGATGATGGATAACTTTAGTCAGATCCTTTAACGGATGACTTTGCTCAGATCTTAGAAGGAATCATCATTGAATGAAGTATTATAGTTTTTCTCTTAGAAACATTTCCAAGTATATATTCTATCTCATGTGGCAAAGGTGAACCACTTAACTACATGTTTTACTTTAGTGGAGTTCCTCATCTTCACTGCATGTTCTACTTCATTGGATCCCCTCATCTTTAGTGGTAGGAAAAATCATAGAGACCAATAAAAGGAATGTAAAAGGGCTTGGCACTTGGCAGCTTCACTACACTCGAAGAGGGGTGCTATACAACTTTTTAGTAAGAAAATTTTGTCACCTAATGTTACATTTAAAAATAACAAAATATTGGTTACATTAACAAATTAAAAAACTAATAAGAATAATAAATTCAATGTTGGCCACACATAAAATACTTCAATTTCCACCTATAGTTTTACCTCGAAATTTCTATAAAGAGATAAAGTAATAGAAAATAAAAATGTTTTTACTTTTTAGTATGAGAGATATATAATCCCTTCATTACTTATGGAGTTCACAAAAGGTATTTAAAAATAATGTTATTGATACTACATGAGATCTAATACATTCCTTACTTATATTTAAAATTATATTATTGACAAAAACAGATCCCGTAAAAAATATAATCTAAATTATATATATATATATATATATATATATATATATATATATATATAATAATTAGAAGAAAATTAGTATGGACCTATGTCAACATTACTTAACTAAACCATATGTTTTTTTTTAAGCTTTTTGGTAACCTTTTTTTTCTCTTTTTTCTTTACTCAATCTTCATTAATATGTTTAGATAAAAAGGGAATTGAACCTGTGATAAGTGCTATAAAAGATAGCCTCATCACCATTTTAGGAAACCACACAAACTACTTTATAATCATTTTATAACTATACATTTTTTTAACATTAGATGAGATTGAATCTCGTGCAGTATAAAACCAAAGGTCATAAAATTAGTTTGCACAAAACAGAATGAGAGGACTGAAATAAGAGTCGATTAATGGATTTGGTATGTAATGAATTTTAATGGATTGGGTTATTTTATTATTTTTGTTTGGTACTTATAAGAAAAATGTAATTATTACTAAAAAAATAATAATTTTTAAGTATGTTATTTTACATATGTTATTTAATTGTTATAACTTGCAATTGTTATAGTTTTTATAAGAAATAATATCTAAACAATAATATTGAAAGTTGAAATTCTACTGAGTCAAGCTAAACAAAACAATTGCATTTTCACATATAGTCACCATAAATATATTAAACTACTACATGAAATCCATGATCCATGGAATATATTATTTTAAAAGATTCAAATAATATTACTAACTAAATCCATATGCATTCCTACTCCACAAGTATAAGATATCAAAAGAAATGTATTTCTACTGGGAACTTCGTAAATCTAGAAATAAGATGAATCTGTCTGGATTTTAAAAATACCATAAAGGATTGAATTTATTTTAAACTAATTGTTATTTTATAACATGTAAAAATATGTATATACTTTTAATTATTTTATAACATGTAAGAAGTATATATATATTTTTAATTATTTTATTTAAAATTTGGTCTAAACAATTATTTCTATTTAATATTTAAAAATGCTCAGTATTTGTTCTTAAAAAATATATAATTTCATTAATGAAAATTTTTAATTTTAATAATTTTTAACCAAATTTTAATAATACCTAAGTCTGATTATAGTTGACAATGTTTGGCCATATTGATATTGATTGAACATTCATTCTCATATTTCATCATGATATGATGAAAAAAAAGGTGCGAAAGAACAATTAGAGAAATAAAGAAGTATGAAGCACAAAAAGATATGAAATGAAAAATTATAGAAGAAAGCCTTATATATCCAAATATTTCAATCCTTTATGGTCTCTTAATAAAATGGGAATATTGCGAACTATTGGAAGTCTATATATTGGATGCTCAACATAATAGGATTTTTACAATAGTAGTGATCTTCAGTATTTCGTGGCAGTATTTCAGGATAGTTTGGTTGTGATGAAGCTCCTAAAGCGGGTGCAAGAAAGATAGTTTTCACCTTGTTCAAGCTTGACCACCCTTTCCCTATCGTCATGCCTAAATCAAGAGGCTAATTTTGCACCAGAAATTTTGCTGAAACAAATCAACTTGGAAAGCCACTTGCTGTGTCATATGTTGACGTCTATAGGAAGGCAAAATTTAGAGGGTGCTTCATTTTTGATTGATTATTAACCGCCTAGTATGAGGGGAGAATCATTTAGCTTTAATTCACTGTTGGATACATTTTTTTTGTGGATGATTATTGTTATAATTTTGAACCCCCTAGTATGAGGGGAGCATTTAGGTTTAATTCGCCGTTGGATACATTTTTTTTGTGGATGATTTTTTTTATAATTTTGAACCCCCTGGTATGATGGAAGAATTAAACCTAAATTCTCCAGAATTAAACCTAAATTCAATTTCGCCTTCCTATAGACATCAACATATGACGCAGCAAGTGTCTTTCCAATTTGATTTGTTTCAGCAAAATTTCTGGTGAAAAATTGGCGTCGTGATTTGGGCACGACGATAGGGATAGGACAACCAAACTATCCTAAAATACTGCCAAGAAATACTAAATATCACTACTACTATATGTTCAACATTGAGCATGAGCATGAGACAAAAAAAACACCGTTATGGAGATTAGCAGCACTGTCATTGAGTAGCAGTGATGAGTTGGGGGCCAAAATATTATTGGGGCATTCTCATGACCATTTTACTTGCGTGATATTGTATAGGAAGATGATTGATGAGAGGCATCTTATATTTCATTGTTGTGATCGATCTTTCTTAATGATAATTTCATAGCTCAATGAAAATCCTTTGCCTTTAGCATACTTGGATCCCTATGGATTTAACGTGATCATTGATGAGAGGTCTTCACTTGGGGATCTCGAATAGATTTCATTTCAACATCCCATGAAATGCAAAGGTATAAATCTGATATGGAAAGATGGTATTCTCCATTGGAGAAGTACCAAGATGGAGCATGGTAGGAGACACCCACATTTGGAGGAAGGAGTGTGGATGGTAAGCAAGAGGTTGGTGAGTCACCTTCATATCTATGACATGGGGTAGCGAGAGGCATGGCTGCATTGGCTACTCTTGAAAGAGTTTGGCCATCATGTGACATATCCTTCTTCTAAGGGTATTTTGGTGGGCGAAATTTGGCATGGCACTCGCATCATATGGCAGCAAGGAGTTTGGGTGCATTGTGTTGCTATCACATTCTTCATGTCAATCATCATATTTTCACCTCATGATTTGTATGATGGAGGTGTGAAGGGGAAGCAAGATTTATTGTTGCTTTCGCTACTCTTGGGAGAGTATGGGCAGAATTTTTCCCATACTTGGCATAATATTTTAGGGGAAAGGGATGGCACAATCAATGCGCAAGAAGGCTACCCTTCAGCATTGAATAATAAGGAGGTATTTCCACATAGGAAGAAATCTCCCACACATAGCAGCATGATGGTGGATGACTTTTGCATATGACATGTCAAAGAATGGAGTCATGGAGTGGAAAGAGCCTTATCACTAAGGCCAATAGTGTTGTCACTTGGGAGTATGAATCCCTTAATTTTGCAGACTTTTATGAGTAGATTCTCATGGGAGGGCTTATCTATGGACCTCACTTTCAGCCTAATCACTATGCGTGGTGTTGGCTTGCGGGGTCCTGACCCAGGTTCGAAGATTTAAGGTTTTCCAACAAACCCCTATACTACTGGCCCTTTCAGCAGTGTCCTACTTGCACAGGCCAAAGTCTCACCCGAAGCAGTATGGGAGGGTGTTGGAACCAGGTTTCCACACCTTGGGAGAGAGTAGGTAAGTCAAGTAGATCCATGTTAAAAACCTGTTCAGTTCGTACAAGGTAGGTCCATTCGCAAGGTTATTAACAATATAATCCAAAGAATACATAGTTATTACCATGCAAATATCTAGTCAATAGCACAAATTATTATGGTGCAAGTGTTCTTTCTCTTGATGTAAGTGTTCTTTCTCCTGATGTGATATGATATAACACAAAAATATTCACAGCATAAATAGATAGCGCAACTGTATTCGTATCTATAAAATATCCAAAATGTTTGCATCAATAGTAACACATTAGATTAGATAACACAGAGATACTTTAACTATATCCACATATATTAGCATCCAAAACCTACTACAATCCAAACATATCCTGTGCGCACAACCAGCAGGGTTCACACACAGTAGGATTGAGGATCTCCGCCCAAATGGGCAATAGGAGTACTTACCCAAACGACCCAGAAATATATCTAATAATTCACACTTGGCATCAAACTTGATTCTTGCCTACCTTAAGACTCAAAATGTTAATCTATCTATATCGACTTAGCATACGCTTCCAACAATCCGCTAACCATGTTTTGCGGACTCTTAGTCTACCCTTGACCCATTACAATGCATTTCGGGCTTTGACCCACCCCAAATACCCGCACTAGACTAAATGATACCAAAAATATACAAAATTGTACAAAATTCACATCTTTAGGGGACCTCTTTCCAACGGTCCCCCAACACAATTTTGTGACTCATCTCGAGTCAATGTGGTCATGGGGTATCCACCTGCACCTGCAGTAGCCTAATTGCCTCAACCAGAGGGGGTGGCACTCATTTACTGTGAACAACAGCGTTCTGAGCAATATCCACCAATTTCTACGAATTTGGTCCTTTTGTTGCGGATGTGATGCTCTCCAGAGTATGGTTCAATTGTTTAACTGTGACATCAATATCCTGAAAGAGCTTGAGGGCTTCATCAGCCCATGGATTAAGGCCATCGTTGAGGGTCTTCTTCTTCTACTGGAGTTCGTCAATGTCATCCCGAACGATGTGGTTGGTGTTAGCCACCAATAAAATTTGTCATATCAAATGGTGGCTAAAAAATTTTTGGAGCCTTCAAGGAACACGTTTTATTGCAAAAAATGTTATCTCTTGAAGACTCAAGAACATATCTTGCTATTTGTCTAAATCTTCACTACTGTTTCCTTTTTCCCAACTTAGAAATTTTGCTAATTTCAAGAAAAAATACTGTTTCAAACACCATTTTCCCCTCCTTCCACTTCAAAACTAACCTCCATTTTTACCCTATTTCATTCACATGAAACTCCTCTATTTTTCATTTTTCCCCATTTCCCCTTCATAAAATCCTCTTTACAGATTTTAAAACTCCTTTTTTTACTCTGTCAAAACCCCCAAATCTATTGAAAACTTGAAAGAATTTCATTAAAAACACCTTTTTGTATTACAGGCTTAAGCTCCCTTGGGTTAACTCTAAAACCACTTCCCCATTATATGCCCTGGAGCTAGAACTATGCACTAAGCCATTTAAGCACCTATCGCAACGGAAAGATCAGAGAGCATAAGTTTATCTACCATATTAAAAATTCCCGATGTGATTAAGCCCTTTTACATAGCTCCCTATCATATTATTGTTTCATATAACCCTCATGCTCACAGTCGGGTGCTAAAAACATTGTATAATCCATCCTCGATTGATATTTTCCTTTGTAAAGTTCATAAACCCACTTTCCTAAATTTTTGGTCTAAGCCCATCAGAGACATGTTTTTAATGACCCAGGAGGATATTGGTGGCCACCCATATATTACACTTGGCCCCCCACCATTGTCTCTTTCAGTTTTTCAGTTTCGGCATAACTTACTATTTTTAGCAGTTTTTCAAGTCATGAACTTCCGGAGCCGTTTTGAGGCCCTAAATGACGTTTTTTGGGCGTCGCACCTACAACGAATATCATTATGTTCTAGAATGATATGCATGGCTAAAGTTGTAGTCCTCGGACAGAGCTTTCTAATGAAGTATCATGTGCGCCAAATGGAGATAGTATGCCAAAGTTACGTCCTTGGGAATTTGAAACACCAATTTACCCAAACGAGGCCCATAGTTTTGGCGCTTCATCTCCTAGGGTTAGGTTTTTGGATGTTTAGGGTTCTCAATTGTTTCTCAATAATAAATAGGCCCTCGAGCCTCATTGTAACTTAGTGTAGAGGCCTGTAGTCGCCACATCTCTTCTCAGAGATAGCTACTAGCACCCTAGCTAGTTTTATTTCGATTCTGTCTGTAAGCGAATTTCAGTTCTTTGATATTAATGAAATGAAGTGTTATTTCAGTTGCATCTCTATATTTATCGTTATATGTTTATTTTTTTGCGTTCCTGCATAAATCCGGATCAATGGTATCAGAGCGGTCTGCTTTTTCTCGATCCTTCTTTGCATGTCCCCAATGAGGTTGGGGTATCAGGAGATAGGGATTGATCTGGTGGAACCTTTGCAAGATCAGCCTCGTAAAACTTGAAGGATGCCCATGGGGGATGAAAAGAAAGATGAGGGAGTAGGAGATCCTATCAAAATATTGCTCGAGGAATCCCTCGAAAAACAAAGGAACGCCATGATCGATAACTTTACTCAGATCCTCCAACGCCTCCCCACTGGTAGCGCATCTGCATCGAACAACCACTCTGGAGGTGCGACTCCTTTTAAGATACAAGTAAATTTTAACATTCCCATATTTGAGGGTCAAATCAACGCAGATGCCGTAGATAGATGGTTGAATCTATTAGAAGGATATTTCTCTCTTCATGACTTTTCAGACCGGGAGAAGATTATTTTTTCACTCCTCAAATCTACGCCCCATGTTAAGGACTGGTGGGAAACCTACTGTGAGAACAAGGACTAGACAGAACCATGCGAAATTTCCCTGTCCAAAGCGTCGAGAAAGCCGGGTTTTGTACGTATTTTAGTATTAAAATATTTTGAGGATTTCTCCAATAAGCCGATCTGAAAGAACCTAGATGTGCTACTTGGGAATATGTTGTAGTGCTAAGATTCATAATTGCTAATCCATGGAATGTCACATTGAAGCAAGATTTGAGGTTATGAAGAATAAGAAATTCTTTGACAATTCCTTGTTGCATGTCATGTTGATATGTATACTCTCGAAGATTTGAAATGTTGGATTGGAGGGAGTGCCAAATTCAAAAGTTGGTATTGAAGAAACCACCAAATTATATATGTTTCATGTTGGTAAAGAATATATATGAAATGTGGATTGAAGGTCAAAGCATCAAATCATAAACTATCACCACCGAAGAGCACAATTTTGGATGGGATCACATAACACAACATCTAGTAGTGATTGAACTCGATCAATTAATAGATCATGTAGTTTCAAAAGCTAGTATTTGAAGGAAGCCCGAAGTTCAAATATAACTGACCATGTAGTAGTGACCAAACTGGATGAGATAATAGATCATGTAGTTTTAGAAGCTAGTATTCGAAAGAAGTGTGTAGTTCAAATATGGGTTGTATGAGGTGTTTATAAAAGAACGTAGATCAAATATTGGTTGTATGACATGTTTATAAAAATTTTAAATGAATTAAATGAGTAAATAGTGAAGGGTATTTTGTTTATTGTAGGTTGTGCTTACTAATTATTATTGTAATAGTAGGTTGATTCCTAGAAGGAATCATCATTTAATGAAGTATTATAGTTTTTCTCTTAGAAACATTTCCAAGTATATCTTCTATCTCATGTGGCAAAGGTGAACCATTTAACTACATGTTTTACTTTAGTGGAGTCCCTCATCTTCACTGCATGTTCTACTTCATTGGATCCCCTCATCTTCAGTGGTAGGCAAAATCATAAAGACCAATAAAAGGACTCTAAAAGGGCTTGGCACTTGCACCTTCACCACACTCGAAGAGGGGTGCTATACAACTTTGTAGTAAGAAAATTTTGTCACCTAATGTTACATTTAAAAATAAAAAAAATAATGGTTACATTAACAAATTAAAAAACTAATAAGAATAATAAATTCAATGTTGGCCACACATAAAATACTTCAATTTCCACCTATAGTTTTACCTCAAAATTTCTATAAAGAGATAAAGTAATAGAAAATAAAAATGTTTTTACTTTTTAGTATGAGAGATATATAATCCCTTCATTACTTATGGAGTTCACAAAAGGTATTTAAAAATAATGTTTTTGATACTACATGAGATCTAATACATTCCTTAATCAATTGAAATGTAGTATTAAAAAAAAATTATATTATTGACAAAAACATCTTATACTCGTAAAAATATAATCTAAATTATATATATATAATAATTAGAAGAAAATTAGTATGGACCTATGTCAACATAGCTTAACTAAACCATATGTTTTTTTTTAAGAATTTTGTTAAATTTTTTTTTTCTCTTTTTTTTTTTACTCAATCTTCATCAATATATTTAGATAAGAAGCCTACTCTCCTTAGCGGTGGCAGCCGCGGAAGCCTACTCTCCTTACAGTTCAACATTGCCCCAACTTTGAATGGAGTACTACTCTCATGAGTCTCATTCTGTTTGAATCGAATCCATCAATTATGTTTCTATGCAAGTTCACTTTATAACACCTTGTCCTATTAATGTGACACACTCGACCTCATCAAATTTTTCGGGTGCGGCAAGACAAGAACAAGAACGAGCCATGATGACGTGGAGCCTGAGTTACATGTATAATAACACTACCAATAGTCCCTAGATGTTCGTCGAAGTATAGAATGGAGCGGGTATGTGTTTTCATATTTATCATTTTTTCATATTCATGGGGTCTACTATGTTGGTTGGTTGGAGATATGGTATTTATATAAAAGTATGTTACGAAAATTAATGGATTATGCGGTCTACTATGTTAATTGGTTAGAGATGTGGTATTTATATAAAATTATGTTACGAAAATTAATGGATTTGGTAAGTAATGACTTTTAATGGATTGGTTTATTTTATTATTTTTGTTTGGTACTTATAAGAAAAATGTAATTATTACTAAAAAATAATAATTTTTAAGTATATTATTTTACATATGCTACTTAATTGTTATAACTTGCAATTTTTATAGTTGTTATAAGAAATAATTATCTAAACAATAATATTTAAAGTTGAAATTTTAGTGAGTCAAGCTAAACAAAACAATTGCATTTTCACATAGAGTCACCATAAATATATTAAACTACTACATGAAATCCATGATCCATGGCATATATTATTTTGAAAGATTCAAATAATATTACTAACGAAATCCATATTGATTCCTACTCTACAAGTATAAGAGATCAAAAGAAATGTATTTCTTGTGGGAACTTGGTAAATCTGGAAATAAGATAAATGTGTCTGGATTTTAAAAATACCATAAAATATCTAATTTATTTTAAGCTAATTGTTATTTTATAACATGTAAAAAATATATATATTTTTAATTATTTTATAACATGTAAGAAGTATATATATATTTTTAGTTATTTTATTTAAAATTTGGTCTAAACAATTATTTCTATTTAATATTTAAAAATGATCAGTATTTGTTCTTAAAAAAAACTATAATTTTATTAATGAAAATTTTTAATTTTAATAAATTTTAACCAAATTTTAATAATACCTAAGTCTGATTATAGTTGACAATGTTTGGCCATCTTGATATTGATTGAACATTCATTCTCATATTTCATCATAATATGATGAAAAAAAAAGTGGAAAAGAACAATTAAAAAAATAAAGAAATATGAAGCACAAAAAAATATGAAATGCAAAATTATAGAAGAAAGTCTTATATATCCAAATATTTCAATCCTTTATTGTCTCTTAATAAAATGGGAATATTGTGAACTATTGAAAGGCTATATATTGGATGCTCAACATAATAGGATTTTTACAATAGTAGTGATCTTCAGTATTTCTGGGCAGTATTTCAGGATAGTTTGGTTGTCATGAAGCTCCTAAAGCGGGTGCAAGAAAGATAGTTTTCACCAAATCAGGAGGCCGATTTTGCACCAGATTTTGCTGAAACAAATCATCTTGGAAAGCCACTTGCGGGGTCATATGTCGACGTCTATAGGAAGGCGAAATTGAAAGGGTGCTTCATTTGTGATTGATTATTAACCGCCTGCTATGAGGGGAGCATCATTTAGGTTTAATTCGCGGTTGGATACATTGTTTTTGTGGACGATTATTGTTATAATTTTGAACCCCCTGGTATGACGCGAGCATTTAGGTTTAATTCGCCGTTGGATAGTTTGGATTTTTTAACACTTATAGAGCATGGTCATTTTGCTGCAGTATGCATGCACCTTTCTATTAATTTTGAAAGAAGTTAAAAAAATATATATTTTGATTCCATATGAATGCGTCTTCCTATTAATTTTGAAAAAAGTTTTAAGAAAAGAAAATATATGATTTATCATACACATCTATAAATGGGTAGCCGACATTAGAGCGTCTCGAAAATTGTTTGACACGTTGGCCATGGCTGAAAAAGTTGCTGTTCTTTTTAATAAAATTTCATTTCAAAATAAAAATTCAATATACAATTATATTTCTAATGAAATAGCCATGAGGAAGGTTCATCCTGTTTCGGAAATAAAACTTAGGGTTTGGATATTTTTAACCTTCATTTTCCTAAACTATATATACTCTAGTCTAATTACATGTTTTTTTGGGATTTATAAAATTTTAATTCCATATGCATACATTTTTTATTAATTTTGAAAGAAATTAAAATAAAAAATTGATTTATCATATATATCTATAAAATGTAAAATATATAATCGTTAAAAAGAAATATAAATTTGTTGTATACAAGAAAGTCAAATGTTGTAAGATTAATTTTTCATAAAAAATTATAAGACATTTATGTCTGTGAAAGTCTCAACTAAAGAAATTATACTATATTGATATAAACACATGAAAATTAGGGCTAGAGGATTATGGGTACTAGTTACAGTGCCCAAATGAAAGATACATTAAATGTTTTATTGTAAGAACTATTGCTTCTTCAACTTTTCCTTAATATAATGTAATATATCAAACACAATCAATAATGTGACATGAACAAGATTATGGGAACAAATCTTAAAATTCCCCTTTAAGGTATTTGAATTATTTTTTGCAATATAATGCAAAATATCAAACACAATCAATAATGTAGTAAAAAAGGAAATGGTTTATGTCAATAATTTCCTAAAAAGAATACAATGGTTTATCTTGAAGAGATAAAAAACTCATCCTCTCACAAATCTCAGAATTCCCTTTCCTAATGTTTGAAATTTTCTTCTACAATATAATGAAAAATAGCAAAAACAATCTTAGAATTCCCTTTGTTTGAAATTTGCTTCTATAATATAATGAAAAATACCAAACACAATCAATAATGTCTTAAAAATAATACAATGGTTTAAGTTGAACAAATTCACATACAAAATAAAAAACCAAAAAAAATATCTTCTGTGAAAAAATCTTAGAACTCCCCTTTCGAAATTTCCACATATTCAAGATAGCTCTAATTATGGATGGTTTATGTTGAACACATCCACCTAGAAAATAAACGAATCAAGAAAAATCTCATCCTCAAAACAAATTTTGAAAGTAACTTTTCGAAATTTCCAGCAATTCATCCTAACCCTACTCATAGAATAAGAATGGTTTTATATTTATGCTAATAAGGGCGCTAAAATTTTAATTTGATTATCCATAATGATTATGTGGATGGTAGAGAACCTCCATGACATATTCTATAATATTCTTTGAAGTTTATAAAAGTAAAAAGTTGAGATTTATCTCCAAAGTAATTATGTCCTTTATGACCATTTAATTAAATTGATTAATTAAAAAAATGTCATATGAACTATTGTCATACAAGTGAGTTATGGTTCTTTGGGCATGTAGTATTGATCAACCTTTCTGGTCAAAATAGATAGGAGGTGAATTTGTATGGTGGATCTAGTGAGGATTCACAAAGGTGCTTCAGTGTATTAGGTTTGTCTTTAATGAGTAGTCTTGCATGTCATTTGTAGGGGCTCCATTCTTATTTGTATGGGCATACATCTTTATTTTGAGCTAATAATATAAATAAGAGGTTGGGAGGCTGCATTTTCAGATCCCTCCTATGTTTGTTGTTTTTGATAGCAATCATTTTCATTATAACACTCAAGTGTGACACATCCATTGATAATATTATTTTTTGGGATCTTCTAGTAGTATGACAGTCGTGGATTGTGCTAGCTTGAGGGTTCTTGTTAGCATTTCAAGATTTTTATTTACAGGATTGAAAATTACTGTCGTAAGATGTCCAACTATAGGATTTTTATATACAGGATTGAAAATTCTTGTCCAACTACAATGAAGAAATCACAGGATCAAGAAGTGACCGATGTGTCATATGTGTAAGACCGCAAGTTCGATAATTGAATAACATCTACAACCAAGTAGCTTTTACGTTGAATTTGAACGGTCGAGTCTCCTATGTCACATAGGGACGAGTTAAGTATAATGATTTTATCATGCCAATTTTCCTCTACCTTCAACAATCTATTTCTTTAATTAGAAATATTGGGAGAGATGGAAAAATATTTGCGGTTCCATATTGATCGAATCATCTAATCCTTCACCATTAACTAAGAGATGAATGGTGGGAAGAATAATAAATTAAATAATGGATAACTATTAGTATGTAGATTTGGGGCTTGGGTCTATTCTATAAATAAAATAAAAGGAAAATTATTGGAAGGCATGATGGACAAGATGTTGATGTGATGTCCCTATGATGAATTAGTGTATTCTTGCATATGTTCTTACCTAGTATGGGAGAATATGGGTTGTATTGAAGAGACCTTGGAAAGTACCCATAAGCTACTTGATGAACTAGTGACTCGAGTGTAAAAACTTTGGTAAACTTGAATAAGTATATATTATTATTTATAAAAGATGAGATATGAGAGATGATTACAATGGGGAATCACCGAGGCTTTAAATATCGCCTCATGGTGTCCCTTGGTGAAGAGGCATGATCTTTGATCATGCCCTTTCACTTAATAAAACCTAATATAACTATATCTAATGAACAATTAATAAAATATACATAACATTGCTCCTCTCTTAAGATGATTTGTCCTCAAAGCATACGTAATGATGGGTGTTGCTGGCGAAACGCTTTAGACTCCCAAGATGCTTCTTCAATGGGAAAGTCCTTCCACTTGATTAAATATTCCATAATAACACGAGAGCGCAGCTTCTTATCACGGGTAGATAGGATACCTTCGGGCTCTAGAACGAGCTTGCCTTCATCATCCAAAATAGGAAGTGTTGTTTGGGGCAACTGATGGTTACCCAATTCCTTTTTAAGTAGGACACATTGAAAACATTGTGAACATGACTGGTATCCGGAAGGCTCAACCCATAAGCTACTTGACTGATCTTTTTAATAATTTGATACGGACCATAAAACTTTGGAGCTAATTTATTTTTTCCTTTTTGTTTAAGGGAAAACTACTTGTATGGTTGAAGCTTGACAAACACCCAGTCTCCAAGTTCAAATGATCTCTCAGTGCGATTACGGTCAGCCTGTTGCTTCATACGATTCTGTGCAATACTCAATTTTTCTTTTAGAATTTGGACGACCTTTTGGTGTTCTTCTAGTTGAGTTTTTACTACTGGAAAATTTGTTTGAACTGAAGCAAAATATTTCCACTTCGGAGGCTCATATCCATATAGAGCCTAGAACAGAGTCATTTTTGTCGATGTATGGTAAGTAGAATTATACCACCATTTGGCAAGATGCAACCATTGGACCCACTTATTTTGCTTCTCTGTAGCATAACACTGTAGGTAAGCTTCCAAACATTTATTAACAACCTCTGTTTTCCCATCCGTTTGAGGGTGATAAGCCGAGCTCATGTTGAGGTAGGTTCCAACATGGTTGAACAATTCCTTCCAAAATTTTCCTTTAAATTTGGCATGCTTGTCACTGACAGTAACTTTCGGAAAGCCGTGTAGTTTATAAATATGTTTGTAGAATATCTCTGCAATTTGCTTTGCAGAGTCTATTTTTTTAATAGCGATAAAGTGAGCATACTTAGTGAGTCTATCTACTACAACGAAGATCTTATCCTTTCCCTCCGATACAGGTAATCCTTCAATAAAATCCATCGATATTTCTTCCCATTTTTGAACGGGAATATTTAAGGGATGAAGTAAGCTAGGTGTCATAATGTTTTCAGTTTTATTTCTTTGACACTTGTCACATTCTGTAACATATTTTTGAATATCATGACTCATACCCTTCTAGAAAAATGACTGACGTGCATTGTAGTAGGTTTTGAAATATCCTACATGCCCAGATGACATGGAATCATGTGATTCCTTGAGTATTTTTGATATAAACTTCGATTTGTAGTTTAGATAAATTCTCTCTTTGTACCATAAGATATTATTCTTCCATTCAAATTTTGAATTCCCTAGGAGATTATTGATTATAGCTAACATTTCTGGATCTTTGGCGTACTCACTTCTAATCTCATTAAGCCATTCAGGCACAACAATCGAAACTACAAGTAATGATGATTCCTCATATTTTCTGGACAGGGAATCCGCTACTACATTGTCTTTACCTTTCTTGTGTAATATCTCCATGTCAAAAGCGGCAATCTTCTCCATCCATTTTTGTTGTTCTTCAGAGAGTGTTTTTTGCTGAAGAAGATACTGAAGACTTTTATGATCTGTTCGGATGGAAAACTTACTCCCTAACAGATATTGTCTCCATTTGGCCAATGCATGCATAATTGCGAGCATTTCCTTGCTATATGTGGACTTGAGACGCTCATGTTTATTTAGTTTTTTGATTTCAAAAGAAATAGGGTGCCCCTCTTGCATTAATACTACACCATTACCAAATCTAGAGGCATCACATTCAATGATAAATGCTTTAGAAAAATCGAGAGTTGCCAATACTGGTGCATTAGCCATTACTTCCTTCAAATCTTCAAAACATTTCCCTGCTTCCTCATTCCATTGAAACGAATTCTTCTTTAAAAGGTTTGTAAGAGGTGCAGTTCTATGCGCATAATCTTTAATAAATCTTCGATAATATCCCGTTAATCCTAAAAATCCTCTGAGCTTGGATATGTTCACTGGTTTATTCCATTCCCTTATAGCCTTACTCTTAGAAGGATCCACTTTTACTCCTTCATGGGATATTAGGTGTCCCAGATATTCAACTTCTTCTTTTCCAAAGGTGCATTTGGATTTTTTTGCATAAAATTGATGGTCTTCTAGTAACGTGAGAATTTTATCCAAGTGTTGCAAATTCTCCCTCCAGGTTTTACTATAAATCAAAATATCATCAAAAAATACTAGTACAAATTTCCTAAGATATGGGCGAAATAACTCGTTCATAGTGGCTTAGAACGTAGCTGGTGCATTTGTTAACCCAAAGGGCATTACTTTAAATTCATAATGACCTTCATGTGTTTGAAATGCAGTTTTTGGTACATCTTCCAATCTATTTCGGATCTGGTAATAACCTGACCTTAAATCTAATTTAGAGAAATATTTTGCGCCATGGAGTTCATCCAGCATTTCATCGATAAAGGGAATTGGAAACTTATTTTTAATTGTTATCTTATTTAATCCTCTATAGTCAATGCATAGCCGAAATGATTCGTCTTTTTTCCTTACCAATATAACTGGGGCAGCATACAGACTCTTTCTTTTTGAAATGACCCCACATTTTAAAAGGTCTTGGATTATCTTCTCAATTTCAGTTTTATGGTGATGTGGGTAGCGATAAGGCTTGATGTTAACAGGGTCTGATCCTGCCTTGACTTCTATTGTATGTTCGATTGCCCTATGAGGAGGCAATTTCATTGGTAGGTCTTGAAATACCTTTTCATGTTTCTGAACTAGTGCTTGTACCTCCTATGATTCTTCATGGTTGAATTTTGTATATAACATTTCTAAATGATGACATTCTACTATATAGGCTGGCGCTCCCTTTCGGATCATCTTCATCATCTGGGATGATGATATGATTTGATTTTCTAGGGCTTGGAATCCATATAACTTGTGCTTTCGCCCTTCCCACTTAAAGCTTATAAACTGCTTTTGACGGTTGGCCGAATAAGTACCCAAGGTTTGTGACCACTGAATTCCTAAGACCACATCTACTCCTCCGAGCGGTACGACATAGAATGGAGATTCTAAACTAAAGTCTTTAATCTGCAATTTGAATTTATGGCATTTTCCTACCTGTTCAATCTTCTTACCATCGACCATCATTACCTTCATATTAGGCATGGGAAAAGTAAAGAGATTGAGTCTTTTGGCCATGGTTGAATCTAGAAAATTGTGTGTGCTGCCTATGTTGTTTTTCTTAATATGTCCTCTTAATTTTAGTGTCTGAGGTTGTGATATGCCTGTCATGGCTGATAATGACACTTGCGGAGTGCTATCATCATCTACTTCTGGGGAGAATTCTAGGGTATCTTCTATCCCTTCTATGTCTGAATCATCACTGTTAGAATCATTAGTTGCTTCACAATTATACAGATTTTTTTCTTTTCCATTTGCACATCTGTGCTTAGGGTCCCATTTTTTGCCACAACGTTTGCATTTGCCTTCCCTCATTATTTGTATTTCCAAGTTAGATTTGTCTCCTTCGCGAAGGCGTGGTGGAAAATATTTCATGTTATCTTCTTTTGTAGATTCAGAAAACCGTCGTCTCGAATATACTTTTTCTTGTTTTGATAATCTTTCAAATTTCTTTTTAGCAGCTTTTGCTTTTTTCCTTGCTACTTCTACAGACGTAATTTCATGTAGTTCGAGCTCTTCTTGTATATGGATTTTAAGTCCTGAGATGTAAGACTCGATTAGACGAGATTCTGACAATCCTGGTACTTGCGTTGCCAAGGTCTCCCATTCTCGAGTGTACTCATCCACATCTCCTTTTTGGCGTAATTTGATAAACGTTGAAAAAAACTTTTCTTCTTTTATGCCTTGAAACCTTTTGAAGAATGCATCCTTAAATTTCCTCCAACTGATAGCGAGCATCATCTTTTTCCACCACATATACCAATTATATGCTTCTCCTTCCATTTTCATGGAAGCATGTTTAATAATTTCGTCATCACTAGTAATGTCATAAATCTCAAAATATTCTTCCGCTTTATTAAGCCATGCAACGCTATTTTTTTCGTTACCATCAAATTTGGGTATCTCGATTTTGGCTCTTCGTTGATATGCTACTGGTGGAACAAGAAGGGGATATTGATTAGCAAATGCTTTCCAGAGCTGCTTATTTTGAAAATCTACATTAGTATCTTCTTGATGATGTGGGGAATTGATCTTTTCTTGATGCTCTTCTGAGTTTCCTGAAACTGTGGAATTGTTTTGTTGATTTGGTTCCATGTTAGGAAATATTGGGGATTATGCCTGACTTAACTTATCTATCTTATCATTTAGCTTATTGAAGAGTTCTGTCATATTGTTCATTACTTCGCTATGCTCTGTCATCTTGTCCATTGCTTCGCTATGCTTTTCTATGGCCTCGTGATGATTTAGCCACATTTGTCTTTCTATTTGATTTGTCGTATCATGAATCTTTTTGATGTCGTTGTAGTGCCGTGCAACTGTACCTTCAAGATCGACTAGTCTTTTTCTGAATTCTTTGGAATTATTATTGATCTCTTTCTCGACATCCACCAATTTCTTCTGGAATTCAGCCATTGACATTTATGAAGATATTGAACGTGTATGAGGTGGGGAATATTTTTCTGCCAGTTTTTCCTTCTTTTCTTTAAAATTAATTAATTAATTAATTAATTTTTTTTAAATATAATAATTATTATTTATTTATATAATAATAATAATTATTATTATTTTATTTGTATAAATTATATATATATATATATATATATATATATATATATACAAAATAGTTCAACGTTTAAAAAAGTACCCGTCCAGATTTTTTTTTTTCTGTTTTTCTTTAACCTCAGAATATTTATTTTAAACAAATTGTTCACCATATACAAACATTTTCACCGCATAGAATGTTCTTAAACAAACCCGTTCACTTTTTCATACACGTTTCAATATTCCACCCTACAAATCGAGTTCCTTTTTAATCTGGGTCAAAAATTGAATCGTCTTCTCGAGGATTGGTCACCGATCTGGGTTCAGATATGCGGCTGATTATATCGATTTTAATACCCGATACCTGTTACCTTGTATTAACGCGTCACTGTTTTACCGACTCTTACAACCTTACGTAAAAATTGCCGCAAAATTTTAACCAAATCTTGAGAACCGTAAATGAAAAATTTCCCACTGCTTAAGCAAAGCTCCTTGTGCAATGAAATTTAAATATTTGACGCGTCGTTTGAATTTTCAAACCGAATGAAGGGATGCCATTATTCACAATGGTTCGAGGGGCTTATTTAAAGTACTGAAATGGCTCCAAATCAAACGAGTCGTTTGAAATGGCTCAAGGGTGCAGTTGCTGCCTGCAGTGGTCGTAAATTGCTGCGGGGAACGACGGAAGGGTTAAGAGAGGGGAAGCTGCTTGCGAGGTTGTTAATAAATGGAATGGGTAGGTGCATGGAGTGATAAGTGGAATGGGGAATGGGAAGAGTGGCAGTGCCGAGTTGAGAGGCGATGCTGTGAGGGTAAGTGGGCTATAATTTTTTTTTTTTTTTTCTGTATTTATTATTATTATTATTATTTTAATGAGGGGGTTGGGAAGCATAAGGGAAAGCAGATGGTTGTGAGGGAATGCAGAGTCGGAGTGAAGGGGTTGGGTAAAAATCTGCAAATTTTTTTTTTTTTTTTAAACAAATGTTGTTGTGTACAAGAACTTGATAAAAAAAAAAACTCCAATTCTGGAATTTCTTTAATTCCTTAATTCTGGGTGATCACACAGATCCTGAAGAGCAATGGCTCCGATACCAATGGAGTGTAAAAACTCTGGTAAACTTGAATAATTATATATTATTACTTATAAAAGATGAGATATGAGAGATGATTACAATGGGGAATCACCGAGGCTTTAAATATAGCCTCATGGTGTCCCTTGGTGAAGAGGCATGATCTTTGATCATGCCCTTTCACTTAATAAAACCTAATATAACTATATCTAACTAACAATTAATAAAATATACATAACAGTGACAATATATGGTCCTTTACATAAAGATATTTCCTTAGACAAAAATGATGGTCAAAGAAATATGCCTAAAAAATAATCGATGCCATCCTGCAACATAAGTGTCCATGGGAAGTGAAGGAAGGATAGGGAATAGGGGATAAGCTATTCACACTTGGATCTACGATACAATGAATAAAGTTATCCATAGAAATTTGTAAGTTGGAGGACATAGACACATGTCCCTCAGAGGTGGAGAAACCAAAATGGAGGAAACTCAGTTGGCCTATCAATCCATGCCTGCTTGCATTAATACAAAAATAAAATTGCGAAAATACTTGCGAGGAGGTTATACTTTTAGTTTCTTGTTATCTCAATAGGGTCACAGCTCTAACATTGCCACTACTACCCTATAATAATGATCTCAAGAAAAATATACTGCAATTGATAGTAGAAGCCCTTTAGGGGTTGAATAATACTTCCTACCTTTCAGAAGTGACGTAGAATTTTAAAACTCATGGAAGAGTTAGATTTTGGAATCTCTATTCTAAATTTGGATTACAACAACTTGATATTTCAGTTACCTCAAATTTGTTACAACAACATTACATAAGCTCATCCACACTATGTCGAAACAAGTATGAAAAATATTGTGTCTCTATTCTTAGAAGGATATGCTCACATCTGCAAGGTACTAAGATCCATATGGAGGAAGGAACCAAAGGTATTACCAAATTCCTATGATCTAGTCGAAAAGTTGGTCACAAAAAACATAAAATTGCTTAGAAGTTTCTTGACTAGGAAGGACCTGAGAAGCATTGATGGAGGAAGCACAAAGAAAATCCCTTAGAAGAATGACAAAGGAGGAGTGTAATATTATTTATCTGCAAGGGACCTTGGGCCCTTTACCATTCATGTTCATGTAATATGAATGAAACAAGGTCAGAACATATATATACTTTTTCAGATCATCGAGATTCATCCATAGTTGGGTTCACTAGTTTTCAAGGGAGAACCGATCAAGGATTTGAGCAGTCAAGTACAGAAGGTGAGAAAAAACACCATTTTTTTTTAAAACATGTAGGAGAAGTTGATGATAATTAGTCATCTTGAAAAATTTTATGGGGAAAGGAAGAAGGTAGTTGCTACTATTGTTAGGTCCCTATATTACTAGTGTAGTCCCTTATTGTTATTATTGTATCCCCCTTATCGTTATTGTTGTACCCCTCTAACCCCCATATTGTTATTATTTGCCCTTACATTATTATTGTTAGGTCGGTTAGGATTATATTATGACCCCATGGACTCCTATATATAGAAATGAGGTTTTGTCATTTGTATCATCTAAGAATTGTTCATTTATGTAATGTAAAGGAGGTTGCCCCCTCGAAGTGGCTTATTTCTAAGGGGTTGATTTCTCTTTTCTTCTATTTTTGGAGATAGTTTCATAAAATTTGGTATGAGATATTTTGATTCTAGGGTTTCTCTGGACCAAACATGTATCATGGAATTTTTGCTATAAAGTTTTCTCTACGAAGGTTCAGAAGCTGAAATTTTTTTCACTAGAAGTCGAAATCCCGAGTAAATTCATAAAACAAATTTAGAACTTGGTTCGCAATATTTTCAGAGATAGGATCTATAGAAGTTAGGGTTTTTTCATGGTCCTAAATTTAATCTCAAATAGATTACCTTGGGAAAATTTTCATAAATATCTCTGTCAACATCGAATTGGAAATTTGTAAAAACTGACTGCAAGTACACAAACCGTAGTCTATTGTGTATCAATTTGAGAGTCGAAGGAGGAAACAGGGACACATGGAAACTTTCACAATTTCTCTCTACTGAACTATTCCATAATTAGGTCATTGTGGGAGATTGGGAATAACGTTTTCTTGAAGGATCCAAATCCATTCAGATCTGTGGCATTCGAAAGAATATTCACTGGGCTACTACAGGACCAAATTTCATGTATTTAAGATCTGAAATCAGGGAGATAATTCAGTTTCAATATCGAGCTCCTCAAAAGAAAGAAAAAGGTGTGCATTTTTTTTTCAAATTGTTCGTACTAGAGAGACACACAAGGAATACTACTATTGTGTTTGACCGAGAAAGTGGTGGAAGAAGTGATGAAGGCGTTTCATGATGGAATATGTGGTGGACACTAAAACTGGTGCACAACGACATGTGAGATCCTCAAAGTAGGTTTATTCTAGTCACATTTATTCAGTGATGTTCGAGCTCATGTTAGAGCTAGTGAGAAGTGCCATACTTCCACCGAGAGACAAAAATTTGCGCCGCTCCCACTAATCCTGGTCCATGTTAAAGAGCCATTCAAACAGTGGGGAATTGACTTTGTAGGAGAAATCCATCTGGCCTCCAGTATCCAACATCGATGGATCCTGATCGCCATGGATTTCTTCCCAAGTGGTTTGAGGTGGTGCATGCGAGTAATGCTACTGACACAGTGCTAATAATTTTTTTGGAGGAGAATATAGTAGCAAGGTTTGGATGTCCATCGAAGATAATCACGAATAATTTGTAGGGTTCCATGTAATATTCCTAAATTAGCATGCAGCTAATTGGAATATTATTTTTTCTCTTGACATTTAGTTAGATGAATAAATGGGTAGGGAGGCACATAAATATTTTAATTAGTCATAAAAACCCTCTTAATGTGGAAAGGGATCATATTCATAGCTGGATAAAGCACCCTCATGTGTGAATAGGGGCTAATGCATGTGGACAAGGTCAAGTTTGACTAAGTCAACAACGCTAGTATGGGAGGAGTGGATCATCAATAGAGACAACACAGTGTGAATGGGAGGAAGATTCCATAATGGTGGAAAACCTAATGAGTGGGACCCAAGGTGAGAAGGCTCACATTTTTTTATAAGGAGGGCAAGGCAGCCATAGTAGGGTAGATTATTCATTATTGATTTTATGGTCTGCATGAATATTTTTCATTCTTCAACTGTTTACTTGAGAGTGTTGTGTTGTTTAGCACCGGGTTTTCTCGAGTGGGAATCCCATATCCTTCATTGAGAGGCCTCTTGGAGGAGAATTTCACTTCATTTCCACACTCAGGCTTAAGCCCAAGCTTCAGTATTTAGCTACAGTTAAATTTCTACAGAGTATTATGTTGTGCCGTAGGGTGTTGTAGTGGAGGGTTAAGAAAGCCAATTTTGGAGCTATTTTTTCAGAGGAGAAATCATTCTTCTCTTTGGGGGGTCAAAAAGGGAGTTTATTGAGGTTTCTTTCACATCTTGGAACCAAGCCAACATATCCCCATCATCTACGACATAGTATCCCTCTTTAACTGCGTTTTTTCAATGAGCATTTGTAGTGGGGGTTTTATTGCTTGATTTGGAGGGTGATATCCTCAGTTGTAAGATCAACCTTTCACTTGAAGGATCTGTTGGAGAATATATATTCATTATTTGTATTATTTACAATAATATTCATCCATTTATTCAGTAGTAGCTGCTAATTAGCCCTAGGGCTTCATTCTGACATTTTGGTTATTTTGTATATTTCAAGAAACCCTTCCCGAGTTGTCTTGAAAATGTGTTTGTGAGTATAGATATTTGTTCTCGGCATTATTTGAGCCCTATAACTTAATATCTATGTATTGAAATTTTCCAGTAGTAGTTATATCTAATAAAACTACGCTGTCATAGCCTTGGGTATTTTTTGTGTAGCGGTATTCTTTATATTTCATGTACATGTTGTGTTGAGGCTTGTTTTGCCAAGTTTGAGTGACTATTTCGTTAAGGACTTGTATATAATTTGTTGCTATGATCTTAATGTCATGGCTATGCAATCTTCTTACATTTGTCACTATTATTTCCATTTTTTGTGTTCATGTATTGTTGCTTTCCCATTTAGGAAATTATAGTGGTATCAAAGCATAATCTTGGCTCAACCTGTGAGTTTCAATCCAATATGCTATAAGAAGAAGAAGAGAAGAAAGAGAGATCTAAAATGATGGAAGGAATGAGCTTTGTCTCATCACATTTCAGATCTATGAAGAACCTCTCCAAGGAGGTCAAGTAGATGAAAAAGGAGAGATGCAATGAAACCTTTAAAGGGTTTCAAGAAGAGGAAGGTCTATGTAGTCCCTATCATCAGAAGAAAGAACCGATGTTGCATAGAACTCCAAAGCAATATACTATGCCCTTCTCTTTTGAGGAATAAGACAAGAGGTGTGGACATGGAGGGCACTTGGAACATGAAATTCTAAGTAAATACCTGGAAAAATATAAGTGTCAACCTACAGCTTTCAAGGAGACTCTAACTCTCCCACAGTTCATTCGGCTCAAAGAAGAAAGGAGACCTTGTAGCAATAGGAAAATAAAGGGAAATAGATTTCTATTGTCTAACTTTGATGGCTCATCCTCATGAATAACAACAGCTTGGGGACTGAATTTGGATGCATTTTTTACCCTACATCCAGTAGTAGAGAAATAATATGTTGAGATTGCAGCGATACACCTTGAGGGTGAAGCAAATATTTGGTGGTTTAGCCATTTGATTCATGCAAGAGTGACTACATATGCATATTTTACTCAAACATTGATCAAAATGTTTGACAAGAAGAGATCAGAGGATAACATGCCTTCACCACCACTTGCTGCGGGAGCACTTGCATCAGGAGAAAGAACATTTGCACCTTTACAAAGTGGTCTTAATCCCTTGAAATTTAGAGTCCCATGCACTATTCTGGAAATGCACGAGGAGGAGGAGACTTATACTAGTGCTAATGTAGCCAAATAAGACCATCCATCATCATCAATAGTTGGGGAAGTCATTGCATCGAAGTAAGGAACCCTTGTAGTAATACAAGATGTTCCCAAGTTTCACCAAGGTATGCATATGTTTCCACTTTCTGTTATTTTAGCACATCTTATGGAGGGTTGTGGGATTATGACATTGCATGACCAAGGGTCAAATCATATTGATGATTTGGAGCAATAGAATATCATTGTGCTGAGCAGCCCTAAGTTGTTCAATGAGGGGAAAAAAATCATCCTAGTTATTCAATATTGAGATGAGCACAACTCCTGGGGTTGGAGTGTATATTCCTTGAGGATAGGATGATCATTTTCCTCAGAAAACTAATGCATAACTATATGTTCAGCATTGAGCACAAGCATGAGACAAAAAAAACACCATTATGGAGATTATAAGCACTGTCATTGAGTAGCAGTGATGAGTTGGGGGCCCAACTATTATTGGGGCATTCTGATGACCATTTTACTTGTGTGATATTGTATAGGAAGATGATTGATGAGAGGCATCTTATATTTCATTGTTGTGATCGATCTTTCTTAATGATAATTTCATAGCTCAATGAAAATCCTTAGCCTTCAGCATACTTGGATCCCTATGGATTTAACATGATCATTGATGAGAGGTCTTCACTTGGGGATCTCGAAGAGATTTCATTTCAACATCCCATGAAATGCAAAGGTAGAAATATGATATGGAAAGATGGTATTCTCCATTGGAGGAGTACCAAGATGGAGCATGGTAGGAGACACCCACATTTGGATGAAGGAGTGTGGATGGTAAGCAAGAGGTTGGTGAGTCACCTTCATATCTATGACATGGGGCAGCAAGAGGCATGGCTGCATTGGCTACTCTTGAAAGAGTTTGGCCATGATGTGACATATCCTTCTTCTAAGGGTATGTTGGTGGGTGAAATTTGGCATGGCACTCGCATCATATAGCAGCAAGGAGTATGCATGCATTGTGTTGCTATCACATTCTTCATGTCAATCATCATATTTTCACCTCATGATTTTTATGATGGAGGTGTGAAGGGGAAGCAAGAGTTATTGTTTCTTTGGCTACTCTTGGGAGAGTATGGGCAGAATTTTTCACATAATTGGCATAATATTTTAGGAGAAAGGGATGGCACAATCAATGCGCAAGGAGGCTACCCTTCAACATTGAATAATCACGAGGTATTTCTGCATAGGAAGAAATCTGCCACACATAGCAACATGATGGTGGATGACTTTTGCATATGACATGTCAAAGAATGGAGTCATGGAGTGGAAAAAGCCTTATCACTAAGGCCAACAGTGTTGTCACTTGGGAGTATGAATCCCTTAAGTTTGAAGACTTTTACGAGTAGATTCTCATGGTAAGGCTCATCTATAGACCTCACTTTCAGCCTAATCACTATGCGTGGTGTTGGCTTGAGGGGTCCTGACCCAGGTTCGAAGGTTTAAGGTTCGAAGGTTTAAGGTTTACTGGCCCTTATAGCAGTGTCCTACTTGCATAGGCCAAGGTCACACCCGAAGTAGTATGGGAGGGTGTTGGAAGCAGGTTTCCACACCCTGGGAGAGAGTAGGTAAGCCAAGTAGATCCACGTTCGCAACCTATCCAGTTCACAGAAGGTAGGTCCATTCGCAAGGTTATTAAGAGTATAATCCATAGAATACACAGTTATTACCATGCAAAGATCTAGTCAAAAGAACAAATTATTATGGTGCAAGTGTTCTTTCTCTTGATGTAAGTGTTCTTTCTCCTGATGTGATATGATATAACACAAACATATTCGCAGCATAAACAGATAGCACAACTGTATTCGTATCTATAAAAGATCTAAAATGTTTGCATCAATAGTAACACATTAGATTAGATAACAAAGAGATACTTTAACTATATCCACATATATTAGCATCCAAAACCTAGTACAATCCAAACATAGCCTGTGCACACAACCAGCAGGGTTCGCACACAGCAGGACTGAGGATCTCCGCCCACACGGGCAGTAGGAGTACTTACCCAAACGACCCAGAAATATATCTAATAATTCACACTTAGCATCAAACTTGATTCTTGCCTACCTTAAGACTCAAAATGTTAATCTATTTATATCGACTTAGCCTACACTTCCAACGATCCGAAAACTGTGTTTTGCAGACTCTTAGTCTACCCTTGAATCATTACAATGCATTTTGGGCTTTGACCCACCCAAAATCCCCGCACTGGACTAAATGATACCAAAAATATACAAAATTGTACAAAATTTGCATCTTTAGGGGACCTCTTTCACCCTATCCCCCAACACAATCTTGTGACTCGTCTCGAGTCACTGTGGTTGTGGGGTATCCACCTACATCTCTTGTAGCCTGATTGCCTCAACCAGAGGGGGTAGCACTCCTTTACTCTGAACAGCAGTGTTCTAAGCAATATCCACCAACTTCTGCGAATTTGGTCCTTTTGTTTCGAATGTGATGCTCTCCAGAGTATGGTTCAATTGTTTAACTGTGACATCAATATCCTGAAAGAGCTTGAGGGCTTCATCAGCCCATGGATTAAGGCCATCGTTGAGGGTCTTATTCTTCTACTGGAGTTCGTCAATGTCATCCCAAATGGCATGGTTGGTGTTGGCCACAAATAAAATTTGTCATATCAAATGGTGGCTAAAACATTTTTGGAGCCTTCAAGGAACACGTTTTATTGCAAAAAATGTTATCTCTTGAAGTCTCAAGAAGACATCTTGCTATTTGTCTAAATCTTCACTGTTGTTTCCTTTTTCCCAACTCAGAAGTTCTGCTAATTTCAAGAAAAAATACCGTTGCAAACACCATTTTCCCCTCCTTCCACTTCAAAACTAACCTCCATTTTTACCCTATTTCATTCCCATGAAACTCCTCTATTTTTCATTTTTCCCCATTTCCCCTTCATAAAATCCTCTTTACAGAGTTTAAAACTCCTTTTTTTACTCTGTCGAAACCCCCAAATCTATTGAGAACTTGAAAGAATTTCATTAAAAACACCTTTCTGTATTACAAGCTTAGGCCCCCTTGGGCTAACTCCTAAACCACTTCCCCATTATATGCCCTGGTGCTAGAACTAGGTGCTAAGCCATTTAAGCACTTATCGCATCGGAAAGATTAGAGCGCATAAGTTTATCTACCATATTAAAAATTCTTGATGTGATTAAGCCCTTGTACACAGCCCCTAATCATATTATTGTTTCATATAACCCTCATGCCCACAGTCAAGTGCTAAAAACATTGTATAATCCATCTTCGATTGATATTTTCCTTTGTAAAGTTCATAAAGCCACTTTCCTAAATTTTTGGTCTAAGCCCGTCGGCGACATTTTTTTAATGATCCAAGTGGATATTGGTGGCCAACTGCCTATTCCACTTGGGCCTCCATCATTTTCTCTTTTAGTTTTTCAGTTTTGGCATAACTTACTATTTTTAGCAGTTTTTTAGGTCCTGAACTTCCGAAGCCGTTTTAAGGCCCTAAATGACGTTTTTTGGGCATCACACCTCTAATGATTTGTAGCGAAAGTTGTAGTCCTCGGATAGGGATTTCTAATGATGTATCATGTGAGTCAAACGGAGATAGTATGCCAAAGTTACGTCCCTTGGAAGTTGAAACACCAATTTACCCAAACGGGGCCCATAGTTTTGGCGCTTTATCTCCTAGGGTTAGGTTTTTGGATGTTTAGGGTTTTCCATTGTTTCTCAATAAAAAATAGGCCTCGAGCCTCATTGTAACTCAATTGAAAGGCCTATAGCCACCATATCTCTTCTCAGAGATAGCTACCAGCGCCATAGCTAGTTTTATTTCCATTCTGTCTGTAAGCGAATTTTAGTTCTTTGATATTAATGAAATGAAGTGTTATTTCTGTTGCATCTCTATATTTATGGTTATATGTTTATTCTGTTGCGTTTGTGCATAAATCCGGATCAGTGGTATCAGAGCGGTCTTCTTTTTCTTGATCCTTCTTTGCATGTCCCCAATGAGGTCGGGGTATAAGGAGCTAGGGCTTGATCTAGTGGAACCTTTGCAAGATCAGCCTCACAAACCTCGATGGACGCCCATGGGGGATGAAAATAAAGATGATGGAGTAGGAGATCCTATCAAAATATTGCTCGAGGAGGCCATCGAAAAACAAAGGAACGCGATGATGGATAACTTTGCTCAGATCCTTCAACGGCTACCCACCGACGGCGCATCTACATCTAGCAGCCACTCTGGAGGTGCAACTCCTTTTAAGGTAAAAGTAAATTTTTACATTCCCATATTTGAGGTTCAAATAGATGCAGATGTCGTAGATAGATATTTGAATCTATTAGAAGGACATTTCTCTGTTCATGACCTTTTAGACCCGGAGAAGATTATTTTTTCACTCCTTAAAGCTACCCCCCATGTTAAGGACTAGTGGGAAACCTACTGTGAGAACAAGGACCACACAGAACCATGAGAAATTTCCCTATCGAAAGTGTCAAGAAAGCCGGGTTTTGTAAGTATTTTAGTATTAAAATATTTTGAGGATTTCTCCAATAAACCGATCTGAAAGAACCTTGATGTGCTACTTGTGAATATGTTGTAGTGCTAAGATTCATAATTACTAATCCATGGAATGTCACATTGAAGCAAGATTTGAGGTTATGAATAGTAAGAAATTCTTTGACAATTCCTTGTTGCATGTCATGTTGATATGTATACTCTCAAAGATTTGAAATTTTGGATTGGAGGGAGTGCCAAATTCAAAAGTTGGTATTGAAGAAACCACCAAATTATATTTGTTTCATTTTGGTAAATAATATATATGAAATGTGGATTGAAGGTCAAAGCATCAAATCATAAACTATCACCACTGAAGAGCACAATTTTCAATGGGATCACATAACACAACATCTAGTAGTGATAGAACTCGATCAATTAATAGATCATGTAGTTTCAGAAGCTAGTATTTGAAGGAAGCCCAAAGTTCAAATATAACTGACCATGTAGTAGTGACCAAACTGGATGAGATAATAGATCATGTAGTTTTAGAAGCTAGTATTCGAAAGAAGTGTGTAGTTTAAATATGGGTTGTATGAGGTGTTTATAAAAGAACGTAGATCAAATATTGGTTGTATGACATGTTTATAAAAATTTTAAATGGATTAAATGATTAAATAGTGAAGGGTATTGTGTTTATTGTAGGTTGTGCTTACTAATTATTATTGTAATAGTAGGTTGATTCCTAGAAGGAATCATCATTTAATGAAGTATTATAGTTTTTCTCTTAGAAACATTTCCAAGTATATCTTCTATCTCATGTGGCAAAGGTGAAACACTTATCTACATGTTTTACTTTAGTGGAGTCCCTCATCTTCACTGCATGTTCTACTTCATTGGATCCCCAACTTTGAATGGAGTACTACTCTCATGAGTCTCATTCTGTTTGAATCGAATCCTTCCATTATGATTCTATGCAAGTTAACTTTATGACATCTTGTCCTATTACTGTGACACACTCGGCCTCATCAAATTTTTTGGGTGCTGCAAGATGAAGAACGAGCCATGATGACGTGTAGCCCGAGTTACATGTATAATAACACTGCCAATAGTCCCTAGATGTTCTTCGAAGTATATAATGGAGCAGGTATGTGTTTTCATATTTATCATTTTTTCATATTCATGAGGTTTACTATGTTGGTTGGATAGAGATATGGTATTTATATAAAAGTATGTTACGAAAATTAATGGATTATGCGGTCTAATATGTTAATTGGTTAGAGATATCGTATTTATATAAAAGTATGTTACTAAAATTAATGGACTTGGTTTGTAATGAATTTTAATGGATTAGGTTATTTTATTATTTTTGTTTGGTACTTGTAAGAAAAATGTAATTATTACTAAAAAAATAATAATTTTTAGGTATATTATTTTACATATGTTATTTAATTGTTATAACTTGCAATTGTTATAGTTGTTATAAGAAATAATTATCTAAACAATAATATTTAAAGTTGAAATTCTAGTTAGTCAAGCTAAACAAAACAATTGCATTTTCACAAAGAGTCACCATAAATATATTAAACTACTACATCAAATCCATGATCCAAGATTCAAATAATATTACTAACTAAATCCATATTGATTCCTACTTTACAAGTATAAGAGATCAAAAGAAATGTATTTCTACTGGGAAAGAAGATGAATCTATCTGGATTTTAAAAATACCATAAAAGATCTAATTTATTTTAAGCTAATTGTTATTTTATAACATGTAAAAAATATATATATTTTTAATTATTTTATAACATGTAAGAAGTATATATATATATTTTTAATTATTTTATTTAAAATTTGGTCTAAACAATTATTTCTACTTAATATTTAAAAATGCTCAGTATTTATTCTTAAAAAACATAAAAATTTAACCAAATTTTAATAATACCTCTGATTATAGTTGAAATTGTTTGGCCATATTGATATTGATTGAACATTCATTCTCATATTTGATCATGATATGAAGAAAAAAAAATGCCACAGAACAATTAGAGAAATAAAGCACAAAAAGATATGAAATGCAAAATTATAGAAGAAAGCCTTATATATCCAAATATTTAAATCTTTTATTGTCTCTTGATAAAATGGGAATATTGCGAATCATTGAAAGTCTATATATTGGATGCTCAACATAATAGGATTTTTACAATAATAGTGATCTTCAGTATTTCTTGGCAGTATTTCAGGATAGTTTGGTTGTGATGAAGCTCCTAAAGCGGGTGCAAGAAAGATAGTTTTCACCTTGTTCGAGCATCATTTAGGTCATTTACATTCAATTAGCTATTGGATACATTGTTTTTGTGGATGATATGAACGGGAGCATTTAGGTTTAATTCGCTGTTCGATACATTGTTTTTGTGAATGATTTTTGTTATAATTTTGAACCCCTGGTTTGACGGGAGAATTTAGGTTTAATTCGCCATTGGATACATTGGAACCAAAAACAATGTAACCAACGGCGAATTAAACCTAAATTCTCCCGTCATACCAGGGGGTTCAAAATTATAACAAAAATCATCGACAAAAACAATGTATCCAACTGCGAATTAAACCTAAATGATGCTCCCCTCATACCAGGCGGTTAATAATCAATCACAAATGAAGCACCTTTTCAATTTCGCCTTCCTATAGACGTCGACATGTGACGCAGCAAGTGGCTTTCCAAGTTGATTTGTTTCAGCGAAATTTCTGGTGCAAAATCGGCCTCGTGATTTGGGCACGACGATAGGGATAGGGTTGTCAAGCTCGAACAAGGTGAAAACTATCTTTGTTATTTATATAGGGATAGGGTTATCACAAACAACCACCAAGGTACTGCCCAGGGGTACCTGATCTTCAGTATTTCTATATGAGAAGATTTTCTGTGATCAGTAAGAAAAACAACGCATTCACCGTAGCCATTTTTAATACTGTTAGATGCTCTGAGCTCTGCTACCTAGATCTACACTGGCAGACTCTTATGAAGCCGAATTTGTAATTGCTTGATCCGTTTTTTCCTTTCTAATTCTGCTTTATTTTTCCTGGCCGTGTCTGCACTGCTACCGCGCCCTTTACTTATCATCTTTTGAATTTCTTTTGAATTTTAAAGCTTTACTTTATTAATATATATTGATGAAATTCTACAAGAAAACATTTTTTTAATCAAAATTTTTCAAATTTGAAATTCAACATACATTATATTTCTAATGAAATTTATGTTATGCACTTAACTACGTAAAACTTGAAAATCATGACGAGAAATCCATTCTTTTGCCAGAATAAAACTTTAAGTGTGGGATCTTATAGAATTTTCCTCACCATTTTGAAGAATTTTTCTTACATCTCTATTGTATCAATGCAAAGTAGAGTTGTCCCAGCTTTTTCTTCTGCAATATAATATAAAATATCAAACACAACTAATAATGTGTAAAAAGAAGGTAGATTCTCCGAACAAATTTTAAAATTTTTCTTTCAACAGTTTGAAATCAACTTTTGCAATATAATGTAAAATATCAAACACAATCAATAATGTAAAAAAGGAAATGGTTTATGTCAGTAATGTTCTAAAAAGAAAGCAATGGTTTATGTTGAAGAGATCCACTTGGAAAATAAAGAGGCCTAAATAAACAAACTTTTTCTTTTACAATATAATGTAAAATATCAAACACAATCAATAATGTGTAAAAAGAAGATAGATTATGGGAAAAAATCTTATCATTTCCCTTTTCACTTTTTGAAATCTACTTTTGCAATATAATGTAAACTATCAAACACAATTAATAATGTGAAAAGGGCAATGGTTTATGTCAATAATGTCCTAAAAAGAAGGCAATGGTTTATGTTGAAGAGATCTACCTAAGAAATAAAGAAGCCTAAATAAAGAAACCCAAAAAAGACTAATAGTAGGAACAAATCTTACAATTCTCATTACCTTTCTTTGAAATTTTCTTCAAATATGGTTTAGGTTGAAGAGATGCAATTAGAAAAAAATGGAACTTACAAAAAAACTCGTTCTCTTAACAGATCTTAGAATTCCCCTTTCTAAATTTTGAGCAATTCCTGCTACCGTAATCATGGATGGTCTAGGTTGAAGACATCCACCTAGGAAATCAAGAAACCCAGAAAAATCTCATCCTTAAAACAAATTTTAGAATTAAGCTTTAGAAATTTCTAGAAATTTTCGCTAGCCCTAATTATGAATGGTGTAGGTTGAACAAATCTAGCTAGAAAATAAAGAAATAGAGAAAAAGATCATGGTCACAACAAATTTTAGAATTGCCCTATAGAAATTTAGAGCAATTCTCGCTAGCCCTAATTAGGCGATCAAATTGGCTAGCCCTAGTTACACGATACCATGAGGGTTGCATAACAAATTTACTTCTAGACTTGTCTCCTTAAATAAACTATATTCCACATCAATACCATGGGTCAATACCACTGTTTGTTAAAACTAAGAGTAAAATAAAATAATTTTACCTCTATTTTATTTTAATTATTTATTTTATTTTTTATTTTTATTTTTATATAATTTGACAAATTTACTTTTAAACTTGTGTCGTTAAATAAACCATATTCCACATAAATATCATGGGTCAATACCATGGGTCAATACCATGGTTTGTTAAGACTAGGAGTATAATAAAATAATTTTACCTCTATTTTATTTTAATTATTTATTTTATTTTATTTCTTATTTTTATGTAATTTGACTGTGTCAAACATCTCTTCCATGGAGGATCTTAGCTCAATGAACATGTCATAATTACAATTAACATTGGTTGTATGAATATTAACATTACCTACTCGTGGAATTAGAATGGTTTTATATTTATGCTAATATGCAAGCTTAAATTTTAATTTAATTTTCAATAATGATTAGGTCAAAGGTTGAGATTTATCTCCAAAGTCATTAATTAAAAAATGTCATATGAACGAGTGTCATACAAGTGAGTTGTGGTTCTTTGGTCATGTAGTATTGATAAACCATGGTATGAGAAGTGTAATATTTCTTCTTCTTTTTTGGATATGGTCAAAATGGACACAACCTACTCATGATATTTCCTATGGTATTCTCCAATGGTATCTCCCCTTGTAGTTTCCTTCATTTTTCTACGGAAATAATAAAATAAGGCTACTAGAGAGTCCATCAAGCCTATAAAATGGGATATGAGCTAGCCATTTGATTATCGTGAGTTTGTTCGACGATTGTTTAGGATCTAGGTATCGAAGGATCCATTGAGGATCATTTACCATGGAGGTATGGAATAACACACTTGGTTATATGGGATCTTGGTATTAATGTACAAATTCTTCTTTTATGCATAATAATGGATTGCTTGAGCGAAAGCGATCTTTGGGTGAGAGGATTTGTAATATTCATTTTTTCTTTATATGGTTAAAATGGACGGAACCTACCCATGGTATTAACTGTGTTATTTTCCCATGGTATCTACCCTTGATATTTTCCTTCGTTTCTCGAGGGAAATACTAAAACAAGGCTTCTAGAGAGTTCATAAAGCCTATAAAAGGCGATAGGAGCTAGATTGGGATCACCGTCAGTTTGTCAATATTATTGTGTTTTTTTGATAACTCGACTTGTCGAGTTCTAGTTGGATCTGGGTGTTATCATCAAACTGTGACTAATTGGGTTGCTCAACAATCAATTCAGTGTAACTATTTGAAACCAAATTTTAACTTGAAGTTAGCCCTTCTAGTCTTAGAGGGATCTCTCAAAATTCCTATAGATTCTCATTATAAAATTGAAAACTTTAGAAGGCTAATTCTATATTTTCATGAGATTATGCACATGAAAGAATGTGATGAATGCCACCATTGGGCATGGAGTAAACTATGGAAAATAAATTACAAAATAATTTATTTCCTATAAGCTGAGGAAAATTTGGTTTTAGTATGACATGAAATAAACTTTTATAGTAAAACACAACAAATGAAGGAAGTTGGAGCATGTGATCATGAAGACAACACAACTAAAAGAATGATCATGAAGATTTGAATTGAAGTGCACATCCATCTCACCATATTCAATGTTCATTGAATTTTATTCCACGACTTTTCAAGGATTCATAATTCTTTCCAAAACAGTGTTGTACAAAATATGTATCATGTGTATGGTCATCATTGATATATTTAATAACATGTTGATTTCCATTGGTGCTTTCTATATGATTGATGCCTTGTTTAGCATGTCTATATAGAATATGGAGGATCATGTAGACCTGGTCAGAATGATAGTATTCACTCTGAATTTCTTTTTGTGGAACAAATGAGTAATTTTCTACAAAATCAATTACTGACAAAATGGTCCCTCATGGAAAAATTTCATGGGATTTTTTGAATCGCAAGTCGCGCCATCGAGCTCTAAAGGAATGCTTGGTGTATTTATAAATTTTTTCCTCAAACTTTCTCAAAAAATCTATCACAAAAATTTCTTCTTCTTGTCATTCAATTCTTTCAGCACTATTTGAACCTTTAATCGATGTATGGATATATTCATATCTCTTCCATTTCACTTTCATGTTGGACAATGATTGATCATTTATATCAATATGATATTTGTTTTGAAATTTAGTCAAATTTCCACTATCATTGCATGTTTTATGACCAACACATTTATTTTTGTATAATAATTTTCCGCTTTATCTTCCACATAGAATTTGAGATATGAAATCAGGGATAGTGGAAGGAGGAGGTGAATATTTCCAAAATGTTCTACCAAAATTAAGGAATGTGTCATAATATAACTGAAATTCCATATGATAACGATAATAACAAGTGTTGCGTACGGTGATAGGTTTTACATACCATGGTTTTTTTGAACAAAAGAACTGATTAAGACATGAATTTCAAGATTCTCTTCTTTGAACTTGTTGAAAAACTCTATATGAGTGGTGTCCAAGAAATTTTTTTCATGTTCTCCATATTGATTTCCTACTATTCGTCTTTGCATCACATCCCTTGCATTTGGTGAAACACATGAATTTTTCTTCCAATTTTCATATATTGTATTTTTAACATTTTCTCCAAGTCTATATTTGTATGGTTTCCTCCAAATAGCTCTCCAACAAGTGAGTTCATTATTTAAATCTATTTGCAACCAAATTTTTTGATTTTTTTGCAAAGTTTTTAGTGAGGTTCCTAATGCTTGTGCCATAGATTTTACCAAGCGATTATCTTTAGTACTTGATGAAACCACTGCCATATGTATTTCTCTACGTACAACTGAAACATTTTTCTGTCTAGATCTTCTAATTGAATTTGTAGCACTATTTATATTTGTAACACATTTTCCTTCATTTTTTTATGTTTTGTTGATTTTCTAATACCCAATAAAGTCGTAGCTTCTTTTAATTTCCTTAATGATAGGAGACCTTTCAATGTTTGGGGTTGAACTATCACATTTTCCTTGATGAAGTACGTACCAAAAATGTGTTTAACATGATATCGTATAACATGGTGAGCTCTTTTATCTCCATACGTGTCACTGTCAACATTTTCTAACATCTCATCATCGACATTGATTTCATTTGTACGTATTCCAATGAACAATACATAATAATTTTACATATTCAATAAATATATTAATTAATAAACATCTATAATTTCAATAATACGTGCATGTGTTCAACACACACACATACACACACAGATATATACCTTGTGATTCAATTTCTTCACTTGAATATCTTTCAACATTTTCACCATCTTCAATCATTGGTTCAATATCTCTTTCACTTTCTCTTTCCAAATTTTGTATCTCATCATCAATGTTTTGAGGAATATCTCTCTCTGTTTACATTGAAAAATATTTTCAAATTATTTCATCAAATAAAAATCAAGCTTCAAATTTTACAGTAGGAAAATTTTAAATATCAAATTGATAATATTTACATTTACATACATGCTTCAACTTCTAGTTGAGGTTGATTTTCCCTTTCAATATTTGAGAGTGCTTCTCTCTTTCTTTTGCGAGATTCTCTCCCCTTTTCTCTATGTTCCTCAGGGTCTCTTGTTTGGTCATATTCTCTAGTGAAATTCCTTTGATTTCCCATGACAATAGATTATGAAGTTTTTACACATCATTTTTTCATTGTCCCTGCAATCCTCAATTCGCACATTGGATGGTCATTTTTGTCACCAATAAGTGGTGTCATGCTTTGCAAATACCATGCTTCCATTCATTTTTATGAAAGCAACATTACTTTTGTTTAAATTTCCCTAAGCAGAGTTGTGAAAATCCCTATTTTTTACATGGCACGAGTATCCAATTACACCCTCGCACCGACCAGGAAATTTAACACTGAGCCTGTGCCACTTGGCACTTTGTGCCAGTAGGACACCTGCGCCAAGCTGTTTATGGAATGTTTTTTAAAAATAGAGGAGGAGGTGCCATTCCAACCACCTTGGGGATGAGTCATTGGGAGTGGTTGAACTGAAACAACCACAGAATCCTTCCTTGTTAGTAGTTTCCACCTCCCTTGGAACTCTCCTAAAGGATAGGACTCCCTCCCACCTTTTTAGGGATCCTGACCTCCTCCCTTTCCTCTATATAAGAAACAATATTTTTTATTAGAAGCTAGTTGAATGGTTGAATAGCTCAACTAGGAGAATTATACTATAGCTAAGTTGCTAGAGAAGATAGAGTCACCAATATTGTGTTGAGAGAGCTCGAGTCGATGACTTCTAAGAGAGCTTGAGTCTGAATTCCCTGTCCAACATTTGAGACATGCTTCATCTGAACCCCGCTGGAGGAGACTGCGATGTCAAAGCATCAGTTGTACTCTTCCTTCTACTCATTAATATACATGACTATTGTTTGGTTCCACTATTGTGTTATGATGTTTATTTGATGCGATATGTTTAGCCTTCTTTGACTGGTTAATAGTTGTGAATAAAACTATTTTGTCATATTTTGTTCTTGTTCTTTGTTTATGTTCAGGTATCTGAGCTTGAAAGCGAACAAATCGTGATTTTCCAAGGCAGGAGTGAGAGGCCGCTACTCGTTATGCAACATCGACAGCGTTGGATTCACGGTAGATCAATCTACCATGTATTTTGTTCATTCATTAACTAGGAAGAAACACTTTAGCATGTCCTTTTGTTACTAGACCCACCCTAGGGCTAGAGGGATCATCTCTGTTCACAGAGAGGATTTATCTTCATAACAAATTATCGACTCCACTGGGGATCGGTGCGAGTTTTTCGTGTCATCGTGTTGGGACAATTTCAATTATTGGTTTAGTTATCTATTTTTTTCTGGTTTGTTTGTTCAGTTTCCATCCTTTATTCAGCTCCGGAGTGTCAAGGTTGACCTCTGCTCATTAGGATAGGGTTTTTTATCTTTTTCCCATAGGTATCTAGCTTGGAGCATTTTTTTTCTTGAAAATTGTGCCAATTGGTGCAAGTTTCTCTTTTAGCACTCGAACCATCCTCTGTATGGTGCAGATTACAACCTTACAATCACGCCAACCCCTGTAGGTTTTGGTTTGACCTCCCTAATGCGTCTTTTGGTAATTGTTTCTTGCTTCTAGGTTATATTGGAGTCTGTTTAAGCCTTTGTAGATTGTGTTGACTACTGTAGACTTGTTTCCCTTAGTTGTTTGTCCATTTTCCTATCGGTGTCATTCAAGACCTTAGGGTCTCTAGGTGTTCCTGCATACCGAGCCCTCTATTTGAGAAAAAGTCTCTTTGATTGTTATTAGTCTAGTTTTGGGTTTTTAGACTGAGTTTTCTTGATCCTTTTGTTTTGCTCATTGAATGGTATTTTCGTTTTTTGGTTAGTCCTTCTTCTTCAATAATTTGAGCATCAATTACTTTGGTTGTTTGGGTCGCTTCTAGAACACTCTTTTTCGTTTGAAAGTTTGCTCCATTAACTTGCATGTTTTGTGTCTGTTTCACTTTGGTTGATTCATTCACTTTGAAAACCTTACATTCAAAAAACTGAAACTAGTGTTTATTTTGTTTTCCATTGAATTAGTACAATAGTGTGCTTCATTTCATTGAAAATTCAAAATCATTCAAAAAATATCTTTGCATTCTTTTCTTGTGTCGAAAGTGAAACATTCCTTTACATAACTAGTATTTGTCAATCTAGGAAGGAATTTTGCTTTCAATTGATTGCATTAAGGGCATTATAAGTTTCTTCGCATGTTTTCCTTGTTTTCTTGTTTGAAAGATTTCTATCCTTCTTATAACTAGCATTCATCAAATTGAAATGATGTTCATTTTCATATAGTTTGCATCTAGGAAGTTGAGCTACATATTTGATAGGGCCTGGAAATTGAAACATAATTCAATATTAAATTTAAAATTTCCTCAATGAACCTAATGCAACATTGGTACCTAACGAAACATTTCTAGTGATTTAGGCTAGAGACATGTTCCGACGTCTTAAAACCTAGTAGCCGTCTCTCGACTTTTGGCTTCAGACAGCTCTAGTACACACTTGTGCTCCCTGTACTATCGCGTGTATAAAGGTAGATCCCTCTAGGTTGCAATCATTTTATCCATAGGAAGCCGAGTCTCCCTCCTTGTAACCTTGGTACACCAAACACAACATTCAGGGAGACTACCTGCACGTACATCAAATCCTTGGTCATTTTTGTTTCATTTGATCACTAAGGTGTATATGGCAGTTCACGGAAACCTGGTACACCCTCTTGCTTAGAATTCCTGAGAATTCATTTTGATCTTTTCATGTTTAAATAAGATAAGAGATCATTGAGAACTTGTAATTTCATGCTCGATTCAAATTGGAATTTTACTAAAGTCATCTTCTTCCTGTTTCTTGACTCTTAAAACATGAAACAATGAATTTTGGTTTCAGTGTTATAAAATTAATCACCTACAATTACACACCCATTAAAATTTTGTTACTTGGTCTGATTGATTTTGGTACCTTGGTTCTTAATTTTGGTATTTTCGATTGGTTATCTCTTTTGCTTCCTGTTCTGATTTACAATCAAAGTGGCAGAACATCCAGTTTCGTCATCCTCACTACCTCCTAGTAGTGGTTATTTTTCATATGATTCTTTTGAAACCCCTCAATCCACTAGATCTATCGAGTTCTCGCAGCCTATTCTTCCGTCTATCCAACCCCTTTCTACTTGATCTCTGCTTGACGAGCATGTAGAATTCAATTGGCCTTCTTCAAGTTCTTGGTCTGGTTTTGGGGAAGAAGGGGAATTTCCTCCTCTTATGTCTGGATCACGTTTTGTTGCTGCTACAGTACCTCCTAGTTCCCATAGTCTTTTCGAAGATCTTACCTTGGAATCAGATATGGATTCCTCCAGTTCTGTTGGCAGTGAAGGAATGCCTATTTCCATAGGAGAATATCAACTCCTTTCCGAATATCTATTTCGTGCCTCCACCCAATCTTCACCATTGTCAGTCTCACTTCTTCTTGGATATAGATCTCTAAGATAGATTATATCTGGCGTTGCTTCCATTGAGCAATCCAATGCAGTAACTCCACCTCCAAGTTCGCTCCTACTGTCATTGGGGCTATCACCTTCGACTCTTGGTTCGTCAATTACTGTCACATCTGTTCCAGTTCAACCAATGGTTTGTGTGGCTTCTAGTTTAGTTTCCACTACTCCTATGATTCATGGTGGTCTTAATTTTGAAGAATATATGTTGGCTGTTCAACATCAGAATTCTCAGGGTTCTCAGCAGTCTCAGGCTCCTTCTAATCCTCGATTCCATAACTATGATGTTGTTGGTAATCCTATATATATCTATCCACACCATTATGATGTGTATGGTAATCTGGTATATTTGCCTCCTATTGATCCATATCAGGCTATTTATGATCCCCATCAGACTGTTCCTCATCTGGGATCTACTCTGCCTGTGCAACCCTCTGGATGAAAAGGACAACCCTCTTAGGGACAACCTTTAGCTCAACAGGGCCTTGCTTTTGGTCCACAGGGAAACCATAGGGTCCACTAGGCCAACCTTTATAAGGATAGCCTATGGTCCAACATGGACAACCCTCTGGTCCCTCGGGTCAAAATCTCAATCAACTCGGATAATATTTTGGTCCTGGGGGGAAAGTCTATCCGTCAAAGGGATAACCTGTTGCACCGGAATCACAGCCATACATTCAGTATGGCCCAAATATTGTGCAACTAGGACAACCCTTTGGTCCTTCTCTAGGTCAACCTGGTCATCAGGGACAACCTAGTCCGTTGCAACCATCATGCCAACCTTTCCCACAGGGTCAACCTAGTGGCCTTCAAAAACTAGTTCAACAACCAGTTCAACCTACTCAACAACTGTTGCAACATGCCCACCACCAGATTCCTTCATTTCCATAGTCGGTTTTACCTGTTTACCCTACTCAGCAGCCTGCTCAACCTACTCTGCAAGGTCAACCTACACATCCGCAGGGCGCTTATTACCCTCAAATATCCTATCAACCGGTATATAATACACCCTAGATTTCGTACCCTCAAAATCAACCAGTATATAGTGCACCTTAGATTCCATACCCTCAAAATAAACCTGTTTATCAGCAACCTCAAATTATTACTTACATTCCACAGCAGAATCCTTATGCTACTCAGCAAGGACCTCAGGCTGCTTCGACTGAATATCCTGGTCCTTAATCCCAGTATCAACCGAATTATCATGTTTTTAATCCCTATGATTTGAATCCTTCAGGATAGAAAATATGGGGACATAATCACACTCAGACTGGGTGGAATGTACATATAGGTCCTTATCAAAGACCTCCAATGACTTTCAATACTCAGTTACCGTTTGTTGCTACGTTGGAATTACCCGATGTGTTGAAGTTGACAAATGATCCTATTCTTCATAATCCATATTGGCCTCCGGTTCTTACCAAGATTCCTGGTGATTGTCCTAAATTTGAGGGTAAACCTAGTGAAGGTCCCCAAACGCATGTGATGAATTACCACTTGTGGTGTTCTTCTAATTATTATGTTGATGATTGTCTTCATCTCCATATTTTCCAGTAAACTCTTACTAGTCCCGCTGCAAAGTGGTACATTGAGCTGTCTCATGGAGTTTTCCAAGATTTCAATTCTTTGGCTATGGCATTCCTTACACATTTTCAGTTACCGATCAGCTATGATACCAGGACGCATCTCCTCACTTCAATGAAATAGGACCGAACTACTCATATCTCAGATCATATTCATAAGTGGCAGCGTCGTCGTCGCATGATCAAATTTGAGATACCTCATCAACTTTTGACTCATTGGTTCACTATCTCCTTTGTCAATTATATTTCCAAAGATATTGCTACGGGGGTATGTTCGATCGAGGAAGAAGCCATTTCTTACACCCAGTACCTTGATCTCATGTACTCTCAGTCTAGCGCATTATATGATATCTTGCATGATGCTCCTCAACCTGGAACTTGTAAACCACCAGTCACTCCATCCGTTTATGGTATTATTGGTTCTATATTGCAAACTTCTCAGAAGTCTCCTTCATTTAACTATGGGAAGAAGAAGTCTACTTCTTCCAATAATGTAGCTTCTCAGTCAACATCGAATTCTGGCACACCTGAAGAAGTGAATGTTGTTCAGGCCAATCCTACAGATAACACTTCCAAAGGTAAGAAAAAGGGTAAAGGTAAGGCTAAAGACGATACCCCGAAACAAGATTCTCCAAAACCTCGTTCTACTTATAGTTCTCAATGAAAACTGAAGTATCCTTGTTCGATTTGTGATGATGAGCACTTCACCAAGGACTGTCCTCGATGGTCTGAAGTGAGTCGATTGCTCAAAGGTATCCAAGGAGCTCCGACCATTCTTAAACATCCTTTCCTTCAGCAGACTCAGATGGTAGAGCACCCTCAGTCCTCTGCTCCATCTGGTTCGCAAGTGTTCATGATGAACGGTTCTGCACCTGTTTCTATTGATACTCGATCAAAAGATTATTCTGGTTCGCATCAGGTAGTGGGGAAAGATATTGCTAATGGTCCTCCACCTCCTCCTATTTCTGGCCCTCTTGAGATTCAACGGCCTAGCACCAAATTCGTTGTGCGACCACCTTCCAAAGGTGTGCTTCGTAAGTCTTCATACAATTCTAATGCCCGTGCGGCTCAACATTATAGTATTGTTGAGGATTTGGATCAGGTGTCGTCCACAATTTCTACGTTAGAAGTACTTCAGATTTTTCCTTCGTAACAGAAATATTTGCTATTTGTGATAAGTGGGATTGATCTCGCCGATACTATCTTGCTTACTTTCGATTTAGATAATTTCATCCCGCAACTCCTACACCAAATTGAAGTCATCATTCAAGTTGGTATTCATGGTTTGAACATTCATTGGGATTTTGTGGATGAGGGTGCATCTACCTGTGTTATGTCATCTACTTGTTGGAAAGCCATTGGTTCTCCAGCTCTTACCTTATCACTCAATGCCCTTGAAGCATTTTATAGAAGAGAATCTAAAACTCTTGGTGTTCTCGCTAGTTTACCAATCATGTTAGAAGGGAAGACAACCACTTTCAAAGTCAAATTTGTTGATGAAAAACTCAGTTATAATATTCTCCTCAATCGCAATTGGACTCACGCCATGCTGTGCATTCCATCCACTCTCTTTTGTGTTTTGAAGTTCCCACACAAAGGAAAGATTATTACTGTTGATCAATTGTCTTTTTTCACTTCTTCTTCCAAGAACAACGTTCCGTATGTGGAAAAGATTCCTACTCCCTATGAGAGCGTAGGACCAGGCCTTTTCAAGGATCCTTCCCTCATGGGTGTTTTTCCTCTTCCACTGCCGAATACTATTCAGGTCAACATGATTTCTCTAACCGATGACCCTTGGGTTATCCCTTATCCCGAACAGACTGTTTCGACTAGGGATTTGATGCCATTGAGTCTAATTGAGATTGCTTATTTTGAACTCATTACTGCATTGGACACTCCGTCCTTTGATTCTACTCCATCGAGCATGGCTCTTGACATCTATTCTCAATCCTCTTGGCTTGGTGATTTTGATTCACCAGATCCTTTGAAAGAAGTGTTTCCTTCTTATGAGGATATCGTCGAAACTCTGTCTCACGAAAATCTATCATGGGATGATGGTCATCTTCGTTCCTCATTTCTACCAAGCCTCAGAGCCATGTCTACCTATCTTCACCGTTTTTCATCTCAGGTTCCTTCTCCTTTGCTTCAAACACCTGTTCAAGTCCTTGAATTTTTTGTGGAAGGTCACTTGAGTAACATCACTCAGACGATGCCTATCAACATTTCCATTAAACCGGGAATTGTCGAGAACATCCATATTGGGGTTACTTGTTCTTCGAATGAAGTACAAGTTTATACTAGCCTTTTTCGTGAATTCCATGATGTCTTTACATATTACTATGAAGAAATTCCCACCATTGATCCTAGCATCATGGTACATGAGATTTATAATTACCCCAGTTTGAAACCTGTTCATCAGCGTCTTCATCCGTTGCATCCTAGGAAAGTTGCTGCCATTAAGGCCGAAGTGGAAAAGCTTCTCAAAGATGGTTTCATTTATCTAATTACCTTGACAGAATGGGTTTCTAATATTGTTCCTGTCCATAAGAAATAGGGCACTATTTGTGTCTGTGTTGACTATCATGATATCAATCGAGCTTGTCCTAAGCATAATTATCCTACTCCTTTCATCGATCAAATCATTGATGACTATGCCGGGAGTGAGATATTTTCACTTATGGATGGTTTTTCGGGTTATAATTAGATCAAAATTCTCCTAAATGATCAACAGAACATTTTTTTTATCTATCCTTGGGGTACCTTCGCATATAATAATGTAATGTTCCTTTTTCAGAAACATTGTCAATTGACAAGGAAATCTATTCTAGAGATGGACTGAAGGGGTATTTACTGGATTTTTCACCTTCACAAGGAAGGATGAACTCTAGAGGCTTCCTGGCCCACTATCAGAATCTGTCTATAGAGTTATTTTCAAAGGAAAATATCCCCAAGAGGGAATACAACACTATTGGGAATCTTGCAAGATAACCCAAAGATGGAGGTACAACAATATAAAGACATAAACTAGAAATAGTAGTGAATAAAAATTATGCGAAAATGTATGAAACCCTTGAGCCATTTTATTATGAAATAATAACAGCAAAATGATACAATGAACATCGAAGGAATAAGGCAAGAAGCCTTCCATGAAACATATGCCAAAATACACAATGCTGCACCATAGCAGAATACCCATGAATAGGGACCGCGCAGTGATAGAAGGGAAACTACTATACTGAGTGAAAAAAAACATGGATCTACATATACATGGCTCATACATCATTGGGAGAGAAGATATAAGCTCCCAATCACTACCTCAATTCAATCCTAGAAGGATTGGCTGAAATTTGCAAAACTGTAAGAATGTCGAAGTTGCTGGGTAGCTGCAGCAACTCAATACATAAAATGGAATGGAGAAGGCTGAATGACTGAGGTTGATGAAGAGCCCTTCTCCTCTGGAAATCTGAATTGCAAGGCTGATCCCTACACCAAAGATCTCACCCTCTGACATGCCTTCAAAACCCTCACTGCAAATGTGCTCAACTAGAATGCAGTTTATGAGAGTATCTGCACTGTGACTGATGGAAATAGTTGGCCTCCTACCAATGATAGTGGAATATGCTCAGGAACCATCCTTACTAACCTCCCGGAAGTAGATAACTTACCTCCTCTAAAATATCAGCTAGAAATGGTGTTGTGGGAACCTCCAGTAACACCCAGCTACACTGCACAATAATTTGCTACAGACACTGTGCTGATAAAGATGGCTGATGCTATGGCCTGAACGCCGGAATATGGAGGATGGGTGAAATACTTCATGATCTACTCAAGAAGGAGAGGAAATCCTAAACAATACTCCCTCGTGCCCGAGGGCACTATAGCTCTACTGAACAACAAGAGGCAGCAATTTGTCTCAATACACAAATAATAAAATGATGCAAGATAATCTCCATGGGCTACCTTGCTCATCTTTTAAACTCAATGAGCCTTCACCTTCCTTCCTCTAGAATTTTCCTCCCTCATGGAATATTCCTCCACTAAAACTATGTTGTCCCACTTAGTGCTCTCCAACTCATGCCAACGCAGTTTGACTTAGTCAATTAGGCCTTGTCCATTTTCATTTTAACCCTTTTCACACTTGAGGGTGTGAAATCCAGCTCCATGATGATCCCTTTTCACATTATAAGGGATTTTATTCTTTTTTATTAGATGAATGGGTTACTTTACCCATTTTTATTCAATAAAATAAAAATATGCAACTATAATATTCCATTTTAGCTTGAGGCTAAAATTGGGAATATTACAGTCCTCCCCTCCCACATGTTTCTTGCCTTCAAGCAACTACATAGAGAGAAAAAAAATTTCTCACCCCTTCTTCTCTTATGGCCTCCTCATCAATGGTCCCGCCACTACTCAAATATGTTGCAATAAATCTGCCCTCCAATGCTCTCTCCCAAGTATGCAATTGAAAATGATGCTCCTCATGGAAAGATATAAGGTGTAGTGGAATACCTCCTACTTGAATGTGGCCTCCTTAAGGTAGGACTAATGATATGCATGGGGTAATTCTTCTCCCAATGATGATCCTCTCATCCATGCTACCATCAAATGAAAATATCAACCCCTGGTTTCTGAAATGTGTTGGGGCTGAATGTAGAGTGTGTTTGTGCTTCTCAGGATGGCTCTCTCCATTTGAAGTGTTCATGGGGCTACCTCTATCCTTGGGCTGAAATAGTATGGCGTCCAAGAATGGCCCAAGCTACCCCATCCAAAAAATCAGCCATGAAATGCCTCTACAAATTCTCCAAGTGGTCCCTCCCACCAGAAGGTACAAGTAGAAATGTGGTAATCATGGTTTTCCCATGGTATCTCCTATAACATAAAACATGCATAATGGGGATAATCATGCTCCCAATGGGATTTACGTACAATTCTCTCCAAATAGTACTCCTCAATAGGTATATAACATCAGAAATACATAAGGAGCAATATGAAATAGAAACAAGTTGTCAAATGACGACTGGCGAGTGGTTCCAAATCCCACTCATGGAACCTACGCAGTGCCTCCTTGGCCTGCCTCAAAATCCAAGTAACAAGTGCTGTAATAGCCACTTGTTTGCTGCCACCACATCTCCTCATAAGATGAAACACAAAATCACAATTTGGTGCCAATGGTGCACACGGAGAAGTATGTGTCTTCCCCCACAACCATCACAAAATAGCCAAGATCAAGGCTACAAGTAGCTACAAGTACATTATAACAAGTGAAAGAAGGGATGATCTTCCTTGATCAATATGCTGCTCATATAAATTAAAGAGGTACACAATGTGAAATTATACCTTCCCTACCATGTACTTCAGATCTTGAGCTGAAATAGCTCATCTGAATGCTCTCCCTCTCCTCCATTGAGTAAGGGAATGGTTGTGCCAACCTCTCCAAAAACAAATAGGCTCTACATCTATCCATATGCTGATATAGATCATGCCGAATTCCCTCCCAAGTGAACTCCTCTAGCAGGGCAAGTATGCATCCAAATGCGTAGCTAGGAAGTCCTCATATGCTGCATGAAAATAATTTCTCCTTGAGACTAGAAAATATAGCCAAGAAGAGTCTTCCATGATGATGTATGATCATATCATCCACTACATGTCTGCCATCTCCATAAAAGCCATCCAAACACATGCATGCATCAGGATTCTATGGAATAATCAACCAAAGCTGAGTCCTTCATCCTGGATCAATCCTCCACCTAGACAGTGCTGGTGTTCTGCAATATGGTGCTCCATCACATTGCTGTCTGCTACGTTGACATCCCCTCATGCCAAAGTTACCCTCCAAGTTGCTGCCATGCCTATCATGTAGCTGCTCATGCTCAAATAGAAATTATGATCTCTGAAAATGAGCCTCCCATGAGAGACTATCATCTCTCAAGAATCTCCCGATCCTGGGCAATGTAAGTATAAGTGGCCTCCATATAATCTAATGCATGAAAGAGTCCTTCCTTAAAGGAAGTATCATTTCTCTCACAAAATCTATGGAGCAACCATCTTGCATCATGAAGATGCAATCCTCAATCCTTGCAGCAACATCTTCCAGCGCAGTATGACTGATGAGAGTGGGTGATGCTGAAAATGAGAGAGTGTCTCCCTCCTCCTTTAGTCTATCCCAAACTCTCTACGCTGTGCTGAAACCTCCCAAGGTTTCCACCTCTTGAAATCAAGGTGTGAGGCCCCCAAATGTGGAGCATCCAACCTCCTCTATTGATCTCGTGGTCTCCTCGGTGCAATGTCTCCATGCAGTGAAGCATCATCATCAAGAGATGACTGAATGTATGAATGGAGAAAACCCTCCATGCTTCCACTGCGAAATCCAATCATCATCTTAGGTGCATCAACCTCATAAAATAGATAGGGTGTGTGCTCCTCATCACATGATGTTGATCATCCTCCCTATCTCTTCTTCTATCTCCACAGCTCTGCACCCTACCAATGGCACATATGTATCATGAGTTGTGCCTTGATATTTACATGGAAGATCCTGGGGAATTTCTTGCAAAGACACAAGAATTCCTCTATGTGGAGCAAGAGCTCCTCTTTCCTCTGCATGAGGCACTGGATCAACTCTAGCTATACCAGTGCAGTTGCCCTCCTCCTCATCAACATGTTGGGGCAACCTCTCCAAAATATGATCTCCTTTTGAAAAAGAGACCTCCATGCTCTCTTGTGCAAGAATATGAGATGGATACATTGCCTCTAACAAGGCGTGATGCAAGATGTTAGCCTTCAACAATGTTCTGAGGTGGATCTGAGTTTATGTTTCCTTCCCTTACATGCAAAGTCTTGGTTTGTCTCTGCATGTGTTTCAGATTTCCTCCTAAAAAATATTCCCATTATTGCTTCAATGAATATGAAATGGAAAGAAGTATTTGCGTCATCTAAAGAACATGACTCAAACATCCACCATGCATAGGTTTTACCTCTCAAGTGCAGCGCTGCAAAATTGATAGCATCTCCTTTGGAAAATTTGTGTTGTTGCAACATGTTTTTCATCTTCTCTACCCATACTTTGGCTGAACATGTAGGTGAACCCCTGAAAGTAAATAGAATAAATCTATCTTGCTGCTAGCTTTCCTTCACCTTATACTTGAAAAATTCCATGAAAGTGAGATGATCTCTGAATGACGGAGTTTGAGACTCAAACTCCTTCTGAAAATCTTCAAGATTTTTCCTCTTGATCAACTCTCCTCCTTTTCCCATATCCTCCATGAAAAGCTGCACATGTGACTGCGTTGTGAATAAAATTATGTGACTACATGTTCACATTCCTCATCAGAAACCATAGAGTTTGTTTCTGCTTCAAACCCTTGTGGATATTCTTCAAAACTTTCCATTCTCTTTTGCTTGTGGCTCCCATGAAAGCCCTGGGTGGGTTGAGGGAGAAGCTTGGCTAGCTCATCTCTTTTCTTCTTCTTCTTCTCCATGAAGTGGAGTCTTCCTCATCTTCTTAGATGGCATCTTGGAGAAGATCTACAGGTTGAGCCAAGATTATGCTTTGATAACACTATAATGTTCCTTTTTTAGAAACATTGTCAATTGACAAGGAAATCTATTCCAGAGATGGACTGAAGGGGTATTTACTGGATTTTTCACCTTCACAAGGAAGGATGAACTCTATTGGATTCCTGGCCCACTATCAGAGTCTGTATATAGAGTGATTTTCAATGGAAAATATCCCTAAGAGGGAATACAACACTATTGGGAATCTTGCAAGATAACCCAAAGATGCAACTACAACAATATAAAGACATAAACTAGAAATAGCAGTGAGTAAACATTATGCCAAAATGTATGAAACCATTGAGCCATTTTATTATGAAATAACAAGAGAAAAATGATACAATTAACATAAAAGGAATAAGGCAAGAAGCCTTCCATGAAACATATGCCAAAATACACAATGCTACATCATAGCAGAATACCCATGAATAGGGACTGCATAGTCATAGAAGGGAGACTACTGTACTGAGTGAAAAAAAACATGGATCTTCATATACATGGCTCATACATCATTGGGAGAGAAGATATAAGCTCCCAATGACTACCTCAAGTCAATCCTAAAAGGATTGGCTGAAATCTGCAAAACTGTAAAAATGTCAGAATTGCTGGGTAGCTGCAGCAACTCGATACATAGAATGGAATGGAGAAGGATGAATGGATGAATTTGATGAAGAGCCCTTCTCCTCTGGAAATTTGAAGTGCAAGTCTGATCCCTACACCAAAGATCTCACCCTCTAACATGCCTGTAAAACCCTCACTGCAAATGTGCTCAACTATAACGCAGTCTATGAGAGTATTTGCGCTATGACTGATGGAAATGGTTGGCCTCCTGCCGATGATAGTGGAATATGCTTAGGAAACATTCTCACTAACCTCTTAGAAGTATAAAACTTCCCTCCTCTAAAAGATCAGCTAGAAATGGTGTTGTGGGAACCTCCAGCAACACCCAGCTACATTGCACAATAATCTACTATAGACACTGCATTGATGAAGATGGCTGATGCTATGGCCTGAATGTCAGAATATGGAGGATGAACGAAATCCTTCATGAGCTACTTAAGAAGGAGAGGAAATCCTAAATAGGACTCCCTCATGCCTGAGGGCACTGCAGCTCTGTTGAATAGCAAGAGGTAGAAATTTGTCTCAATAGACAAATAATGAAATGATCCAAGATAATCTCCATGGCTTTCCTTGCTCCTCTTTTAAACTCAATGAGCCTTCACCTTCCTTCCTCTAGAAGTTTCCTCCCTCATGGAATATTACTCCACTAAAACTACGTTGTACCACTTATTGCTCTCCAACTTATGCCAACGCAGTTTGACTTGGTCAATTAGGCCTTGTCCATTTGCATTTTAACCCTTTTCACACTTGAGGGTGTGATATCCAACACCATGATGATCCCTTTTCACATTTTTAGGGATTTTATTCCTGTTTATTACATGAATGGGCCACTTTATCCATTTTTATTTAAAAAAATAAAAATATACAACTATAATATTCCATTTTAGCTTGAGGCTAAAATTGGGAATATTACAAAGAAGCTTCCCTTTGCTTTGAAGAATGTCGAGACCACATTTCAGCGTGAAATGTATTGTGCTTTTCATGATATTCGTCACATCATTCAGCCTTATCTAGATGACCTTTCGGCTCATTCAGCTAAGCATAGAGACCATCCTAACCATCTTCGTCAGATTTTTCTTCATTGTAAACACAATAACATTTGGCTTAATCTGCAAAAGTGTGTCTTCTACGTTGATTCCGGTAGAATCATGGGGTTTATCATTTCCAAAGACGAGATTCACCTGGATCCTCTCAAGGTTTAGGCTATTATCAATCTCCCCTCTCTTTCCTCATTGCATCAGTTGCATATTTTACAAGGTAAAGCTAATTTTCTTCACCGTTTTATACCTAAATATACTGAAGTAGCTAAAGGATTCACACGATTGTTAAAGCAGGGCATTCCTTTTTACTGGGATGAGATAGCTCAGAAATTTTTCGATGCATTGAAAACATTGTTGGTAAATGCTCCTATCCTACACCCTCCATATTATCATCATGATTTTCCCCTTTATTTGGCTGCCACTTTCTTCACAATTGCCATGGTTTTGGTACAAGACGATGATGACGGTCATGAGCATGTTATTTATTACTTGCCTCGTAACCTTCTCGACCCCGAAACGCATTATGCCCACGTCGAGAAGTTATTCTTGGCCTCTGTTCAAGTTTTTCAACATTTTTTTCATTATATTATTTTTTGTACAGTGACAATGATTTCAGAATGCAACCCCATGACCTACATATTGTCTTGAAAATTGCCGGGGGAAAAATACTCAAAGTGGATTGTCATCCTCCAAGAGTTTGATTTGGAATTTACTGCTACCAAATATAAGAAATGATTGGTCTTTTCATATGATTTTCTTTTCTTGATTAGCACCCCCGATCCATGGTATGGTGATATCATTGTCTATCTCCAAACTTCATCTTATATATCTGAGTTGACGAAGGATTCCCGCGGACGCATCCGCCATCAGTCGCAACCTTATCTTATAGTTGGAGATACTCTCTATCGTATTGGAGTTGATTCCATACTCCGACGATGTTTAACTCTTGAGGAAGCAGAGAAAGCTTTGAATTATTGTCACAGTGATGTCTGTAGTGGTCACATGTCTGGTTATGCTACTGCACAGAAGATTTTTCATGCTGGTTATTTTTAGCCTTCTACTTTCAAAGACTATATTGTCATAGTTCATAGATTCCATGATTAAAAAATTTATCAACGCAAGTTGCATGTGCCACCTGTTGCTCTTCATCCTGTCATTACCGTTGGTCTATTTGTGAAATGGGGCATCGATTTTATGACATATAACCCTCACTCGGCTGGGAGGCATGCTTATATTATCGTAGCGGTGGACTACTTCACCAAATGGGCTAAAGAAATGCCCACAATTTCCGCTGACGGTAAGACAGCTGCTCAGTTCATATTCAATCACATTATTGCTAGGTTCGGTGTCCCTCAAGCCATCGTTATCGATCATGGTTCCTAGTTTTGGCATTATATGGTGGCACAGTTGACTTCTAAGTTGGGTCTGCGTCATGAGAGCTCAACGCCATACTACTCTCAAGCCAATGGCCAAGTTGAAGCTGTGAACAAATTTCTTGTCACGATGCTTCAACGTACGATTGGGATCCATAAATAAAATTGGCATGTCATGTTATTTTCGGCTCTTTGGGCATACCAAACCTCAGTTAAGAATGCAACTGGGTTCACTCCTTTCCGGTTGGTTTATGGCCTGGAAGCTACTCTTTCGATTGAATGTGAAATACCTTCGCTCAAGTTGGTTACTGAATTACTGCGGAGAAATTTGTCAGAAGAAGATCATCTCCTTTATTTAGAAAGGCTAGATGAAACCCACTGCTTTGCTGCTCTCGTTATTGAAGCAAATAAAAACCCGGTCAAAGCTCACTTTGATCAATTAGTTTCCCCTCATTCTTTTGTTGAGGGAGATCTTGTCCTCCTATATGACCAAGCTCGTGATAAGCTTGGGGTAGGAAAATTTCAACCTATGTGGCATGGACCCTACATCGTTAAACGTGTATTGCAGAATGGGGCCTATGAGATAATTGAATATGAAGGTGATCCTCTTGAACAACCCAGAAATGGGTTGTATCTCAAAAAATATTATGCGTGAGTGATTCATGCGTAATAGGTGTACATAGTTGTTGTTTTGATTTTTACATGTTTTTTGGTTTGCTGTGCTTTGTGAGTGTTTTCCTACTTACTGGGTCTTGCTTATTGTGCAGATGTCTATTACCCCTTATGTCGGTTTTGTTAATGGTGCTTCCAGCAGTACCAGGAACTTGTCTTCAGTAGCCTAGGTAATTTATTGATCCGGATTTATGCAGGAACACAACAGAATAAACATATAACCATAAATACAGAGATGCAGTGGAAATAACACTTCATTTCATTAATATCAAAGAACTAAAATTTGCTTACAAACAGAATGGAAATAAAACTGGCTAGGGTGGTGGTAGCTATCTCTGAGGAGAGATGTTGTGGCTACAGGCCTCTGAAATCAGTTACAATGAGGCTCGAGGGCCTATTTATTATTGAGGAACAATGGAGAACCCTAAACATCCAAAAACCTAACCCTAGGAGATGAAGCACCAAAACTATGGGCCCCGTTTGGGTAAATTGGTGTTTCAACTTCCTAGGGACGTAACTTTGGCATACTATCTCCGTTTGACGCTCATGATACATCATTAGAAAGCTTTATCTGAGGACTACAACATTCGCCACTAATATCATTTCGCGATGCCCAAAAAACATCGTTTAGGGCCTCAAAACGGCTCTGGAAGTTCAAGACCCAAAAAACTGCTAAAAATAGTAAGTTATGTCGAAACTAAAAAAATGAAAGAGACAATGGTGGGGGCCCAAGTGGAATAGGTGGGTGGCCACCAATATCCACCTGGATCATTCCTCTCCCCTTAGGAAGCAATGGTCCCCATTGCGTTAAGTTCCTCCATGAGATGAGGAAATTTCTGCTGAACATGGTCCCTAGTGAACCACTTTCCTTGGTGCAGGAGTTGGCCAGCTTTGACAACCCGATACAGTTGGATCTTTTGTTGGTGAGTGTTCTTGATTTGCATGTCCATGATATAATCTATGGTGGCATGTTCCATGCATTCTGGGTTTAACTCTGTTGGTGTGAGTTGTTCTGCAATGTCCGAGGTGTCCAGTAGAGGTGGGAAGTAAGGATGAAAGCAATCCACATTGAAGAATGGGTGCAGACCAAGGAATGGAGGAATACTAAGCTTTAAGGCACTATTCCCTACAGCCTTGGTGACGATGTACGGCCCGTATCGGAGCAGCCGAAGCTTGCGGTGGGGTCTAGTGAGGTGCTCCTTCTGTAAATGTAGTCATACTTTGTCGCCCACCTAGAAGTTGTGTGGCACCCGGTGTTGATCATGGCACTGCTTGTACTTCTCATTGGATCTATCCAATATATCATGAACTTGTTGGCGGATGTGTTGAATGCGCTCGATGAAGCTACTTGCTTTGTCAACTTCAGAATGGACATGAGCTGAATCGGCCTGAGCAGCTGCAAATGGCATGGATACGTCAATGGGACATAGTGGCTGGAATCCCAAGCCCACCTGAAAGGGGCTATGGCCAATTGAACTGTGGAAAGCCTTGTTATAACTATGTTGTACATAGGGGAGGCTCTCGTCCCATGTGTGTGGATGATTTGAATTGTACATGCGCAGAATGTGTATAATAATTCTGTTGACGACCTCTATCTGGCCATCTGTTTGGGGATGGAAAGCTGTGGACTTGGTAAGCTTTGTGTCCAACATTGACCAGAGGCTGGACCAAAATGTGCTGAGGAACCTGCTATCTCGATTTGATATAATAGATTGTGGGATCCCAAAGTGCACCCACACTTGTTCAATGTAGAGTTTAGTAGTGGCTTCTGCTGTGATATTCTTCTTATAGGCCACCATAATGTCCATCTTTGAGAATCTGTCAACGACCACAGAAACACAGTCATTCCCATTCTTAGTAGAAGGCAGGCCTGACATGTAATCCATGGAGATGGATTCCCAAGGTCGACTAGGGGTAGGTAGTGGAGTATATAGGCCTTGCTTCTTGATGGTCGGTTTGGCAATGGCTCAAGCAGTGCAGGATCTGATGTGCTTCTGGACATCCTTTCGAAGGTTTGGCCAATACAAATACTTTTGTAGAATTGCTACTGTTTTCTTGACCCCGAAATGCCCAGCGACGCGACTGTAGTGTGCTTCCCATATCATCTTGGCACGCTCGCTTGAACGAACACAAAGGTGTCCCAGGTGACATAAAAGTGCATCTTGGAGGTGAAAATTTGGAACTTACATACCCCCCAAGAGTGCCTTGTAAGTGTGGCTGAATTCTGGGTCACTCTCATAGAGAAGCGGCCAATCAGAAGTCTCGTGCCCATAAGAGTTGAGCACGGTGGTGAGTGCCACGATCGGTGGTCGGCTGAGGCAGTCTGCAACATTATTGGTGCTACCCTTCTTGTACTTGATGTTAAAATGAAATTGTTGCAGATATGTGGACCACTTCTGATGGCGGTCATTCTGCAACTTCCCTTGTGTCTGTATGAACTGCAGGGGCCGGTGGTCTATGTGGATGATTGTTTCCTTCCCCAAAATGTAATGCTTCCATTGTCGACAGGCTTGCACAATGGAATACATTTCTTTGTCACAGGTGGGATACTTGCGAACTGTCTCAGACAATGTCTCACTGTGATATGCCACTGGATGTCCCTGTTGAGTAAGAACTGCCCCAATAGCATAGTCGGAGGCATCTGTCTCGATCTCAAATGGCTGCTGCAAGTCTGGTAAGGTGAGCACTGGGGCAGAACAGAGGCGATTTTTCAATTCTTTGAACGCCTTCTGTTGAGGTTCTGACCAAAATAATTTTGCTCTCGCTCCTCCTTTGGTGACTTGACTCAAGGGCCAAGTGATATGAGAGAATCCCAACACGAATCTACGGTAGAAATTAGCAAGACCCAGAAAGCTACGAAGCTCTGTTATAGTAGTCGGGGCTGGCCAATCCCGAATGACTTGGATCTTGGCTGGATCCACATGCGCCCCCCTTTCATCAATAATGTATCCCAGATATTGAACCTGGGTCATGCCAAATGTGCACTTCTCCAAATTGGCACACAACTTGTGTTGCCACAGTGTTTGGAGGACTTGTCGGATGTGCTGAAGGTGCTCTTCCCAAGTCTTGCTGAAGATCAGAATGTCATCCAAGTACACCACTACAAATGAGTTGGTGAATGGCCGCAAGATATCGTCGATCATCCTCATGAAGGTTTCGAGAGCATTCTTCAACCCGAAAGGCATGACTAGCGATTCAAAAAGGCCTTCCTTGGCTTTGAAGGCAGTCTTCCACACATCAGAGGGTTCAATTGGTACCTGGTGATACCCAAACTTCAGGTCAACCTTGCTGAAATATTTTGCACCTTTGAGTTGGTCCAGAAGGTCATCAATCTGTGGGATTGGGTACCTATTCCAGACAGTGATCTTGTTCAGCGCCCGATAGTCAATACAGAATCTCCACGTCCCATCCTTATTCTGTACCAACACGATCAGGCTCCCATAGGGCGATGAACTTGGTCCGATGTGACCTTTCTGCAACAGCTCCTAAATCTGCCTCTTGATTTCATCATTCTCCAGAACAGAGCGTCGATAGATCATTCCATTGGGTAGCGATGCACCTGGAGTCAAATCAATCAGGTGCTTGACCTGATAGTGCAGAGGAACCCCTGTGGGTGAGGTGAAGATGTCCCAGTACTCCTCCACAACCTTATCCATTTGTTGTTGTCGTGCAGAGGAGCCCTCTCTGGAGGTCGTGGCCCCAGTCTTCTTCTTTCCCTAGGGGTGGATCATCAGGAAAACGAATTTCCTAGTTTGGGAAATGAGCTTGCTGCATTGTTTTGCAATAACCAAAGAGATAGCCGCAAGAGGTGGCACCTCTGGTATCCTGTATAACTTATTTCCCAAAGTAACAATAATAGCACAAGGTCAAGACTCATACATAGCATGACACTTCCACAAGTATGGTTGTCCTAATAATACATCAGAAACATCAGTAGGAGCAACATCACATAATACCTCATCCGTGAAGGGCTTGATGCTATAGGGAAGGCGGCACTGCTGGCTGACGTGGAGATCTTGTCCTTGGTGAAGCCACCCGATGGTGTATGGATGTGGGTGAGCTATGGTCGGCAAGCCCAACCGCTTCACGTCATCTATTGAAATGAGATTTTTTGGCTCCCATTGTCGATAATGAACTGTACAGGGGAGCCCTTTACCCACATCAGGGAGTGGAAGAGACGTTCCTCCTCCTCTGGATCTTCTGGTTCCTCCTTCTGGATCTTTGTAGTGGCAACAGTGGCATTAGGCTCCACATCAATAATCTGTTTCTCTTTTTCATTCCCCTTTTCAGGTTCTGATTCGGAGTTGGAGCATGCATCTGACTCAGAAGCCCTCATCTCAGCCACTAGCGACTGCTTGGCCCGGCACTCACTTGTGTTGTGAATGGAGCTCTTATGGAACTCACACCACTTTCCCATGTCCTTCTTTGGCTTTGCGGTGCTGTTCTTTTCTTGTGGCTTTGATGGGTTGTATTTAGCCACCATGCCTTGGCTTTGTCCTTTGTTCTGCAGTTTGGAAGAACCTTTCCCTTGCTTTTGATTTGCAGATCCAAAGTCTCGCTTCTTCTGTTTGAATTTCTGCTCAATCTTGGCAGCATACCGGTATGCCGTACCAAGCGAGGAGATGTCAAGGAACTCCATTTCCTCCTAAGTGTATATGTGCAGACAGCTGCGATACTTTAGCGCCAAATGTTTCTCTGAATCTTTGATACCCAATTTTGTGCACAGGGTATGGAACAGATTCGTTAGCTCATGCACGTCTTGATCCCTTTTTTGTCGCAGCGTGGTCCATTGTATGTACTTGTCCTCATAGCTCCCCATGGGATAGTACTGTTCCTTGACGGCGTCTCGGAAAGAATTCCAAGTTGGTATGGCCAAGAACAGAGAGGGTTCTGTCTGGTCCTTGTTCTCACAGTAGGTTTCCCACCAGTCCTTAACATGGGGGGTAGCTTTGAGGAGTGGAAAAATAATCTTCTCTCGGTCTGAAAAGTCATGAACAGAGAAATATCCTTCCAATATATTCAACCATCTATCTACTACATCTGTGTCTATTTGACCTTCAAATATGGGAATGTCAAAATTTACTTGTACCTTAAAAGGATTCGCACCTCCAGAGTGGCTGTTGGATGCAGATGCGCCACCGGTGGGCAACCGTTGAAGGATCTGAGCAAATTTATTCATCATCGCATTCCTTTGTTTTTCGAGGGCCTCCTCGAGCAATATTTTGATAGGATCTCCTGCTCCCTCATCTTTCTTTTCGTCCCCCATGGGCGTCCGTCGAGGTTTTCGAGGTTGATCTTGCAAAGGTTCCACTATATCAAGCCCTAGCTCCTTATACCCCGACCTCGTTGGGGACATGCAAACAAGGATCAAGAAAAAGCAGACCGCTCTGATACCACTGATCCAGATTTATGGAGGAACGCAACAGAATAAACATATAACCATAAATACAGAGATGCAGTGGAAATAACACTTCATTTCATTAATATCAAAGAACTGAAATTTTCTTACAAACAAAATGGAAATAAAACTAGCTAGGGCGCTGGTAGCTATCTCTGAGGAGAGATGTGGTGGCTACAAGCCTCTAAACTCAGTTACAATGAGGCTCGAGGGCCTATATATTATTGAGGAACAATGGAGAACCCTAAACATCCAAAAACCTAACCCTAGGAGATGAAGCGCCAAAACTATGGGCCTCGTTTGGGTAAATTGGTGTTTCAACTTCCCAGGGACGTAACTTTGGCATACTATCTCCCTTTTACGCTCATGATACATCATTAGAAATCTCTATCCGAGGACTACAACTTTCACCACGAATATCATTCCAAAACGGAATGATATTCATTGGAGGCGCGATGCCCAAAAAATGTTGTTTAGGGCCTCAAAATGGCTCCAGAAGTTCATGACCCGAAAAACTGCTAAAAATAGTAAGTTATGCTGAAACTGAAAAACTGAAAGAGAAAATGGTGGGGGCCCAAGTGGAATAAGCGGGTGGCCACCAATATCTACCTGGATCACTTATGATCCTACTGGTGAGTTGATATATCTGCAAGGTATTTTTCTAGGATGAACTACAAACAATGTTGCTGAATATAGCGTTGTCATTGAGCTATTAACCGAGGCAATCAACCTCAACATATGGACATTGCTTGTAAATCTAGATTCAAAACTTCTCATTCTGCAACTCAATAATCATTATTCAGTTAGAAATCCACACATTATGAGATTATATTTACGTATTCGTTTGTTGGAAAGACATTTTGATTTTATTACCTATCAACATATTCCTAGATTAATGGACACATTAACTGATATAGTAGCTAACATTATATTAGATAGAAATTTGCATAATTTGTAAAAGAATCATATATGTAAAAAATCAATGTAGGGAAATAGATGTGTGTATATATATATATATATATATATATATATATATATATATATATATCGCATGTTTGCAACCGTTTGCAACTAACTTCAAAAAATACATGTGTTTCTATTACATCTCGAGACATCATGTCTCTCAAAATATGTATATAAAATAAAACCTAGGTGTCTAATTGGCGTGGTGCTCATGATAACATGTCATGACTCGTACTAGCCACTTCAGCAAGTGGTGAATTTGGCTGGGCACCCCTACAGTATGTCTCTGGTAGGCACAAGGAAGATCATCAGAACCTACATACTCTGGGACTCCTCGTGTGATCCCTTCCAGGTTGCGCACTATCTCATCTTCCTAGCCATCCTCGCCTTGAGGGTCAAAATCGCGAGGGATTCACCTAGCTATCTATGACATACCGGTAGGTCTCTCTAGGCCAACATCTTCAATTACATGGATTTACTGTCAGAGCATGCATAAATAAAAAAATCATAATACACATAAAACTTAAAAATGAGTCTCACCTAAATATTCATCCCAATCTTCTCCCTCCAAGAGTGGGAGGTCTGGATCATTAGTGAAATCTATACCAGAGTAGGGCTATTCCTCCATGACAATTAATTGTCAGTGGAGCCAATCAAATAATTCTAGTCTCTAGGACATCTGTTGACCACCCCCTACCCTTGGCATCAAATATTCCCATCAAGCCATCCATGGTTATCTCACTGGTGGTGTCAAGAATATAACCTCCTGTCACTAAAAAATGGGTAGTCGTTCGAAGAAAAATGATACCAGAATAGATCCATAGCCAAATTGTTTCAGTTTGGTCTTCTTGCATTTGGTTAGTTGGAGCTTCATGTTTATGGTCACGGCCTCTGCCTTGTTGTATATTATCGGTGCCATGCAGTCCACAGTAAGAAGCAACTGTGTCTTTGTTGCTTCGTGCGGTGTTTGTGATCCTGCAGCTCGTGTGAAGGTATGCAATACCACGGGTAGTGTCAAATTTTGGATAGTTTGTATATCAACTTTCCCACTACCTGATCCCTTTCGTGCTCCTTCGCATACCCTGTCTATCACCAAGGTCATGCTTTCCATGCAGGGTTGCATGCTAGTTAGGATTGGTGCTGCACTGCTCCGCGATAATCCTGTGATGAAGTACACATCAGAAACATTAATCTCAAGTTCTTGATCTCGAAGGATGAACTTCTCTTGATTTCCGTCCCATATACTAATAATAAAATATAGTAATTCTGGTTGGGCTCAGAGACATGGTAGTAGGAAGAATTTTTTCAAGCCACAGTTTCTGAGAGCTTCCATGGCTCCCTCATTTTCCAAGGCAAGCACATATTCTTCGCTATGTTCCCGTTCTTTCCATTCAATGGCCTTTTTTCCTCTTTCTACTCGCAAAAAAATACACATGAGTGGTATTAGTCAATATTGAACCTTAAATTTGTAAACAATTGGGGTATTTGATGAGAATTTTTCACTAGAAATGTTTTGTTTCGTTGGCGCGACTATTTCCAAAATATTCACGCCAATGGGCATGCCCTAGTGTAAAAAAATGGTAAGTGGGCGCGAGTCCGTGCTCGAAACCCGCACCAACCACAAATCCATAATTTTTACATTTCCTCCCCCAAAATTCGAAATTGACAATTGTTGGAAGCAAGAAATGACTTTAAATGACAAGAGGGATCCCAAATTTTACCTGGAGTTGACGGATTTGCAATTGATCTGCTGGATTGGCTGTTATTGCTGCCACAAGACTACACATTAAAATGGGTAACTATTGCTCCACAAGAGGTAAAAAGTGAAAAGTAATTATTTTTACCATTTTTGGAATTTTATAACTTTTTCACAACCCTAATTAGGTTTTAAGCCATGTTTTTTAATTATTTTATTATATTATTTTCGAGAAATGGATTTTACACATGTCTCTTGTGTAGCAACAGAGTTTTCATGCGACGATAATGAAGTAATGAGTTATATTTTATACTTTTTCGGACTCGATAAAAACACAAAAAGGTCACTACTAGAGTCATCTTTTAGCTCTTTTCTAACTCTCTAAAATTGAAAAGATTGCCGAGATTCTTGTCATTTTGAACTCGTTAAATGGCTGTGAAATGATATCTTCCCAGTATATGTTTAACCCTTTTTCATGCTAGGATGGATTATTTACGAAAAAGGAATACCTTAGCCTATCATGACTAAGAGGTTCTCTCAGACACAATTTTCTACCTTTTCGGATCTATGAGACTACCTATGAAAAGGGACTACTGGAGTTTTCTTTTCTGCCTTATTTTCAAACTCTCTAAACATGAAAAGATGTTGAGTTCTCCCTTTGTCAGACTTGTTAAACTCTAATGACATTGGATTTTGTCACCATGACGTTATTTCAAGTTCCTCCTTCCTAGGGCTCATAAAATGTACTAGGTTGGATTTTTCCGAAGGAAAAACTTATAGTGCAAGCATATGCTATCCCCTTCAAGCTTATTTAAAAAAAAAATTTCGTGCACTCGACATAAATGGTTTTCGAAAATGGAACCAAGTTTTAGTTATGTTGACAGTATGTCACTCTTGAACATGGCACTTTTCTGCATTTGTGTTGGGTTGCGGACATCTCATTTCGTTATTTTCTCATTCATTGGTTTGGGTAATCTATTTTGACCTCTCATTTTCTCTTTGACACGTCATCATGACCTAAGATCCTTCGATTTGAAATACTGCCAAATCCAGTGTTGTGCTGTTGATATGTTCAAGAGAAGTTTGCCTCTACATTTGTCAACCTTCCTCTAATCTCCTGTTGGTCCTGATCCAATTTCATCATGTTCCTTTGTCTTGTGTCAATGATGTGGGAAACCTTATGGCCCTCCTTTGACCAAGTCACTTCCTGTTGACTTCAGCTTATTATCTAGGAATTTTATCTAGAGACTCCCTTCTGGAACCTTGTAGCCCGCATGACTCAATGGCAAGTTTTACGCATTGGATGCAAGGTTCACATCATTGGCCTTTGATCGACTGATTCTACGAATGTTTAGCATTAGATCATTTTTCACATTTTGTATATTGTACCTTCTGTACCTTGAGGGCCATCGTCATCTTTGGTGGTTTCTCTCATGTTTGTTAGTAGCTTTCATCATTGGTTGATAATGAGACGATTTTCTTTCGTGTTTTGACTTCAGCTCATACATTAGCATGCTCTAAATTCTACTTGTTTGGGTCAAGATGGAGCGCAAGACCCTGGGTTTTTGTCTGATAAACTCTAGGATGTAGATTTTTGTGGTTCGTTATGAATTATTACATGACTATCTTGATTGGATGGCTATGACCGTACCTGAGTATATTTATTGATCCTTCCTGCTGGATGGCTGTGTCCATACCTTAGAGCTCAGTTTTTTATATACTCTATTACGGATGCCTACGCCCATGCCACATGATTCGTGTATCACAGATATCAGCTGTATTTGTAATTGTAGGTCCTTTGACAGCAGTGTTTGGTTCAAACACATTGTCATAAAGCAGTTTACCCCTCCCTATCTCTTGGACTTCATGCTTTAGGGGGCATCTGTTACACAACATTTTGTCACTGTCCATGAAATCCTCAACTTGCACATTGGAGGGTCATTTTTGTGACCAATAAGCAGTGTCATGCTTTGCAAATACCATCCTTGCATCCCTTTTGATGAAAGCAACATTCTTCTTGTTGACATTTCCCTAAGAAGCGTTGTGAAAATCCCTATTTTTACCTTAGCGCAAGTATCCAGTTACACCCTTGCGCTGACCAGGAAATTTAATAGTGAGCCTGTGCCACTTGTGGTATGTGCCAGTTAGACACCCACACCAGGCTATTTATGGAATTTTTTTTAAAAATGGTGGCAGAGGTTCCATTCCAACCACCTTGGGGATGAGTCATTGGGAGTGGTTGAACTGAAACAACCACAGAATCCTTCCTTCAGTTAGTAGTTTCCACCTCCCTTGGAACTCTCCCAAAGGATAGGACTCCCCCCCACCTTTGTAGGGATCCCAACCTCCTCCCTTTCCTCTAAATAAGAAACTATCTCTTTTAGTAGAAGCTAGTTGAATAACTGAATAGCTCGACTAGGAGAATTATACTATAGCTAAGCTACTAGAGAAGATAGAGTAAGAAAGATTGTGTTGAGAGAGCTCGTGTCAATGACTTATAAGAGAGCTTGAGTCCGAAATCCCTGTCAAACATTTCAGACGTGCTTCGTCTAAACCTCGCTGGAGGAGATTACAATGTCAAAGCATCAGTTGTACTCATCCTTCTACTCATTAAAATACATGACTACTATTTGGTTCCACTATTGTGTTTTGATCTTTATTTTATGCGATATGTTTATCCTTCTTTGACTGGTTAATAGTTGTGAATGAAACTGTTCTGTCATATGTTGTTCTTGTTCTTTGTCCTATGTGCAGGTATTTGAGCGTGAAAGCGAACGGATCGTGATTTTCCAAGGTAGGATCAAGAGGCCACTACTTGTTCTACAACATCGACAGCGTTGGATTCAAGGTAGGTTAATCTACCATGTCTTTTGTTAATTCATTAACTAGGAAGCAACACTTTAGCGTGTCCTTTTGTTACCAGAGGGATCGTCTCTGTCCGCAGAGAGGATTTACCTTCATAAAAGAAGTTCAAAAAATTTCCTTCAAAAATTTGGACAAAACCTCAATGAAAAAAAACATCACAAAAGATTTAATTTAAAAAAAAAAAAAAACTCATTTAAAAATTTTACAAAAAATACATAGTTCAATCCAAAACACTTACTTTAAAAAATCCGAGAAAAAAAATGTCTTATAAAAATGAAACAAAGCTCAAAATATTTCCTTCCAAGTCGTACAAAAAAAAAATCATTTAAAAAGTTAGATAAAAACTAATTTTAAAAAACCATTATAAAAAATTTACTTCAACCCAAAACACATACTCTAAAAAAATGTCACTTCAAAAGATACCTCCAGAAAATGTCCATTGAAAATTAATTCCAACTTCTTAAAAAATGCCACTTTAAAAAATACTTCAAAAAAGCCTCTAAAAAAATATCACTTTAAAAAATACCTCCAAAAAAATTCCTTTCAATATTAAGCCTAAAAAGAGTCCTTTCGAAATTAAGTCCAAATAATGTCTTTTGGAAATTAAGCCCAAAAACCTGTAAAAACAAAATAAGCCCAAAAACCTCTAAAAAAAATACATCCAAAAAAATTTTCTTTGAAAACTAAGCCAAAAACTTCTTAAAACAAAATACTTAAAAAAAATACCAATTGAAATTAAGCCCAAAACATCTAAAAACAAAATAACTTTAAAAAAGAAGCATGAAAATTAAGCCCAAAAATGCATAGATGTGCTTCCAGTTTGTATGCAGCATTTCCTTTTACTCTAAAATGAATTTTGTAATCCTTACCTAAATGATCAAACCGTAATTCAATTGCTATTTAATCCAAAGAGTTTTTCATTTAGATCATGAACCACACAATAAATAAATTTTTAACTTAATCAAAGTGTTCTCATCTAGAATTAGAAGCAACATTGTGATTTGATCATTAAGAATTGGTAACCACTCCCTTTTCGACATTTGAAGAATTGAACAAACAATGCATAAGTCACAAGGTTAATCCTTTGCTCTTTTTTTTACACATAAATCATTGAACCTTATCGAATTGAGATATAATACTCAATGATTTGGGCAAACATTATACAGATATTAAGGTTAACATATAAGCCATTAAACCTAGATCAAATTGAATTCCACTAGTGTGTGTTAACAATATCTCATTTGTGCAATCTGATTTACAAATTGAGAAAGAACATTGCCAGAATTTCTGAAGTAATCATAGAAGTCGTTTTTCCCCTTATGAATTGAATGAAAATTTCGATTTCCTTATAACTCTAAATTTCATTTCCTTGCATCAAGTAAAATTGTTCTTGAAACCCTAGAGTGAATCTGAGTAATTGTTACATTGTTGTGTCTTGAACTAATTTTGAAATACAAGGAATGCATGCATAGGTTTAAAATGTTGTTATTCATATGCGTTTGGTTTCTATAATGCTTGTTAGTCAGCGACTGTAGTTTTGAATACAGAGTGAGTTTTGTTCCAGAATATTGAGAGTGCATCAGAGTTAGAATTGATAGATTAAATGAATTTTGATTCCAGACAATGAGTGTGAGTTTCTGAGATAAATTGAATACTCATAGTTTATCTTTCAAATTAGATCTTAAATCTTGGAGTTGCTATGTTTAAATTGATTATTTTCTGAAGCTTGCATTGGTAGTTAAAAGTGTGATTTATTTCCATTTGAGAAGAAGAGTTTTGGTTGGTAGATTTCTCGAGCTTAAAAGTGATTTATGTTTTCGCATTTCTTTGTGTGATCTAGTAGAATCGCATAGTTCTATCTTTATTTTATCTTCAAAACAAGGATTAGGATTTGAGTGAGTTTTTAATTACAGTGAGATTTAGTGTTAAAAGTAGATTGAAGTTTCATAAGATATTTCCAGAAGATTTGAAGGGTGTGTGCTCAGAATTTATTCATTCCATTCGATTTAGTACGAGATGAGTGTCCTTTCCAGCAAATTGAGTGGTAGATTATAATTTTGTTCTGGAAAATGAGTGATGTGTTCTTTTATAGTGATTTTATGTCTAATTTTAGGTTAAATGCTTTGATCTGGTATTACTTGCACTTGTTCCTCAAACATTCTGAGTCGCGGATTGATAATTTGATGTTAGAAACTACAAACATATAATTTCACCAACTTTTTGGGCACCATTGCCACAAAGGTGCTAAAGGGATTAGAGCCTAGTTTCTTTCACAACATTTTTGTGTGAAATTTTTTGCAGGACAAGCAAAGGGCTGAGAGTGTACTGTAGGATGTGAGTGAAGAGACACGCATCCACTATGGTGAGGTTGCTCCAAATTTTGGTTGTCCAAGTAAGAAAGTTTGGTGGGTTTTATTGCAATTAGGAATTTTAATTCATTTAGATTAAAATTTCAAGATATTTAAAGATAAAACATTTTTGGGGTGTTGTAATAACCCTTGTGTAATAATCCATGTGATGACAAGATATACTATTTGGCTTGTCGAGAACAATAAAATGGTATTTTGAGGAATCATTTAATGAGGAGTTTTGATGCTACTATAGAGATTTATAAGTCATCCAATGAAGAATTCACAAGTGCAGAATTTAATATTTTTCTTGAACATAAATTTAATATTATTAAATCTTTGATTTTGAAATTGGATGACTTTTAGGAATAGGAGAAGCATGAAGAAACACTGCTTATCTTTTGTGCCAACTATAGAAGGAAGAACTTCCTTGGAAAGTGTCCACTTAGATGTCTAAAAGTTTGAATCATTTGTGAGGATGGTCATGCAACCAAACATTGGCCATCACTGCCACGATTACAAGGTAATGAGGGAATCAAGGAAGGAATCAAATAAACTGCCAGGCATAACTCAAAAAACAACAGCATTTGATACTTGGAATAATGTTTATTTTCCTGAGAAGGTTAGTCAACATGTTTATAATCTTACAGTTCCATGGAAAACATTTAATCCTCCTCCAATCTAATATTCTACTTCATGGCCACACTAGCCCTCTCAATGGACCTCCTCTTCTCCATGGCCTAAATAATGGTTTTCCCCATGGCAGTATTTCATGCAAAAACAACTACAATCATATGTCCCATCAAGTTATCATCCTTCATGGTGTCAAGTAACTATCCAACCTTTCTTTAACCCTAACCCTAATCCATACCCTAGCCCTTATCTATTCCCTAAACCTAATTCAAATCCCAACCTTAACTTAAACCCTAGACCTAACTATAATCCAAATCCAAATCCTAGTTCATGCCTTAATCGAAGCCCTAGTTCAAACCCTAGCCCAAAAAATAGCTTAGACCTAATCCAAACAAGGAGGTTGCACAACAATTTAAAACACTTTTTCTTCCTATTGATTCTCCAACTAAAAAAAATGATATATCTTCCATTAGGGGAATTTTGTGGTCTGAAATGGGCCACCTAAGAAAAATGCACAACAAAATAAACATCATAAGAACCAATAGGATTAAATATGATGATGTCAACCATGGGGGATGATTCAACATTTTTTTAAGTAAAAGGGTAAAAAGATTAAAAAAATTAAAAAATAATAAAAATAATAAAAATAATTTTTCAACTCGTATTTTCAACTTATCTCCCAAAGTGTTTACTCAAATTTCAAGAATGAGTACTACTTTAATGCAAAATTTAATTCATCATCCAAGGAGGACCCATGTTTCATACTTTTGATGGACCTTGCTACACAAAAAATGAGAAATACATGAAAAAATGTGATTGCAATCACGTTTTTCATGTATTTCTCATTTTTTGTGTAGCAGGATCCATTGAAAGTATGCAACATGTGTACTCCTTGGATGAGGAATTAAATTTTTCATCCAACGAGTACTTACGCTTTAAATTTAAGTAAACAATTTGGGAGATAAGTTGAAAATATGAGTTGAAAACATAGTTTTTTATTTTTTCCCTCTAAACGTTTATGATGTAATCAAATATTATTTTATTATTTCCACTATTATTTTATAATTTTGATAGGAGGCTGAGTTTTGACCTCAAAATTCCCTAATGAAGGTTGGGGGAAGGGGTGAGTTTGGAAACATCTCCTATCGCTACGAAGCCTTCGCCCCAGGAAAATCTATTTTAAGGACAATTAGAGGAGAAATATATAATTGGAACCTATTCTAAAACCATTATTGAAGCTCAAAACCCTAGAATTCCCCTTGACCATTCTTTTCAATTTGAAGAGCATATATTTGAGCCTAAACTTGATGGATTTATTTTATGTATTTCACGAGATCCCTTATACGTCCAAGAGAGGGATTATCAAACTGTGGAATACATGCATAAGAGGGAGAATCATCAATATGATGATCTCATTTAATCATGGTTTCAACTAGTCATTAATACACCTTATTCTGTCATTGTTTAACAAATCTTGGTACCATATCAATTAAAGCAACTAGTTTCTCATACTCTGGTATGTGTTGAAGTTTATTCTTTAAAACTGAGTGTGAGTTTAGCAAACTATAACGTACATGGCTGCATTGGAAGTACTCCTACACTTGAAGGAGATCTTCATCTCTATAAAGTAGGGTAGTGTAGTATTTTCATTTGAAATAAAATTGTTATAGCATCATTCTTAAAACTCTAATTCCTAAGGCACAACCACTAAAACTTTTTTCACTATGCACTCTTGTGGTAGAACTTGTGAGAAGAATTTCACTCTTCATGCCTCATATTTTAATGTGACTTTGATTATTGGCCAAGATTATATACTAGGACAATTAGTGAAATTTTTATTATTATTCATTCCATTCATAATCTTGACATACTATCATCCAATAAACCTTTTCAAGTTTCTCTTCACAGGATTAATGAAAATCCTCCTAGGGTGGACCACTCCTATAAAACCATAATGAGCTCTCATAAGAACCCTATCATGACCAACTTGAGGAATCTTTAAGTCATTATCTGAGATTTTTTTTAAAAAAATGAGTCTTTAGGGCAGTAATACCAACCAGTAAATATTAGTAATTAAAAAAATTTCACACCATCATGCACTCTTAAGGAGTAGATTTGCCTCTGCACCTATTAAGTAATTTATTTGAGGTTATTCATAATCAATGTTTTTTAACACAAACAAATTAATTGAGGGATAGGAAGTCTCATTAAGATCCGACCTACTATGATCATGGGTCTTAACGAGAATGAATTTACTCCTACGGGTCACCAAGACATGGTAATGGCTTTCAAATTAAAACACTAGAAGACAAAAGGTCTCATCATGAGTCGACTTGTTCATTCTTGTTATCTCTTGTGAATGGCACTATCGTTTGTTGACTACCAAGCCACAAAAATGACCTTCAGTTAATTCCTGAATTAAAGTAAATGCTTTTAAATGACTCTAAATCTATATCTAATAGGTGGCACATAGGAATTTCATTAGGCTAGGAGGCTTCCCTATTGAGGCTATAGATTCTTACTAGAAGCAGGGCCATGCTTATGGCATTAAAGTTAATTTTACACTATGATTTACTCGGTTGTTTTTGCCTTTTCATGAACTCATTATCATATCTCTTTGAGAATGGCTTTAAGATCATTTCGGTAATGTGCTTCAACTATATGATTGGGTAACGATAAGACAATCATCATCAAAAGGTATCATTTTGTCATATTTATTTTCCCCTTCTTCTATCAATATTAATGCATTGGATTTTAAAATAAAGTCACTTCTATTTATAATAATGAGGCTATTGGAAGTGAAGACCTACAGCTTTGGACTACTCTCGAAATGTCTCGTGTAAATTTTTATGGTTAAACATTTTAGGATGACGTTATCCCTGCAGTAACAACATTGTTAATATTCCTTCAGTAGCCCTAACATTAGTTACCCTTTTGGAATAATAAAGGCAAGTCTTGACATCATTTAATCCATGGTAACTACTTTTTCTGATCTTCTGACGCAAAGGAAGCTGACATCACATAAAACTTACTGACATGCTCTCACTTAATTAGCCCTATAGTTTAAAGCATGACTCTAATATAGACACCCTAGCCCTTTAGTCTTAATTAATCTCTGGTCTTTTTCCGAGTTTTTTCTTGCATACAGACATGCAAGATGATCGGCATGGGGGGAGAGAGATTATTGGAATTTTCATGTTCAAATTAAAATTTTCACCCTATGTTTACTCATGGTTTTCATTATCATTTTGCACCATTTTTGGGCTTGGATCATGATGAAGTAATTGTTCTTTAATTTAACCTATTTCCTTTATTTCAATAAAGAGGATTGTTGATAATGGTCCTTGTGTTGTCTCGGGAAGCCACAGTGAAAAATACCCATGCATCAACATTTTTGGGATAATGTGGATGTTGAGACCTTTTAACATCTTTAGTTTATCCTTAGTCTTCTTCAACAGGTCATATTAGCAGTCACATAAGCTCCAGCCATTCCATCATTTACTTCATCTTGTAATGTCGAGGACATAAAAAAAAGGGTAAACGTGAGGTAGAGGTGGCTTAATATTCTTTAATTGATTGGATATTTAAGAAATATTTGATGATTAACCACTACATATTATCCATATATGGATTTCCATATACCATCCATTTGCATGGTACTCCAACAAGGTCATAATCATATTGGTTCATGTAAACAAAAGTAGTAACTATAGTGCCTTCCCCTCCTACATTCACGCATATTTTCAATCCAATAAAGGGTGAATTCATTGTTGCCTTTCAATAAGGAGCCATCCATAAGCATTGGCCTCGCAAAAATAGAGCATGCAAGCACCCATTTTACCATCACCACCTCATCTCATCCACCATTTCCATTGTCAGCTATCATCCTATTCATAATTTTCTGCCTAACATATCTATTTTTTCTCCTCATTTTGTATCGCTCTTAAAATCAAATCTGTGGCAATAAAATCTTCATGCATTGTCACTCCCCAAGAACTAACCCTACCTAAAGCTATGATGCCATAAAAACCTACATATGAGCAAAGTATTTTTTTGCATGAGGGCATGCAAAACCTCAGGCATGTGGGGATGTTGGGCTCGAATATGCCCATGTTTTCATCATGAAATATCACCATTCATGCCCTAAAACCTTAGGTTTTCAGCCCATTATGTACCATAATTCTATAACTTGCCGTCAAATACACTCTATGGTTGGTTATCATTAGGTTTCTTATATTTTCTATTATTAAATATGATTATGCTATGATTTACTGATGAATTTTTTGTTAAGTACATTTATTACAGGATTCCATTGCCAAAATCCTTCACAAGCCATTTGAGTATGGGAATACCTCATTTAAGGCTCTGACACTTTCGACATGCTTTCAGAGAAACTGAGATATATTATAGTAAAAAATGGTGTTATAATACCTCTCCATAACTTGGATTCCACCCATTTCACACATGTCGATCTATAAAAGGAAATTAGTAAATGTTCCCAAATCTGCGATAAAGTTCAAATTCCCAAACTACGCCTCAATTTCCGTGCATATAAAGGAAAATGAAGAAATTATGGAATATGGGTTTTGGTCCTAGTATAGAAATTATATTACACCTGAACCAATTTTCCAAAATTCATTACATTTTGGGAGATATTAAGGGTCCTTGGAGGTTGATTTATCTAAAAACTGAAAATTCCAGATTTGTAAAAATCTTCCAAACAACCGTGTTTTGGATTTTTTTGGTCAAATAAAGTTGGTTATATCAAGGATTGATGATGTCTATCAAGAAAGAGTTTTCATCAACCACCTTCCATCCAATTCATTGTTTCACCTTGAATATGACCATGTTTTCGTCATGCAATATCACCATTCATGCCCTAAAACCCTAGGTTTTTAGCCCATTGTGTACCCCAATTCTATAACTTGTCATCAAATACACTATATGGTTGGTTATAATTAGGTTTCTTAGATTTATATGATTAAATATGATTATTCTTTGATTTAATCATGACGGTTTTGTTAAGTAAATTTACCATAAGGTTCCATCGTCGAAACCCTTCACAAGCTAGTTGAGTATGAGAATGCCCAATTTAGGGCTTTGACATTTCAACATGCTTCCGGAGAAACTGAGAGAGGTTATTGTCATAAATTGTGTTATAATACCTCTCCATAACCTGGATTCCACCCAACTCACTCATGTCGACCTCTAGAAGGAAATTAGCAAAAATTTTCAAATCTGCAATAAATTTTAAATTGCCAAATTCTGTGTCAATTTACGTATAGATAAAGGAGAATGAATTTAATATTTTTCTTGAACATAAATTTAATATTATTAAATCTTTGATTTTGAAATTGGATGATTTTTAGGAATAGGAGAAGGATGAAGAACCATTGATTATATTTTGTGCCAACTGTAGAAGGAAGAACTTCCTTGGAAAGTGTCCACTTAGAGGTCTGAAAGTTTGAAAAATTTGTGAGGATTGTCATGCAACTGAACATTGGCCATCACTGCCATGATTACAAAATGTAATGAGGGAATCAAGTAAGGAATCAAATCAACCGCTAGGCATAACTCAAAACCTAACACCATTTGATACTTGTAATAATGTTTATTTTCTTGAGCAGGTTCATCAACATGTTTATAATCATGTAGTTCCATGGAAAAAAATTAATCCTCCTCCAATATAATATCCTACTTCATGGCCACACTATCCCTCTTAATTGATCTCCTCTTCCCCATGGCCTCAAAAATGGTTTTCCCTAGGGCAAAATTTCATGCAAAATCAACTACAATCATATGTGCCATCAAGTTATCATCCTTCATGGTGTCAAGTACCTATGCAACATTTATTTAACGCTAACCTTAATCCATACCCTAGCCCTTATCCATGCCCTAGACCTAATTCAAATCCTAACCTTAACATAAACCCTAGACATAACTCTAATCCAAATCCAAAGACTAGTTCATGCCTTACCCAAAACCCTAGTTCAAACCCTAGCCCAAACAATATCTTAGCCTCCTAAGAAAAATTTACAACAAAAATAAACATCATAAGGACCAATAGGATTAAAGATGATGATGTCAACCATGGTGGATGATTTAACATTTTTAAGTAAAATGGTAAAAAGACTAAAAAATAATAAAATAATAAAACTAATTTTTCAACTCGTATTTTCAAGTTATCTCTCAAAGTGTTTACCCAAATTTTGAGCATGAGTACTCATTTAATCCAAAATTTACTTCATCATCCAAGGAGTACCCATGTTTCATACTTTTGATTGACCTTTCTACACGAAAAAAGAGAAATACATGAAAAAGTGTGATTGCAATCACGTTTTACATGTATTTCTCATTTTTTGTGTAGCAGTATCGATCGAAATTATGCAACATGTGTACTCCTTGGATAGGAATTAAATATTTCATCCAATGAGTACTTACGCTTGAAATTTAAGTATACAATTTGGGAGATAAGTTGAAAATACAAGTTTCAAACGTAGTTTTTTCTTTTTTCCCTCTAAAATTTTATGATGTAATCAAATATTATTTTATTATTTCCACTATTATTTTATAATTTCCATAGGAGGTCATGTTTTGACCTCAAAATTTCCTAATGAAGGTTGGGGCAAGGGGTGAGTTTGGAAACATCTCCTATCACTACAAAACATTCACCCCTGGAAAATCTAATTGAAAGAAAATTAGAAGAGAAATCTATAATTAGAACCTATTCTAAAAGTATTGTTGAAGCTCAAAACCCTAGAATTCCCCTTGACCATTCTTGTCAATTTGAAAAGCATATATTTGAACCTAAACTTGATGGGTTTATCTTATGTATTTCACGAGATCCATTATACCTCCAAGAGAGGGATTATCAAACTGTGGAATACGTGCATAAGTGGGAGAATCATAAATGTGAGGATCTCATTTAATCATGGTTTCAACTAGTCATTAATACACCTTATTCCGTAATTGTTTAACAAATCTTGGTACCATATCAATTAAAGCAACTAGTTTCTCGTACTTTGGTATGTGTTGAAGTTTATTCTTTAAAACTGAGTGTGAGTTTATTTAGCAAAATATTATGCACATGGATGCATTGGAAGTACTTCTACACTTGAAGGGGATATTCCTCTCTCTAAAGTAGGGTAGTGTAGTATTTTCATTTGAAATAAAATTACTACATCATCATTCTCAAAACTCCAATTCTTAAGGCACAACCATTGATTTTTTTTTCACTATGCACTCTTGTGGTGAGACTTGTGAGAATAAGTTCACTCTTAATGCCTCATATATTAAAGTGACTTTGATTATTGAAAAATATTATTTACCAGGAAAATTAGGGAAATTGTTATTATTATACATTCAATTCATAATCTTGACATACTGCCATCCAATAAACCTTTTCAAGTTTCTCTTCGCAGTCATAATGGAAATACTCCTAGGGCGGACCACTCCTATAAAACCATAATGAGCTCTCATAAGAACCCTAGCATGACCAACTTTAGGAATCTTTGAATCATTATCTGAGATGTTTTTTTTTAAATAAGTCTTTAGGGTAGCAATACCAACCAGTAAAGATTAGTAACTAAAAAATTTTCATGCCATCCTGCACTCTTAAGGAGTAGATTTGCCTTTGCACCTATTAAATAAACTATTTCAAGTTAATCATAATCAAAGATTTTTAACACAAACAAATTAATTGAGGGATAGGAGGTATCATTAAGATATAACCTACTATGATCATGGGCCTTAACAAGAATGACTTTACTGCTGCAGGTCACGAAGCCATGGTAATGGCTTTCATGAGTCGACTTGTTCATTCTTGTTATCTCTTGTGAATGGCAATGTCATTCATTGATTACCAAGACATGACAATGACCTTAAGTTAATTCCCAAATTAAAGTAAATTCTTTTAAATGACTCTAAATCTAAATCTAATAGGTGGGACACAAACATTTCATTGGGTTAGGAGGCATCCTTGTTGAGGCTATAGATTCTCACTGGCAGCAGGGCCATGCTTATGGTATTAAAGTTAATTTTACACTATGACTTACCCAGTTGTTTTTGTCTTTCCCTAAACTCATTATCATATCTCTCTGAGAATGGATTTAAGATCATTTCGGTAATGTGCTTTGGACTTCTATCTTTCAGAAAATATTTTGGTTTTCATGGATGTGAGACCCTTAGTGTAGGTGATTGACATTTCTTGAATAAGAGGAGCTTCAACTATATTCTTGGGTAACGGTAAGACAATCATCATCAAAGGGAATCATTTTGTCATATTTATTTTTCCATTTTTCTAACAATTTTAATGCATTGGTTTTTAAAATAAAGTCACTTCTATTTATAATAATGAGGATATTGGAAGTGAAGACCTACTACTTTGGGCTACTCTCGAGATGTTTTGTGGAAAATTTTATGGTTAAACATTTTAGGATGACTCTATCCTTGCAGTAGCAAAATTTTTAGTATTCCTTCAGTAGCCCTAACATTATTTACTCTTTTGGAATAATAAAGGTAAGTCTTGACATCACTGAATCCATGGTAACTACTTTTTCTTATCTTATTGATGCAAAGGAAGCTAACATCACATAAAACTTACTAACATGCTATCACTTAATTAACCCTGTAGTTTAAAGCATGACTTTAATATAGAAACCCTAGCCCATTAGTCTTAATTAATCTTTGGTATTTGACAGATTTTTTTCTTGCATGCGGATGTGCAAGATGATTGGCATGGGGGGAGAGATATTATTGCAATTTTCATGTTCAAATTAACATTTTCACCCTATGCTTACTCATGGTTTTCATTATCTTTTTGCACTATTTTTGGGCCTGGAGCATGATGAGGTAATTTTTCTTTAATTTAACCTATTTTCTTTATTTCAATAAAGAGGATTATTGATAATGGTCCTTGTGTTGTCTCCGGAAGCCACAGTGAAAAATACACATGCATCAACATTTTTGGGATAATGTGGATGTTGAGACCTTTTAAAATCTTTAGTTTATCCTTCATCTTCTTCAGCAGGTCATATCAGCAGTTACATCAGCTCTAGCCATTCCATCAGTTACTTCACATTGCAGTGTTGAGGACATAAAAAAAAGGGTAAAAATTGAGTTATAGGTGGCTTAATATTCTTTAATTGATTATATATTTAAGAAATATTTGATGGTTAACCACTACATATTCTGTATATATGGATTTCCATATACCATCCATTTGCATGCTACTCCAAAAATGTCATAATCATATTGGTTCATGTAAACAAAAGCAATAACTATAGTGCCTTCCCCTTCTACATTCATGCATATTTTCAATCCAATAGAGGGTGAATGCATTGTTGCCTTTCAAGAAGGAACCATCCATAAGAATTGGCCTCACAAAAACAGAGCATGCAAGCACCCATTTTACCATCACCACCTCATCTCATCCACCATTTCCACTGTCAGCTATCATCCTATTCATAATAATTTTTCTCCTAACATATCTATTTTTTCTCCTCAATTTGTATCGCTCTTAAAATCAAATATATGGAAATCAAATATTCATGCACTGTCACTCCACAAGAACTAACCCTACGTAAAGCTATGATTCCATAAAAACCTACATATGAGCAAATTATTTTTTTGCATGAGGGCATGAAAAACCTTAGGCATGGGGGCATTTTGGGCTCGAATATGCCCATGTTTTCATCATGCAAAATCACCATTCATGCCCTAAAACCTTAGGTTTTTAGCCCATTATGTACCATAATTCTATGAATTGCCGTCAAATACACTATATAGTTGGTTATCATTAGGTTGTTAGGATATTCTGACACATAGGAAATAGTTAAGAATAACTTAGTCTAGTTTAGAGTTAGGTAAAATGTGTTTCTTTACCTTGTACCTTTGTAACTTATAATCCGATGGTCACCATTTGTAGTGATCCGATGGTTATCTCTCACCTCGGTATTAACGGCACTTGATCCATGGCTTAACACCCGATGGTCCATGATATCTATTTAAAGAGCACGGAGGGTCATTTTTCCGGTAACTATTTATGAGAGAAACATATGTAAATTTTCTATTATATTAATAAATTCCCTGAAGTGGCCGCGTTGGCTCAGGGCGTGGATTTTTTCCCTCTTTGAGTGTTTTAACCACGTGATTATACTAGTGTACTGATTTGTGATCTGTTTGTGAGCAGTGAACTTTGGTTCTTGCTCTATGGAACTTACCCTATAAATTCCTACATGGTATCAGAGCTATTCTGAGGGTCGCATCTATTGTTGATCAAAATCCGAAGCTGGTTTAATTGCATGTGAATTACGTTTTGTAAATCTACTATTTCTGAACATTTTTGGGATTGGATAACTACTCAGTTGTGTCTGGAGCATCTGTTACAGTGACGAAAATATTTCATTTCATGCTAAAAGGTTTCCAGCTGCCCAAGTTATGTCAGTTTAGATCTGGAGGTATAAAGCATCTATTTTGCAGTTATATTTGTTAATAGTTCTGCTTATTTCAGTTTTTTCTACGTATTAAGGTTTTATTTATTTGCCGAATCTATACCATCTTCTCTATGTATGGTATTTTCTATGCGCTCCGTGCAATCTCGGCAAATCAGAAACAGGAAAAAGGGATTTTATTGCTACGTATGTTCTTTCCCTACATCTTTGTGCAATCTCAGGAAATTAGAAATAGTGAAAAAAGTGATAGTTGTCGGTATGGCTAACTGAGAATGTAACATTCTGCCATAAGGCTTTGCATTTCGGTTTTTTTTGCTCTTTTTTTGTGTATTTGTGTTTTTTTTTCTCCTTTCTAAAATAACATGATCCTTTTACTATCTCACTTGGTGAGGGGTTAGTTTATGAGAATAGAGGTCTTGGGTTCAAGTCTCATTCTGAAGCTTCTTATGTAAAAAAAATTTGTTCAAAGGGGTGAATTTTTTTTAAAAAGCCGCACTTCATCCCGTTCCTGTAACTATTCAAGATCTACAACTCAATTTTTTTAAAAGGCATAACTTCTTCATCCGGAAGCCGTTTTTCGAGTATTTTTTTTAAACGGCCTAATTTTTTGAGATCTTTCCATTGGAGCAGATAGTTTAAGCTTCTCTTGGATTCAGTTAAAAAAAAAATTTTGAAACTGCATGCCTGGTTATTCTTAACAACATCAATTAATTCCAATGGCTACCTCACAAGGTAGATATAGTTAGAAGTAAAGGGCTTTATAAAATAACCATAGGACAAGAAAATAAACCTTCTGATGATGATAAAGTTCCTAAATTTGAAAATAAACAAGATCAAGCATGAGGGTTGATAGGAATGTCCATTTCTCAAGATCTTCGATTTCACATCCTTGACATTGACACCCCTAATAAAGCCCTAGAAAAGCTAAATAATTTTTTTGGCATTCAAAATCAAATCAGGGCCCACCAGCTTGAAAATGAGTTGCTCACTTTGGACCCTAATAATTTCTCCTCTATTGAATACTTTTTGTCCAAATTCAAGACACTTAGACTTCTTTTAGAAGGGTGTAAGGTCAAAAAGGAAGATGGTAGCCTCATCTATTGCATTCTTTCTAAGATTGGCCATGCATACTCTATATCTATTTCCACCTTCCATTCCACCATATAAGCCATAATTTCTTCAGGAACCACATACAAGAATCCCTCTTTTGATGCCTTTTGTGATTCTTTGATAAGATAACAAGAAAAACTTTTACACCTTGTTCTTATCACTACTGGAAACACTACTAAGAAAGCCTTAGCAGCCCAACAACAACCATATCAAAAGAATCCGAAGAAGAAGTATCCTAAAAAATATGGTCCTAAACCAAATAAGGGCCCTAAGCAATTTCAGCCGCAAACTAAAAAATCAAATCACCAAAATAGTAAGGCAAATCCAAATAAAGGGAAGAAGGCATATAGAAATTGCAACTTTTGCAATCAGGATGGCCATATAGAGTCCAAATGTTTTAAGAAGATGGAAGCCTTAGAAGCAGCAATGAAGAAGCACAACATCAATTTGGAGCACTCTTCACCTTCATCTTCAGGCATGGCACTTTCTGCTTGTGGTTGTCAAGAATCAAGTTCTAGTTATGCATTAAATGTATCTTCTTCTTCTCCTTCTCATGAGCGGCTCATTGATTCTAGAGCTTCTTATCACATGGCTAAAAATAAATCCATGTTTCCTTCTTTAAATGATTATAACACCAAACATATTTATGTTGGTGATGATAGATCTCTTAGTGTTGTAGGATATGGAACCATTCATACAGATAATGGTTAGTTTAATGATGTACTATGTGTTCCTACCTTTTCATGCAACCTTCTATCTGTTTATCAGATAACTCATTAAGGTGAAGGGAAAATAGTAGAATTCTCACCTCATGATGTTGTAATCAAGGACCTCAAAGATCCTAAACATATTTTAGCTACTGGCATTGGTGATGATTCCATAAGGTTGTATAATTTTGACAACATTGGGTCATCATCTCTTCCCTCGGTCTTTTTTTTCTCATAATTATGATGTAAGAAAACTTTGGCATGAGCGATTTGGTAACTTAAACTATCACTCTCTTCAAACTCTATGTAAGGAAAATATGGTGATGGGGTTTCCTATGTTATCTTTCCAAGATGGTTTTTTCTATTGATGTGTAATCGGAAAACATCATCGGGACAGTTTTGACAAACATGCCACTTGGCACGCTTCAACGCCTTTGCAGCTTGTGCACAGTGATTTATGTGGTCCTCTTCCTGTTGTTTCTTTCTATGGTTGCAAGTACTTCTTAACTTCAATTGATAACTCTTCCAGATGCACTTGGGTATATTTCTTAAAACTCAAGAAGGAAGTTTTTAACATGTTCATGGCCTTCAAGGCCTTTGTTGAGAAACAATATGAACATCAAATTCTTAACTTAAGATTAGACAATGGCGGAGAATATGTTAACAACAAATTTATCAACTTCTGTGATGAGCATGGCATTCAATTGCAACATACTATTCCATATACTCCACAACAAAATTGTGTAGTTGAAAGGAAGAATCACACTTTAAAAGAAATGGCTAATTGTATGCTTCAATCTAAAGGAATTGGTCTCAATTTTTGGGCAGAAGCCATTAATTGTGAAAAATTACATATTAAATCACACTCTTAATAAGGTTTTCAAGAATATAACTCCAAAATCAGCTTGGAGCTCAATCAAGCCAGATGTAATTCACTTTTCTGTTTTTGGAAGTGATGCTTGGGCCCTTATTCCAGATGCAAAACTTAAAGCCTTAGAACCTAAGAGTGAAAATTTTATTTTTGTTGGATATTCTGAAGATGTCAAAGGATATGGACTTCTTCAACAAAAACTAAAAATATAATCATTAGAAGAGATGTAAAGTTTGATGAAAAATATCAGCCTGCGAGCCTAGTTCGATGGGGGTGCTGCCTTTGGCCTACGAGCCTGAATTCGGCATATGTGCCACCTCTCTCTCTCTCTTCTATTTTTAATAGCATTCCTTCTAGTTCAGATGATGACAACAAGGATGAAAATCCTCCTCCAGCTCATGAAATTATTTCTTATAATCCATCGCTTCCAAGATGGGTCCATTATACTCGCGATGTAGCAGGTTCTCTTGTAGGTGACCCTGCCGATCGATGACATACACGTTCTTAGTTCGAAAGAGCTTCTTCATTATTGGCTCAAGTTACAGAAAAAAATTGATCCATAAATCTTTGAAGAAGCCTCTGGTCATCCATATTGGGATGAAGCTATGAATGAAGAGTATTGTTCCTTATTTGCAAACAATACTTGGGATCTTGTTCCTCTTCGAAAAGGAAGAAAACTTGTCATATGAAGATGGGTTTACAAAAAAAAGTTTGGACCAGATGGAAAGGTGGATAGACATAAAGCTCCTCTTGTTGTTAAAGTTTTTTTCACAAGTTTAAGGCATTGACTATACTGAAACCTTCTCCCATGTTGCCAAAATGAATTCTATCTTCCTTGTTCTTTCCCTTCCTGCCTCCTTTAAATGGGAAGTCCATCAGATTAATGTTAAATCCGCCTTCTTACATGGAGATTTGCATGAAGAAAACTACATGGAACAACCACCTGGCTTTATCCAAAAATACTCCTGCCTTGTTTGTCTCCTTAGGAAGTATCTCTACAGTCTCAAACAATCTCCTCAGGCTTGGTATGCCAAAATGGATAGATTTCTCTTAGATAATGGCTTTTCTAGGTGTTTTTCTGATAACACTATCTACACCAAGAAGGTGGGTAATTCCTTCACCATCCTTGTTCTTTATGTTGATGATCTTATCCTTACTAGTAGTGATCTAAATCATATAAACCACGTGAATTCTAGCCTCAAAAAGAAGTTTGAAATGATAGACTTACGACACTTGCATTATTTTTTTAGTCTTCAAGTCTTGCAATCCAAGGAAGGCATTACCCTCTCTTAGTCCAAGTATGCCTGTGATCTTCTACACCACTTTCACATGGAAGACTATAAGCCTGCCCCTTATCCCTTTCAGTTTGGAGTCAAGCTTTTACTCAACTTTACTACCCCTAAAGTTGATGCTACCTTATACCATCAACTTCTTGGTAAACTTTTATATATAACCCATACCCATCCTGACCTTTCCTTTTTCATTGGTCTTGTCGCTCGGTTTATGCACCAACCTCATGAAATTCACTGGAAAGCAGCTAAAAGAACACTTCAATATATTCGAGGTATGGTTCAGTTCGAGATTCATTACAGTGCAGGAGAATCTCCCTTTTTTATTGGTTTCTCTGATTTTGATTGGGCTGGTGACCCTGATGATCGGAAGTCCACTGCGGGATATGTATTCACTCTTGGTTCATGACCTATTCCTTGTTATTGTAAGAAGAAAAGTACCATATCCCTTTCTTCAGCTGAAGCACAGTATCATGGTGCAGTTGAAGCTAACAAGGAAGCCATGTGGCTTCGTCAGATCCTGTCTGAATTTGGTCTTCATCAGCAGCATCCAACTACACTTTGGTGTGATAATCAGAGTTCCATTCAGCTATGTAATGATGCAGTTCATCATTAGCATATGAAACACATTGAACTCCACATACACTTCATCAGAAAGCTCATTCATGATCGTGTTCCTGAAGTGCAGTATTGTCCGACCAATGATCAAGTAGTCGATATCTTTATGAAGGCTCTCATAGAAGTGAAGTTTACCAAAATTTGATCCATGCTTGGATTTTAGGAATGTTTTCATTAGGGGGCATAGGCTCTAATGCCTCCTTCCTTCTCCTATTGTATCACTTTTGTAAATCCTTAAATCCTATCCCAATCTATTCTTAAGGGGGGGATGTTAGGATATTCTGACACATAGGAAATAGGCTCCTTTTGTGTCACCTTTGTAAATCCTTCAATCCTATCCCAAGTTGTTCTTAAGGGGGGATGTTAGGATATTCTGACACATAGGAAATAGTTAAGAATAACTTAGTCTAGTGTAGAGTTAGGTAAAGTGTGTTTCTTTACCATGTACCTTTCTAACTTATAATCTACCAGTCACGATTTGTAGTGATCCGATGCTTATCTCTCACCTCGGTATTAACGGCACTTCATCCATGGCTTAACACCCGATTGGTCCATGATCTCTATTTAAAGAGCATGGAGGGTCATTTTTCCGGTAACCGTTTATGAGAGAAACATATGTAACTTTTCTTTTCTATTAATAAATTCCCTGTAGTGGCCACATTGGCTCAGGGCATGGACTGTTTCCCTCTTTGAGGGTTTTAACCACGTGATTATACTAGTGTACTTATTTGTGATCTATTTGTAAGTGGTGACCTTGGTTCTTGATGACGTTTTTTTAAAGTACATTTATTACATGGTTCCATCGCCGAAATTCTTCACAAGCCATTTGCGTATGAGAATACCTAATTTAAGGCCTTGACACTTTCGGCGTGATTTTAGAGAAATAAAGAGATTTTATGGTAAAAAATGGTGTTATAATACCTCTTCATAACTTGGATTCCACCCAACTCAGTCATGTTGGTCTCTAAAAGGAAATTAGGAAATGTTCCCAAATCTGCAATAAAGTTCAAACTACCAAACAATGCCTCGATTTCTGTGCATATAACGGAAAATGAAGAAATTATGGAATATGGATTTTGTTCCTAGTATAGAAATTATATTACACCTGAAACCGTTTTCCAAAATTCATTACGGTTTGGGAGATATTCAGGATTCTTGGAGGCCAATTTATCTAAAAATCTGAAAATTCTAGATTTGTAAAAATATTCCAAAAAAATAATCCGAGTCTATGCATGAATGCAAAAGAATACACATATAACCATAAATATAAAATTTAAGAGTAAATAATGCCTCATTTCATTACTATCAAAGAAATGAAATTTGTTTATAGACAAAATGGAAATAAGCTAGCTAGGGTGCTGGTAACTTATCTCTGAGAAGAGATGTCATTGCTACAGGCCTCTCAACTCTATGTTACAATGAGATTTGAAGGCCTATATATTATTGAGAAACAATGGAAAACCCTAAACATCCAAAAAAATAACCCTGGCATATGAAATGCGAGAATATGGGCCCCATCGGGCTAAATTAATACATCAATTTCCTAGGGTCGTAACTTTCACATATTATCTTCATTTGATACACATGACACAACAAAAGAAATATCTATCTGAGGACTATAATTTCTCACCAAAAATATCGAGATTAGAACAAACTCATATTCTCTGGAGAAGTGATGCTCAAAAAACATCCTTTAGGGCCTCAAAACAGCTCTAAAAGTTCAAGATTCGAAAACTACTAAAATAGTAAATTGTGTTATAATTAAGTAAACTGAAAAGATAAAAGAAACAATGGTGGTGCCCCAAGTGGAATAGACGGGTGGCCACCAATATCCACCTGGATCATTCCTCCCTATTTTGGAAGCAATGGTCCCCATTGCATTGAGTTCATCCATTTGATGATGAAACTTCTGCTGAACTTGGTCCCTGGTGAACAACTTGCCTTGGTGTAGGATTTGTCTAGTTTTGACAACATGATACAGTTGGATCTTATGTTGGTGAGTGTTATTGATTTACATGTCCATGATACAATCTATGGTAGCCCGTTCCATGCAGTCTGGGTTTAACTCTATTGGTGTGAGTTGTTTTTCAATGTCATAGGTGTCCAATAGGTGTGGGAAATAGGGCCAAAGGCAATCCACATTGAATACTGGGTGCAGAATAATGAATGGTGAATACTGAGCTTGAAGGAATTAGTGCCTAGAGCCTTGGTGATGGTGTACGACCCATATCGGAGTGGGCGAAGCTTGCGGTGGGGTCTAGTGAGGTGCTCCTTCTCCAAACGTAGCCACAATTTGTTTCCCACATAGATGTGGTGTTACACCCGATGTTGATCATGTTGTTGCTTATACTTAGAATTGGCTTTGTCCAATATGTCATGAAGTTGCTCGCGGATGTGTTGAATGTTCTCAATGAATTTGTTCTCTTTGTCAACTTCACTTTTCACATTAGCCAAATTGGCCTGAGTAGTCACAAATGGCATGTCTACATCAATGGGACATCGTGGCTGGAACCCAGGCCCACCTGAAAGGGGATGTCATTGGTTGAACTATGGAGAGCCCAGTTATAACTATGTCGTACATAGGGAAGGCTCTCATCCCATGTGTGTTGATGCTTTTAATTTTACATGCGCACATGTACTATCATCCTATTGATGAGCTCTGTCTCGCCATCATTTTAGGAATGGAAAGTGATGGACTTGCTGAGCTTGGTGTCCAACATTGACTGGGGGGTGGACTACTAAAGAACTTGCTATCCTGATATGAGATGATAGAATTTGAGATACCAAAGTGCACCCACACTCGTTCAAAGAAGAGTTTAATAGTGCCTTCTATTGTAATATTCTTCTTTCAGGCCGACATAATCTCCATCTTCGAGAATCTACTGATGACCATGAAAACATAGTCATTTCCATGCTTAATAGAAGGAAGGTCCGACATGTAATCCATGGAGATGGATTCCCAAGGTCAACTAGGGGTAGGTAGCAGAGTATAGAGGCCTTGCTTCTCGATGGTCATTTTGGAAATGGAGAAAGCAGTGAAGGATCTGATGTACTTCCCAAAATCCTATTGAAGGTTTGGCCAATATAAATACTTCTGTGTAACTTCCACAGTATTCTCCACCCTGAAATGCCCAGTGACTCGACTGTAGTGTGCTTCCCAAATGAACCTGGCATGCTCTCTTGAAGGAAAAAAAAGGTGTTCTAGGTGACATATCAGTGCATCCTGGAGGTGAAAATTTGGAACTTGCATACCCTCCAAAAGTGTCTTGTATGTGTGGTCAAATTCTGAATCGATCTTGTAGAGAAGTGACCAATCAAAAGTCTCATGCCCACAAGAGTTTAGAATGGTGGTTAGCGCCACGATCGGTGGTCAGCTGAGGTAGTCTGCAACATTATTGGTGTTGTCCTTCTTATACTTGATGTTTAAATGAAATTGTTCCAGATATGTGGACCACTTCTGATGTTGATCATTCTGCAACTTCCCTTCCGTCTGTATGAATTGCAAGGGTCGGTGTTCTATGTGGATGGTCGTTTCCTTCCCCAAAATGTAATGCTTCCATTGGCGGCACACCTACACAATGGAATACATTTATTCATCATAGGTGGGATAGTTGTGGAATGTGTCAGACAGTGTCTCACTGTGATATGCCACTGGATGCCCCTATTGAGTAAGAACTACCCCAACAACATAGTCAAAGTAATTCATCTTGATCTAAAATGGTTGTTGCAAGTATGGTAATATGAGCACTAGGTAAGAGCAGAGGCGATGTTTCAATTCTATGAATGTCTTTTGTTGAGATTCCAACCAAAAGAATTTTTCTTTCACTCCTCCCTTGGTGACTTGACTCAAGGGCCAAGTGATATGAGAGAATCCCAACACGAACCTGCAGTATGAATTAGAAAGACCCAAAAAGTTGGAAATCTCTGTTAAAGTGGTTGGTGCTAGCTAATCCTGAATTACTTGGATCTTGGTTGGATTCACATGCACTCCTCGTTTATCAATAATGTATCCCATATACTGAACTTGGGTCATGCCAAAAGTGCACTTCTTCAAATTCACACAAAAATTGTGTTGTCATAGTGTTATGAGGACCTATCGGATGTGGTGGAGGTTCTCTTCCCAAGTCTGGCTGAAGATCAGGATGTGATCTAAGTACGCTACTACAAATGATTTGGTGAATGGCCAAAATATATCGTCCATTATCTTCATGAAGGTTGTGGGAGCAGTCGTCAACCTGAAAGGCATGACCAGCCATTCAAAAAGGCCCTCCTTGGATTTGAAGGTCATCTTCCACGCATTGGAGGGTTTGATTGGTACCTATTGATACCTAGACTTCAAGTCGATCTTGCTGAAATATTTTTCCCCTTTGAGTTGATCCTATAGGTCATCCATACTTGGGGTCGGGAACCTATTTGGGAAAATGATCTTGTTCAGTGCCTGATAGTCAATATAGAGTCTCCAAGTCTTATCCTTCTTCTGCACCAACACAACCGTGCTCTGACAGCATGATGAACTTGGTGAGATGTGGCCTTTTTGTAGCAACTCCTGAATCAACCTCTTGATTTCATCATTTTATAGAACGAAGAGCCGATAGATCATTCCATTGAGCAGTGGTGCACCTAGGGTCATATCGATGGGGTGCTTGACATGATAGTGCAGAGGCACCCCTGTGGGTGAGGTGAAGATGTCCTTGTACTCCTCCACCAACTTTTCCATTTTTTGTTGTCATGCGGAGGAGCCCCATCTAGGGGTTGTGGTAGCAGTATTATTATTTCCCTGGGGGAGAATCATTAGGAAAACAAATTTCTCGGTCTTGGAAATGAGCTTACTACATTTTTTTGATGTAACCAAAGAGATAACAACAAAGGAAATTGTTATTATTATACTTTCCATTCATAATCTTGAGAGACTCTCATCCAATAAACCTTTTCAAGTTTCTCTTTGCAAGTTTGATGAAAATCCTCCTAGGGTGGACCACTCTTATAAGACCAAAATGAGATATCATAAGAACCCTAGCATGACCAACTTGAGGAATATTTCAGTCATTATCTGAGATGTTTTTAAAAAAAATGAGTATTTAGGGTAGCAATACCAACCAATAAAGATTAGTAATTAAAAAAATTTCATGCCATCATGCGCTCTTACGGAGTAGATTTGTTTCCACACCTATTAAGTAACCTATTTGAGGTTAATCATAATCATATTTTTTTAACACAAACAAATTAATTGAGGAATAGGAGGTCTCATTAAGATCCGACCTAATATGATCATGGGTCATAACGATAATGAATTTACCACTACAGGTCACGAAGCCATCGTAATGGCTTTCAATTTAAAACACTAGAAGACAAGAGGTCTCATCATGCCTCGACTTGTTAATTCTTTTTATCTCTTGTGAATGGCACTATCATTCGTTTCCAAGCCACGAAAATGGCCTTCAATTAATTCTCGAATTAAATTCAATTCCTTTAAATGACTCTGAATATATATCTAATAGGTGGGACACATGCATTTCATTTTGTTAGGAGGCATCCCTATCGAGCCTATAGATTCTTGCTGGAAGCATGACCATGCATATGTTATTAAAGTTAATTTTACACTATGATTTACTCGGTTTTTTTTGTCTTCCCCAAACTCATTATCATATCTCTCTGAGAATGGCTTTCAGATCATTTCGGTAATGTGCTTTGGAGTTCTATCTTTCAAAAATATTTTGGTTTTCATGGATGTGAGACCCTTAGTGTAGGTGATTGACATTGCTTGAATAAGAGGTGCTTCAACTATATGCTTAGGTAACGATAAGACAATCATCATCGGAAGGTATCATTTTGTCATATTTATTTTTCCCTTTTCCCATCCATTTTAATGCATTGGTTTTAAAATAAAGTCACTTCTATTTATAATAATGAGGCTATTGGAAGGGAATACCTACTGCTTTGGACTACTCTCGATATGTTTTGTGGAAATTTTTATGGTTAAACATTTTAGGATGACACTATCCCTACAGTAACAACATTGTTAGTATTCCTTCAGTAGCCCTAACATTAGTTGCTCTTTTGGAACAATAAAGGTAAGTCTTGACATCATTGAATCTATGGTAACTACTTTTTCTTATCTTATTAACACTGTTACCGATGAAATAGGTAACTGCATGGGTACCTACTTTTTGATGTAGCAAGAAAAACACCCGATTTTGAAAAGTGGTGATGCAGAATGTTTTTTTTTTTTTTTTAGCATGTTTTTGGCACTTAATTTTCTTTTTGGTTTTTTTTTTGTTTTTCTTTTTATGTGATATGTTTTATGTCGATTTTGAATAGTTGTGGCATATCATCACCAACGTTTTTTTAGAGGATTGACTTTGACACTATACATTTTCTAATGTCTTCTTCTTCGTGAGATGTTTATTTTTAAGTGCATTTACGTAGTTGTGTTTTAAAATGAAAAAAAAAAAAAAAAAAATTGTAATGATATCTTCACTTTTTCACATAAATAAAAAATGAAAAAAATGTCAATATTATAAAGTTTATATTTTCTACAAGTTTAAGTATTGCTAATTAATTTTTCAATGCACATCAAATAATTATCACTAAAAAAACAATATTTTGAATGATATGACAAAAAAATACAAATTTTCAATACAAATAGAATGCAAAAAATACACTTTTAGAGACTTTTTGTTAAAAAAAAGATGTTAAATAAACTAATTTTTGGGAAAATCTTAACAAAAAAACTTTAAAAAATAGCATTTTTATTGAATTTTGTGACAAAAAATAATAGTAATCACATGTTTTTTTCAAAAAATAAGGATTCTTCTCATAAAATATCAAAGTCTAAAAATTACAAGTAAAATTGATTAATAGATCCAAAAAATGAGCTTTGTTTGTAAGCATAACTTATAGATCGTCAACAATATCAACAAATACATGTTCAACATCATCTAGAACATCATTGATGGCTTCTTCTGCAGCATTTTATACTTCCTTTTGGTCATTTTAATTTTCTAATGGATCTTTCATGTCTGCAAATCTTCCAAAGTGTCCATTTCCAATCATTCCAAATAATGGTGGTTGAGGTTCCTTCGATTTTTTTGCCACACGTGATTCATTAAAATCCCCTTTCCTCAAACCAACTTCTTGCTTCGCAACTGGAAGGAATTCAAGAGCGTTAATTCTTTTTTGAAAGTTTTTTATTGCACTGGGTCTTTCTTAATGGAAATGCAATTTCTTCCTTTTGGTAGGCAACATGCTAGTGTTGTACCTAATCATCAAGTACAAAAGAAATATAAAAGAAAATTAGTATAAAGACATAAAAACTAAAAAATAAAATATAAAAATTTAAATTTGTATAATAAAACTTACCTTAACTTGAAGATAGATCCAAAACAAAATATCCTTCATTTTACGACATCACCCGGCCTGCCTCTAGCCCCTGGCTGGGCGGACAGAAATTTAGAGAATTAGCCTCTGCCCAGCCAGCAGCCGGAGATAGGCTGGGCAGCCCTCGTTGGCACCATCTGGCCGACCTTTGCCCAGCTGGGGGTGATTCCCAGAATCGTCGTCCGCCCATCGGGGGCTGATTCTGAGAATCGCCCTCTGCCCAGCTGGGAGAGATTCTCAGAATCGCCCTCCGCCTAGCCGAGGGTGATTCTCGGAATCAAAATCTTCCTAGTCGGGGGCTGGACGTAGACTGGGTGGCACCGTTGATGGTTGCCTAACCTGCCTCTAGGCCTTGGTTGGGCAGAGGTAGGCTAGTCAGCCCTCGATGGTGCCACTCGGTTGGCCTCTAACCATCGACTGGGTGGAGGGATATTCTCGGAATCACCGTCTGCCCGACTAGGTGCCATAGGCCAATCGGGCAGCACCATCAAGGGATACCTTGGCTGCCTCTGGCCCCTGGCTAAGTGGAGGGTGATTCTGAGAATCACCCTCCACCTAGTCGTGTGTCGGAGGTAGGCTGAGAAGCCCTCAATGACACCACCTAGCTTACCTCCGGCCCTTGGCTAGGCGGGGGGCGACTCTGAGAATCACCCCCAATTAGCCAGAGGGTGATTTAGAGGATCACCCCTAATTGACCGGAGGTCGATTATGAGAATCACCCCCAGCTGGGTGAAGGGTGATTTCGAGAATCACTCTTGATTGGGCAGAGGTCGATTCCGAGAATCACCCCCAGTTGGGCGGAGAGCGATTTCGAGAATCACCCTCCGCCCAGCTGGGGGTGATTCTCGGAATCTCCCTCCACCCAATTGGGGGCTGGAGGTAGGCTAGGCAGCGTAGGGTGATTCTGAGAATCACCCCGGCTGGGCAGAGGGCCATTTCGAGAATGACCCTTGGCTGGGCAGAGGTCAATTCTCAGAATCAACCCTCGCTGGGCAGAGTTCGATTCCAAGAATCCCCCAGACTAGGGAGAGGGAGATTTCAAGAATCACTAATGGCTGGGTGGAGGCAAATTTCGAGAATTGCCCTCGGTTGGGCGGAGGTTGATTCCGATAATCGCCCCTGGCTGGGCGGAGGGCGATTCTGAGAATCGTCCCTAGCTGGGCAGAGGGCGATTCCGAGAATTGCCCCTAGGTTGGCAGAGGGCGATTCTGAAAATCACCACTGGGTTGGTGGAGTGTGACTCCAAAAATCAATTTCCTAGAATTTTCAGAGGGCGATTCCTAGAATTTTCCCTGGTTGGGTGGAGGGCGATTCCGAGAATCGCCCCCAACTGGGTGGAGGGCCATTCCGAGAATTGCCCCTGGGTTGGCAGAGGGCGATTCTGAAAATCACCACTGGGTTGGTGGAGTGTGACTCCAAAAATCACCCCCAGCTCAGTGGATGGCGATTCCGAGAATCACCCCTGGTTGGGCAGAAGGTGATTCCGAGAATCACCCCCAGCTGGTCAGAGGGCGATTCCGAGAATCACCCCCGGTTGGGTGGAGGACGATTCTGAGAGTCACCCCCAGCTAGGTAGAGGGCGATTCCAAGAATCACCCCCAGCTGGGCAGAGGACGATTCTAAGAATAACCCCCCTCAGGGTGGAGGGCGATTCAGAGAATCACCCTCGGCTAGGCAGAGGTCGATTCCGAGAATCACCCCCAGCTGGGCGGAGGTTGATTCTGAGAGTCACCCCTTATTGGGTGGAGGGAGATTCCGAGAATCACCCCTAGATGAGCAGATGGTGATTCCGAGAATCAGCCCCCTTGGGCAGAGGGTGATTTGGAGAATCACCCCCAATTGGGTAGAGGGTGATTCTGAGAATCACCCTCGATTAGTTGGAGCACATTCCGAGAATCACCCCTGGCTAAGTGGAGGGCGATTCTAAGAATCACCCCCAGCTAGGTGTAGGTCGATTCCAAGAATCACCCCTAGCTGGGAAGAAGGCGATTCTGAGAATCACCCCTAGCTGGGTGGAGGGAAATTCCGAGAATCACCCTCTGCCCAGCCGGGGGCGATTCTCGGAATCTCCCTCTGCCCAAAAGGGACTAGAGGCAGGCTGGGCAGCACAGGGTGATTCCAAGAATCACCCCCGGCTGGGCAGAGGATGATTCCGAGAATCGCCCCTGGGTGGGTAGAGGTTGATTCCGAGAATCACCCCCAACTGGGCGGAGGGCGATTTCGAGAATCACCCTCAGCTGGGCAGTGGGCGATTTCAAGAATCACCCCTAGCTGGGCAGAGGGCGATTTCGATAATCATCCTCGACTAGGCAGAGGGTGATTCCAAGAATCAACCCTGGCTGGGTGGAGTTCAATTCGGATAATCACCCCCGATTGGGCGAAGGTCGATTCTGAGAATCACCCCCAGCTGGGCGGAGGGCGATTCCGAGAATCACCCTCCACCCAGCTAGGGGTGATTCTCGGAATCGCCCTCTGCCTAGCGAGGGTGACTCTCGGAATCACCCTTCACCCAGTCGGGGGCTAGACGCTAGCCAGGTGACGCCATCGAGGGCTGCCAAGCCTACCTCCGGCCCCCGGCGGGCGACAAATTAATTTTTATTTTATTCTATTTTTTTCAATCACAAGCTATTTAATAAAATTAATTTTTTTTTTTTAAATAAAAACTATTATAATAAAAAAATGTATTGGTAAAAAAAAAAAAAAAAAAAAACTAGGGGTGATTCTTGGAATCGCCCTCCGCCTACCGAGGGTGACTCTCGGAATCACCATTTGCCCAGCCAGGGGCCAGAGGCCGGCCAAGTGGTGCCATCGAGGGCTGCCCAGCCTACCTCCGGCCCCCGCTGGGCGGAAAATTAATTTTTATTTTATTTTATTTTTTTAAATCACAAGCTATTTAATAAAATTAATTATTTTTTTTTAAATAAAAACTATTATAATAAAAAAAAAAGTATTGTTAAAAAAAAAAAAAAAAAAAAAAAATAGTGGTGATTCTCCGAATCGCCCTCCGCCTAGCGAGGGTGACTCTCGGAATCACCCTTCACCCAGCTGGGGGCCAGTGCCTGGCCAGGCGGCGCCGTCGAGTTTTTAGCTGCCCAGCCTACCTCCGGCCCCTGGCGGGTGGCAAATGAATTTTTATTTTATTTTATTTTTTTCAATCCCAAACTATTTAATAATTTATTTATTTTTTTTAAATAAAAACTATTATAATAAAAAAATGTATTGTTAAAAAAAAAAAAAAAAAAACAAAACAAAAAACAAAATAAAACAAAACTATTCAATTAAAATTTTAAAATATAAAAAAACAGTAAAAAAAAATTAAAAAATATGTTCGACATAAGCGACAAATATATATATATATATATATATATATATATATATTTATATATATATATATATATATATATATATATATATATTAAAATTAAAACAATTATTATTTAAAATATAAAAAAACAATAAAAAAGAACTTAAAATATGTTTTAAAATATAAACAAACATATATAAGAAGATTTTAATTTTTAATTTTTATTTTCTTAAAACTAAAACAATTATAATTTAAAATATAGAAAAACAATAAAAAAAATTAAAAAATATGTTTTTATATATAAACAAACAAATATATGAATAATAAATTTTTCATTTACTTGTTCATTTTTAAAAATTGTTCAAGTCATATAATTTCTCCATAATTTCATGGTTCAAGTGTCTTGAAAACATAAGATTTAAAAACTTGAGATTTACAACTTTTCATTAAGGTTTTTATGTGCCACAAAATCTTATCTTTAATGTTATGGTTGAAAATAATTACAATTTTAGGGTTGGTTAGAGTCAAGATATTTTATGTTTAACAACATGGATAAAAATTGTTCGAAATGATAAGCCTTCAAACATGATTTTTTTTATATCTAACATCATCTATCAAAAAATTTAGAATTTTATGATTTTTCAATGTCCTAATATGTTGCCTTTAATTAAATTGTTACAATGTGTCAAAAGTGTGACACAATGTTTTTTTTTTTTATTCCAGCATGAACTCGTTTTGTTCTGAGGGTGTTATTTCAATCATTTTTTCAAGAAACAATTTCTTTTTTAGCATAATTTTATAAAAAGGTGAAATTTGACCTTGAGAAAAAAATAAATGCATTCTGGAATACACACTTTTTGTTTTTGGGGCGTTTTTTCATGTTTTTTGAGTCTTTTTGGGCTAGAGTTCCTGTTTTGAGGTAATAGTTCTTGTTTCATCATTAACATTGTTTATTAATGCAAAGTAAGCTTACATCACATAAAAATTACTGACATGATGTCACTTAATTACCCCTATAGTTTAAATCATGACTCTAATATAGAAACCCTAGCCCTTCAGTCTTAATTAATGTTTGGTCTTTGTTAGAGGTTTTTCTTACATGTGGACATGGAAGATGATTGGCATGGGGGGAGAGAGATTATTAAAATTTTCATGTTCAAATTAACATTTTCACCCTATTCTTACTCATGGTTTTCATTATCATTTTGCACCATTTTTGGGCTTGGAGCATGATGAGGGAATTTTTCTTTAATTTAACCTATTTCCTTTATTTCAATAAAGAGGATTATTGATAATGATTCTTGTGTTGTCTCGGGAAGCCACGGTGAGAAATACACATGTCTCAACATTTTCAGGATAATGTGGATGTTGAGACTTTTTAACATATTTAGTTTATCCTTCGTCTTCTTCAGCAGATCTTTTCCACAGTCACATGAGCTCCAACAATTCCATCACTTACTTCATCTTCCAGTGTCGAGGACATAAAAAACAAGGGTAAAACTTGAGGTAGAGGTGGCTTAATATTCTTTAATTGATTAGATATTTAAGAAATATTTGATGATTAGCCACTACATATTCTGTACATCTAGATTTCCATATACCATCCATTTTCATGCTACTCCAACAAGGTCATAATCATATTGGCTCATTTAAACAAAAGCAGTAACTATAGTGCCTTCCCCTCCGACATTCATGAGTATTGTCAATCCAATAGAGGGTGAATTCATTGTTTCCTTTCAAGAAGAAACCATCCATAAGAATTGGCCTTGCAAAAATAGAGCATGAAAGCACCCATTTTACCATCAAAACCTTCTATCATCCACGATTTCCACTGTCAGCTATCATCATATTCATCATTTTCCTCCTAGCATATCTATTTTTTCCCCTCAATTTGTATCGCTCTTAAAATCAAATCTATGGCAATCAAATCTTCATGCAGTGTCACTCCACAAGAACTAACCCTACTTAGATCTATGATGCCATAAAACCTACATATGAAAAAAGTATTTTTTTGCATGAGGGCATGAAAAACCTTAGGCATCGAGGGATGTTGGGCTTGAATATGCCCATGTTTTCATCATGCAATATGACCATTCATGCCATAAAACTCTAGGTTTTTAGCCCATTATGCACCCTAACTCTATAACTTGCCATCAATTACACTCTATGGTTGGTTATCATTAGTTTTCTTATATTTTCTATTATTAAAGATGATTATGCTATGATTTAGTGATGATGTCTTTGTTAAGTACATTTATTCCAGGGTTCCATCGCTGAAATCCTTCACAAGCCATTTGAGTACGGGAATACCTAATTTAAGGCTTTGACACTTTCGGCATGATTTCAGAGAAACCAAGAGATATTATAGTAAAAATTGGTATTATAATACCTATCCATAACTTCGATTCCAACCAGCTCACTCATGTCGGTCTCTAAAATGAAATTAGCAAATTTTCCCCAATCTGCAATAAAGTTCAAAATGCCAAACTACGCCTCGATTTCCATGCATAATCGAAAATGATCAAATTATGGAATATGGTTTTTGGTGCTAGTATAGCAAGTATATTACACCTAAAACTATTTTCCAAAATGCATTATGGTTTGGGATATATTCAGGGTTCTTGGAGGCCGATTTATCTAAAAATCCGAAAATTCCAGATTTGTAAAAATATTCCAAACAACCCTGTTTTGGATTTTTTTTTTCAAATAGAGTTGGTTATATCAAGGATTGATGATGTATATCAAGAAATAGCTACTAGAACTCCTATACCACTAATTTAGGTTTATGCACAAATGCAACAGAATACACATATAACCATAAATATAAAAATGCAATGGAAATAATACTTCAAATCATTAATATCAAAGAACTCAAATTTGTTTACAAACAAAATGGAAATAAAATAGCTAGTGCATTGGTAGCTTATCTCTAAGAAGATATGTGGTGGCTAAAGGCCTCTAAACTCTGTGTTACAATGAGAATTGAAGGCACATATATTATTGAGAAAGAATGGAAAACCATAAACATCGAAAAACCTAACCATAGGAGATGAAATGCGAGAATATGGGCCCCATCAGGGTAAATTAGTACATCAATTTCCTAGCATCGTAACTTTGGCATATTATCTTCATTTTACACAAATGATAAATCATTAGAAATATCTATCTGAGGACTATAATTTCTCACTGTGAATATGGAGTCTTTAATGAAATCATATACTCTGGAGAAGCGACGCTCAAAAAACAGCATTTAGGGCCTCAAAATGGCTCTGGAAGTTCACAACCCGCAAACTAATAAAATAGTAAATTGTGCTATAATTAATTAAATTGAAAATCTGAAAGAAAAAATAGTGGGGCACCAAGTGGAATAGACGAGTGGCCACCAATATCCACTTGGTTCATTCCTCCCCCCTTAGGAAGAAATGGTCCCCATTGCGTTGAGTTCCTCCATGAGATGAGGAAAATTCTGCTGAACTTGGTCCCTGGTGAATGACTTGCCATGTTGTAGGATTTGTCCAACTTTGACAACCTGATATAGTTGGATCTTCTATTGGCAATTATTATTGATTTGCATGTCCATGTTACAATCTGTGGTGTCCTATTCAATGTTGTATGGGTTTTACTCTATTGGTGTGAGTTTTTCTACAATTTCATAGGTGTTCAATAGTGGGAAATAGGGCCGAAGGCAGTACACATTGAATATTGGGTACAAACCAATGAATGGTGGAATATTGGGCTCGAAGGAATTATTCCCTATAGCCTCGGTGACTATGGACAACCCATATCAGAGTAGGCGAAGCTTGTGGTGGGGTCCAGTGAGGTGCTCCCTCTTCAAATGTAGCCACAATTTTTCACGCACCTCAAAGTGGTGTTGTACCCGATGTTGATAATGTTGTTACTTGTACTTAGCACTGGCTCTATCCAATATGTCATGGACCTACTCACAAATGTGCTGAATATTCTCAATGAAGTTGTTCGCTTTGTCAACCTCACTCTGGACATGCCCTAATTGGCCTGAGTAGTCACAAATTACATGGCTGTGTCAATGGGACATAGTGGCTAGAACCGAGACCCACTTGAAAGGGGTCGCGGAAAATTGAGCTATGGAGAGCCCAGTTATAACTCTGTCATAAATAGGGAAGTATCTCACACCATGTACGTGGATGCTTTGAATTTTACATGCGCAGAATGTGTAAGATCATCCTGCTGACGAGCTCTGTCTCACCATTAGTTTGGGGATAGAAAGTTGTGGACTTGGTGAGCTTGGTGTCCAACAATGATAGGAGGCTGGACCAAAATGTGTTCAAGAACGTGATATCTTGATCATATATGATAGAATATGGGATACCAAAGTGCACCTACACTCGTTCAAAGAAGAGTTTAGAAGTGGCTTCTATTATGATATTCTTCTTGCAGGTCGACATAATGGTCGTCTTCGAGAATCTCTCGATTACCATGAAAAAAATTCATTTCCATGCTTAGTAGAAGGAAGGTCCAACATGTAATCCATGGAGATGGATTCCCAAGGTCGACTAGAGGTAGGTAGCAGAGTATAGATTCCTTGTTTCTTTATGGTTGGTTTGGAAATGGAGCAAGCATTGCATGATCTGATGTACTTGCCAACATCGTATCGAAGGTTTGGCCAATAGAAATACTTCTACAGAACTGCCACTATATTTTCCACCCTAAAATTTCCAGTGACTCTACTGTAGTTGTGCTTGCCAAATCAACTTGGCATGCTCGCTTGAAGGAACAAAAAAGTGTCGTAGGTGACATATTAGTGCATCCTAGAGGTGAAAATTTGGAACTTGCGCACCCTCCAAGAGTGTCTTGTATATGTGGTCAAATTCCTGATTGATATTGTAGAGAAGTGGCCAATTAGAAGTCTCATGCCCATAAGAGTGTAGAATGGTGGTTAGCACCATGATCGGTTGTTGGATGAGGCAGTCTGCAACATTATTAATGTTGTCCTTATTATACTTGATGTTCAAATGAAATTGTTGCAAATATGTGGACCACTTCTGAGGTTGATGATTCCGAAAATTCCCTTGTGTCTGTATGAACTACAGGGGTCGGTGGTTTGCGTGGATGATCATTTCCTTCCCCAAAATGTAATTCTTCCATTGGCAGCATGCCTGGACAATGGAATACATTTCTTCGTCAAAAGTGGGATACTTGCAGACTGTGTCAAACAATGTCTCACTGTGATATGGCCCTGCATGCCCCTGTTGAGTAAGAACTACCATAATACCATAGTCAGAGGCATCTATATCGATATAATATGGTTGTTACAAGTCTAGTAATGTGAGTACTAGGACTAAGAAGAGTATTTCTGTAGAGTATTATATTGTGTTGTAGGGTGTTGTAGTGGAGGGTTAAGAAACCCAATTTTGGAACTATTTTTTCAAAGGAGAAATCATTATTTTCTTTGGGGGGTCAAAAAAGGGAGTCTAATGAGGTTTCTTTCACATATTGGAACCAAGCCAACATATCCCCATCATCTACGACACAGTATCCCTCTTTAACTGCATTTTTTCAATGAGCATTTGCAGTGGGGGTTTTAGTGCTTGATTTGGAGGGTGATATCTTCCGTTGTAAGATCAACCTTTAACTTGAAGGATCTGTTGGAGAATATATATTCATTATTTGTATTATCTACAAAAATATTCATCCAGTTATTCAATAGTAGCTACTAATTAGCCCTAGGGCTGCATTCTGACATTTTGGCTATCTTGTATATTTCAAGAAACCCTTCCCGTGTTGTCTTGAAAATGTGTTTGTGAGTATAGATATTTGTTCTCGGCATTATTTGAGCCCTATAACTTAATATCTATGTATCGAAATTTTCCAGCAGTATTTATATCTAATAAAACTGCACTATCATAGCCTTGGGTATTTTTTGTATAGCGGTATTATTTATATTTCATGTACATGTTGTCTTGAGGCTTGTTTTGCCAAGCTTGAGTGACTATTTCCTTAAGGACTTGTATATAATTTGTTGCTATGATCTTAATGTGATGGCTATACGATCTTCTTACATTTGTCACTATTATTTCCATTTTTTGTGTTCATGTATTGTTTCTTTCCTATTTAGGAATATTATAGTGGTATCAGAGCATAATCTTGGCTTAGCCAGTGAGTTTCAATCCAATATGCTATACGAAGAAGAAGAGAAGAAAGAGAGATCTAAAATGATGGAAGGAATGAGCTTTGTCTCATCACTTTTCAGATCTATGAAGAACCTCTCCAAGGAGGTCAAGCAGATGAAAAAGGAGAGATGCAATGAAACCTTTAAAGGGTTTTGAGAAGAGGAAGGTCTATGTACTCCCTATCATCAGAAGAAAGAACCGGTGTTGCATAGAACTCCAAATAAATATACTATGCCCTTATCTTTTGAGGAATAAGACAAGAGGTGTGGAGATGGAGGGCACTTGGAACATGAAATTCTAAGTAAATACCTGGAAAAATATAAGTGTCAACCTAGAGCTTTCAAGGAGACTCTAACTCTCCCATAGTTCATTCAGCTCAAAGAAGAAAGGAGACCTTGTAGCAATAGGAAAATAAAGGGAAATAGATTTCTATTGTCTAACTTTGATGGCTCATCCTCATGAATAACAACAGCTTGGGGAATGAAGTTGGATGCATTTTTTACACTACATCTAGTAGTAGAGAAGGAATCTGTTGAGATTACAGCACTGCACCTTGAGGGTGAAGCAAATATTTAGTGGTTCAACCATTTGAGTCATGCAAGAGTGACTGCATATGCAGATTTTACTCAAACATTGATCAAAATGTTTGACAAGAAGAGATCAGAGGATAAGAGGCCTTCATCACCACTTGCTGCGGGAGCACTTGCATCAGGAGAAATAACACTTGCACCTTTGCAAAGTGGTCTTAATCCCTTGAAATTTAGAGTCCCATGCACTATTTTGGAAATGCACGAGGAGGAGGAGACTTATACTAGTGTTGATGCAGCCAAAGAAGAGCATCCATCATCATCAATAGTTGGGGAATTCATCGCATTGAAGTAAGGAACCCTTGTAGTAGTACAAGATGTTCCCAAGTTTCACCAAGGTATGCATATGTTTCCACTTTCTGTTATTTTAGCACATCTTATGGAGGGTCCTGGGAATATGCCATTGCATGACCAAGGGTCAAATCATATTGATGATTTGGAGCAACAGACTATCATTATGCTGAGCAGCCCTGAGTTGTTCAATGAGGGGAAAAAAAATCATCCTAGTTATTCAATATTTAGATGAGAACAACTCCTGGGGTTGGAGTGTAGATTCCTCGAGGATAGGATGACCATTTTCCTCAGAAAACTAATGCATAACTATATGTTTAGCATTGAGCACGATCATGAGACAAAAAAAACACCATTATGGAGATTAGACACATTGTCATTGAGTAGCAGTGATGAGTTGGGGGCCCAACTATTATTGGGGCATTCTGATGACCATTTTACTTGTATGATATTGTATAGGAAGATGATTGATGAGAGGCATCTTATATTTCATTGTTGTGATGGATCTTTCTTAATGATAATTTCATAGCTCAATGAAAATCCTTAGCCTTTAGCATACTTGGATCCCTATGGATTTAACATGATCATTGATGAGAGGTCTTCACTTGGGGATCTCAAAGAGATTTCATTTCAACATCCCATGAAATGCAAAGGTAGAAATCTGATATGAAAAGATCGTATTCTCCATTGGAGGAGTACCAAGATGGAGCATGGTAGGAGACAACCACATTTGGATGAAGGAGTGTGGATGGTAAGCAAGAGGTTGGTGAGTCACCTTCATATCTATGACATGGGGCAGCAAGAGGCATGGCTGCATTGGATACTCTTGAAAGAGTTTGGCCATGATGTGACATATCCTTCTTCTAAGGGTATGTTGGTGGGTGAAATTTGGCATGGCACTCGCATCATATGGTAGCAAGGAGTTTGGGTGCATTGTGTTGCTATCACATTCTTCATGTCAATCATCATATTTTCACCTCATTATTTGTATGATGGAGGTGTGAATGGGAAGCAAGAGTTATTGTTGCTTTGGCTAATCTTGGGAGACTATGGGCAGAATTTTTCCCATACTTGGCATAATATTTTAGGAGAAAGGGATGGCACAATCAATGCGCAAGGAGGCTACCCTTCAGCATTGAATAATCAGGAGGTATTTCCACATAGGAAGAAATCTCCCACACATAGCAACATGATGGTGGATGACTTTTGCATATGACATGTCAAAGAATGGAGTCATGGAGTGGAAAGAGCCTTATCACTAAGGCCAACAGTGTTGTCACTTGGGAGTACGAATCCCTTAATTTTGCAAACTTTTATGAGTAGATTCTCATGGGAGGGCTCATCTATGAACCTCACTTTTAGCCTAATCACTATGCGCAGTGTTGGCTTGAGGGGTCCTGACCCAGGTTTGAAGGTTTAAGGTTTGCCAACAAACCCCTATACTACTGGCCCTGTCAGCAGTGTCCTACTTGCATAGGCCAAGGTCTCACTCGAAGCAGTATGGGAGGGTGTTGGAACCAGGTTTTTGTAGCCTGGGAGAGAGTAGGTAAGTCAAGCAGATCCATGTTCGCAACCTATCCAGTTCGCAGAAGGTAGGTCCATTCGCAAGGTTATTAACAGTATAATCCACATAATACACAGTTATTACCATGCAAAGATCTAGTCAATAGCACAAATTATTATGGTGAAAGTGTTCTTTCTCTTGATGTAAGTGTTCTTTCTCATGATGTGATGTGATATAACACGAACATATTCGCAGCGTAAACAGATAGCGCAATTGTATTCATATCTATAAAAGATCCTAAATGTTTGCATCAATAGTAACACAATAGATTAGATAACACAGAGATGCTTTAACTATATCCACATATATTAGCATCCAAAACCTAGTACAATCCAAACATAGCCTGTGCACACAACGAGCAGGGTTCGCACACAGCAGGACTGAGGATCTCTGCCCACACGGGCAGTAGGAGTACTTACCCAAACGACCCAGAAATATATCTAATAATTCACACTTAGCATCAAACTTGATTCTTGCCTACCTTAAGACTCAAAATCTTAATCTATTTATATCGACTTAGCCTACACTTCCAACGATCCGCAAACCATGTTTTGCAGACTCTTAGTCTACCCTTGACCCATTACAATGCATTTTGGGCTTTGAGCCACCCCAAATCCCCGCACTAGACTAAATGATACCAAAAATATACAAAATTGTACAAAATTCACATCTTTAGGGGACCTCTTTCCAACTGTCCCCCAACACAATCTTGTGACTCGTCTCGAGTCACTGTGGTCATGGGGTATCCACCTGCACCTACAGTTCTCTGATTGCCTCAACGAGAGGGGGTAGCACTCCTTTACTCTGAACAACAATGTTCTGAGAAATATTCACCAACCTCTGTGAATTTGGTCCTTTTTTTGCGGATGTGATGCTCTCCAGAGTATGGTTCAATTGTTTAACTGTGACATTAAAATCCTGAAAGAGCTTGAGGGCTTCATCAGCCCATGGATTAAGGCCATCGTTGAGGGTCTTATTCTACTACTGGATTTCTTCAATGTCATCTTGAATGGCGTGGTTGGTGTTAGCCACCAATAAAATTTGTCATCTAAAATGGTGGCTAAAATTTTTTTGGAGCCTTCAAGGAACACGTTTTATTGCAAAAAATGTTATCTCTTGAAGACTCAAGAAGACATCTTGCTAATTGTCTAAATCTTCACTGATATTTCCTTTTTCCCAACTCAGAAATTCTACTAATTTCAAGAAAAGATACTGCTGCAAACACCATTTTCCCCTCCTTCCACTTCAAAACTAAGCTCCATTTTTACCCTATTTCATTCCCATGAAACTCCTCTATTTTTCATTTTTCCCCATTTCCCCTTCATAAAATCTTCTTTACAGAGTTTAAAACTCCTTTTTTTACTCTGTCGAAACCCCCAAATCTATTGAAAACTTGAAAGAATTTCATTAAAAACACCTTTTTGTATTACAGGCTTAAGCCCCCTTGGGCTAACACCTAAACCACTTCCCCATTATATGCCCTGGTGCTAGAACTAGGTGCTAAGCCATTTAAGCACTTATCGCATCGGAAAGATCATAGCGCATAAGTTTATCTACCATATTAAAAATTCCCAATGTGATTAAGCCCTTGTACACAGCTCCCGATCATATTATTGTTTCATATAACCCTCATACCCTCAGTCGGGTGCTAAAAACATTGTATAATCCATCTTCGATTGATATTTTCCTTTGTAAAGTTCATAAACCCACTTTCCTAAATTTTTGGTCTAAGCCCATCGAAGACATGTTTTTAATGATCCAAGTGGATATTGGTAGCCAACCGCCTATTCCACTTGGGCCCCCACCATTTTCTCTTTCATTTTTTCAGTTTTGGCATAACTTACTATTTTTAGCAGTTTTTCAGGTCCGGAACTTTCGGAACCGTTTTGAGGCCCTAAATGACGTTGTTTGGGCATCGCCCCTCCAATGATTTGTGGCGAAAGTTGTAGTCCTCGGATAGAGCTTTCTAATGATGTATCATGTGCATCAAACGGAGATAGTATGCCAAAGTTACGTCCCTTGGAAGTTGAAACACCAATTTACCCAAACGGGCCTCATAGTTTTGGCGCTTCATCTCCTAGGGTTAGGTTTTTGGATGTTTAGGGTTCTCCATTGTTTCTCAATAATAAATAGGCCCTCGAGCCTCATTTTAACTCAGTTGAGATGCCTGTAGCCACCATATCTCTTCTCATAGATAGCTACCAGCGCCCTAGCTAGTTTTATTTTTGATCTAGTGGAAATTTTGCAAGATGAGCCTCGCAAACCTCAAAAGATGCCCATGGGGGATGAAAAGAAAGATGAGGGAGCAGGTGATCCTATCAAAATATTGCTCGAGGAGGCCATCGAAAAACAAAGGAACGCGATGATGGATAACTTTGCTCAGATCCTTCAACGGCTGCCCATCGGCGGCGCATCTACATCCAGTAGCCACTCTGGAGGTGCGACTCCTTTTAAGGTATAAGTAAATTTTGACATTCCCATATTTGAGGGTCAAATAGACGCAGATGCCATAGATAGATGGTTGAATCTATTAGAAGGATATTTCTCTATTCATGACCTTTTAGACTGGGAGAAGATTATTTTTCCACTCCTCAAAGCTACCCCCCATGTTAAGGACTGGTGGGAAACCTACTGTGAGAACAAGGACCAGACAGAACCATGAGAACTTTCCTTGTCCAAAGTGTCGAGAAAGCCGGGTTTTGGAACTATTTTAGTATTAAAATATTTTGAGGATTTATCCTATAAACCGATCTGAAAGAACCTGGATCTGCTACTTGGGAATATGTTGTAGTGCTAATATTCATAATTACTAATCCATGGAATGTCACATTGAAGCAAGATTTGAGGTTATGAAGACTAAGAAATTCTTTGACAATTCCTTGTTTCATGTCATGTTGATATGTATACTCTTGAAGATTTGAAATTTTGGATTGAGGGAGTGCCAAATTCAAAAGGTTGTATTGAAGAAACCACCAAATTATATATGTTTCATGTTGGTAAATAATATATATGAAATGTGGATTGAAGGTCAAAGCATCAAATCATAAACTATCACCACTGAAGAGCACAATTTTCGATGGGATCACATAACACAACATCTAGTAGTGATTGAACTCGATCAATTAATAGATCATGTAGTTTTAGAAGCTAGTATTTGAAGGAAGCTGGAAGTTCAACTATAACTGACCATGTAGTAGTGACCAAACGGGATGAGATAATAGATCATGTAGTTTTAGAAGCTAGTATTCGAAAGAAGTGTGTAGTTCAAATATGGGTTGTATGAGGTGTTTATAAAAGAACGTAGATCAAATATTGGTTGTATGACATGTTTATAAAAATTTTAAATGGATTAAATGAGTAAATAGTGAAGGGTATTGTGTTTATTGTAGGTTGTGCTTACTAATTATTATTGTAATAGTAGGCTGATTCCTAGAAGGAATCATCATTTAATGAAGTATTATAGTTTTTCTCTTAGAAACATTTCCAAGTATATCTTCTATCTCATGTGGCAAAGGTGAAACACTTAACTACATGTTTTACTTTAGTGGAGTCCCTCATCTTCACTGCATGTTCTACTTCATTGGATCCCCTCATCTTTAGTGGTAGGAAAAATCATAAATACCAATAAAAGGACTCTGAAAGGGCTTGGCACTTGGCACCTTCACCACACTCGAAGAGGGGTGCTATACAACTTTGTAGTAAGAGAATTTTGTCACCCAATGTTACATTTAAAAATAAGAAAATAATGGTTACATTAACAAATTAAAAAACTAATAAGAATAATAAATTCAATGTTGGCCACGCATAAAATACTTCAATTTCCACCTATAGTTTTACCTCAAACTTTTTATAAAGAGATAAAGTAATAGAAAATAAAAATGTTTTTACTTTTTAGTATGAGAGATATATAATCCCTTCATTACTTATGGAGTTCACGAAAGGTATTTAAAAATAATGTTATTGATACTGCATGAGATCTAATACATTCCTTACTCAATTGAAATGTAGTATTAAAATAAAATTATATTATTGAAAAAAATAGATCTTATACTCATAAAAAATATAATCTAAATTATATATATATATATATAAAATAATTAGAAGAAAATTAGTATGGACCTATGTCAACATTACTTAACTAAAACGTATGTTTTTTTTTTAAGCTTTTTGGTAACTTTTTTTTCTCATTTTTTTTTTACTCATTCTTCATCAATATGTTTAGATAAGAAGGGAATTGAACCGGTGATAAGTGTTATAACAGATATCCTCATAACCATTTAACCAAACCACACAAACTACTTTATAATCATTTTATAACTATACATTTTTTTAACATTAGAGGAGATTGAGTCTCGTGCAGTATAAGACCAGGTGTCATAAAATTAGTTTGCACAAAACAGAATGAGAGGACTGAAATAAGAGTCGATTCAAACAGAATGGGAAAATGAGAGACAACCTCGTGGCATTGCAGATGGGTATGCCTTAGCGGTGGCGTCCGTGGAAGCCTACTCTCCTTACAGTTCAACATTGCCCCAAATTTGAATGGAGTACTACTCTCATGAGTCTCATTATGTTTGAATCGAATCCTTCCATTATGTTTCTATGCAAGTTAACTTTATGACACCTTGTCCTATTACTGTGACACACTCCGCCTCATCAAATTTTTCAGGTGCGGCAAGACGACGAACGAGCCATGATGACTTGTAGCCTGAGTTACATGTATAATTACGCCGATAGGCGTATCCCCCTATCGGAGGTAGGCTCTTTTGTGATTAGGCTAATTTATCTTTTCGATCTGATGGTCTAGATTGAAATATGCCGGTATATTCTGGTCGTTGCCACTCAATCCATGGATGAAATCTACCCCACTAACTTCCTTGCATATCTAAATCACGTGTTTAAACCATACTTAAATTAATTTTTTACAAAACATGATTAAAAATTTACTGTGCCATTTGTTGACCGCCACCTATCAAGATTAACCAATGATGGTTCAAACTAAAATGCCACCTGTTTGATTGTTCAAATTCTCAATTAAATGTCAGCCCACCACCTATAAACGTGGAAACATGAGATACCATGTGGCTGGTAGACGTTGCGCAGGCTGGGGCCATTATCCTCACCCAGTGCCACGCGCAACAAATTCTGCACAATGATGGCACACGCAGGAAGTCTCCGTTATGGGAAGATGAACCAGAGCGTTATCGTGCGTTAGGTTAAGGATCATTGGCAGAGTGGAGCGTTATCATGCCTTAGGTTAAGGATCTTTTTCGTAGATTGCTTGTATAAATAATAGTCGCATCAGATTGAGTTGTGAGCCGTATTTTTATACAGTTCAATGGCTTACGGTCTTCTCGTATGATCGTTCACAGGCTTTTGTTTCGTTTGGAGAAAGATATTATTCAGTCTATTACGAGATCCCAACTTATTTTTGTATGTAATAATGTGATCCGTATCTGTTATTTATTAGGATCCAATTCGGGATTTTGCACTTAACTTGAAAGCCAAAATTGATCGAATACTGAGCTTGTGGATCCTGTCCTTTGTCTGTAAATCACTCGCAATAGTTTGGTGATTTTCAAATTAGGTCCCTCGAGGTTTAATTGACCTCGAAGATGAGCAGTTCTTCTAGGTTGCACTCACCATTTTATTTCTTCTAACGTCAACGCAAACAAGTTTGAGATCGAAAGCGTATGGAGTAATTCTGATCCATGTCTACCAACGCAAGATCCATTTCTATCGAGTTATAATACCGATCATTCTGGCACATATTTTCTTTGTTAGATAGCTACGACTCTGAAACCCAGCCGTCCCTTCGAATCCTCTAATGCCAATAGTCTGCAATTCCAGTTCTGCAAATAATAGTCACTCTTGGAATAGATTACCAGCCACCGTCACGGCATTAATAAAGAATCACAAAATGATCGAAAGACAACGGCGTAAAGAAATGAAGATGCTTTTCTCACGGCTTCGATCGATGCTCCCGGAAAAAGATACACGGGTATGTCTTTTCTGCTCAATATCTAGGGTTTTGAGATATCAATAGTATTCTCTAGGGTTTTATTGAATAGAAGTTGGATATTTTGTTGTTCAGGGAAAACAAACAGTGTCAGAACAAGTACTGGAGTCTGTGAATCACATTGGCCATCTACAACAGAAAATCCGAGAACTTTCAGCCCAAAGAGAGGAAATGAAGGTCAAGTCGGATCGAAATTACAAAGTTTCATTTGAGAAATTCTGCAATAAATTTCCGCCTTTGGAAGGATCAGATCGGGGATACCCTGAAGTGAAAATAAAGTTTGTGGGATCGGGTGTTCAGATCTGGACGAACTCTTTGGAATGTGATATTGTGTACTCTGATATTCTGATGGCGTTGGAAGAAGCTGGGCTTGCAGTTGTGAGTGCTGCTTCACCTGTCATTAGTAACAGAGTTTATCATACCATACATGCCAAGGTAGTCGTTTATACTCATTGTCTGTGGGTAACATTCTTCTTCTCCAAGCAAGATAATTCAACTAAAAAAAAGGGACTCGTATGCAAATATTTCGCTAAATAATTCAACAATCTTCAGAGTGTATCTGTACAAAGTTGGAGAAAATTGTTATTATTTGAATATATTGCTGTGTTATTTAAATATATATGGTGTACGAGATGCTAAATACATTATGCTTCTGATTCAAGTCCCCTATCTAGCGGATGTCCGTTTACCTCTTCGCTGTTTGCTTCGTTGCCTTTCCATCATCGTCGTCCATGGCAACAAGTGGAGGTACGTAGATAGCCGTCGTCATTTACCGGGGAGTCCATCCTGGGATTAGTGACGCCGATGTGCACCCCCCTTGGAGAAATTGCGCTATCCCTCTAAGCCTGTGCCCTCGTACACCTATGTTCGATTTTTAAGTGAAATGCTGTTGATCTACTTGTCATTTTGCTATATCATTCATGAATGATTTCAACGAATCTTTAACATTGGGCTTCTCTCCCACTTCTCTTAACATTAGGCTTTTCCTCCCGACTTTTTATGGTGAATATTGCCTAATCTTCTACGTTAGGCTTTTTTGGTGTATTTTGTCTAAAATTCAATAGAGTTTCATGAACCAAATTCTTCTACGTTAGGCTTTTTTGGTGTATTTTGTCTAAAATTCAATATAGTTTCATGAACCAAATTTAAGAGTGTTTTGTTAAAATCACCATTAATTCAAATCCAATTTAGTTGCGCTTTAGATTGCAGTTTATCTATTTCTCGAACTCTTTCTAGATTGGAGATACTATGGATAACACCAACATGCATTCAAGTTAAGTTCGTATTCATTGATAACATCACTATACATCCAATTTAAGTCCTTATCTATGAAGCATTGGGGGATTTATTTTTCTTTAAAGTTTGTACATCAAGTAATTGGATCTTTCTAAAAACTACTATATAGTGTAAACTTGTATTATATTAAATTATATATTAAAATTATTATTATATATACTATATAGTGTAAACTTACAATTATATTAAATTATTATATTAAAACTACTATTGTGTATACTATATAATGTAAACTTGCAATTATATTCAATTACTTAATAATATATATTGAAATATTGTATTTATGATTAAATAAATCTTTTTGTTGTTATTTATATTTTTTAACAACTTTATATTAAGAATTGAATAAATTATAAATCTCTTTTTTATTAATAAGTAATTGCAAATTTTTATTTTCAATTATTATTTTTCTTTATATCAAATTAAAATTATTTTATTTGAAGTGAACATTAAAATATACATTACTATTTTTAACACTATGTGCAATGAATTAGTTATATTTTTAACGGATAAAATAGTGAATATTTGTGTAGACTTTTATATAGTGAATCTTTGTAATGGACTAATTTTATCTGTGTCAAATATTTGTAGTGTGTGAACATTTAGCTAGTGGACTAATTTTATCTGCCTTAAATGTGTATTGTGTGAACATTTATCTAATGAGGTATATTCTCCACTATCTATAACATTACATTGACAACTATTTACAACATTACACTAATAATAATTCTACAACTATATATTAGGAAAAACTTTAAGACAATATATTTAGCTGCTAGTTGCTCATAAACATTATGTGATTTTTTTTTTCCTTTTTTCGTATTTATTTATATTTTATTTTTAAATGATAGGCACTTTATAACATATGTTAAAACCTTCCCTTAGCAAAAATAAGTCGAACACCATATTGATTCATTAAAAAATAATAATAATAAAGATAAGTGAAATATAAAATAGAATTAAGTATAATGTTGAAAAAAAAGTTCAACAAAAAAATAAAAGATAGGGTACAAGAAATGGAGAATAAAAATTAATTAATTGATGAAGAAAATTACCTTTTGAGATACAAGATTAAAAAGTTAAAAGAAAAACTAAATGACAATTTGGTCCTAAGTGGCTAGAAAAATAAATTAAACATTAAATATATCAAAATAAAATTAACAAACTAATTTACTTGGACCATGAGAAAAATAAAAGAGCCTTGAATCTTCTAATTGTTGGAATAAAAAATAGAAATATTAAAATAAAAAATAAAAAATAAGTCACAAATAGTAACTTATTTCATAGAAGTAAAAGACTTCGTAAATATAGTTAAGCATAAATATACACTCCCCCATGTTAGGATACACTATAGAGATCGTAACTTTGACATACTCACTAAATATCCAAGCTTAAAAGGGTCATGAATAATTATAAATTAAGACCTCTTCTCATCAGACAAAGTTGAATTAAGGAAGGAGGTTCAAAAATAAAATGATGCTAGAAAAGTAGGAAAAATGGGAAATCATTAGAAGTACAAAAAATATTATTATGGATAGAGACTTAAATGAGAGTAATAAATAAGAACTTGGAACACTTGGGATGAAATTGATATTATTTTATTAGTCAAGACTTGAGAGAATGATGAGTCTAAGGTCCCAAACAAAGTTGGATTCAATTTGTGTTCAACCTAAAACGTTGAATCCTCTCTTAGAACCATTGGAGGAATAACAAGTTATATAAAAAATAATGTTTCTCCTTACACTTACTTTACAAGATATATCCTCTCCACCTATACTTTTGAATTGAAATCTATGACATTAATGATAAGAGGATATATATTGCAACTTTTGATATCACAACTATTAACTCTACCTTTTATAAAAGTATTTATCTAATAATGCCTTAGAAAAGGATATACCTAGTCTTAGAAATGAGGGTAACATCCTCCTATTAGGAGACTTTAATGCTAGAACTGCAACTAACCAAGATATTCTTCTAAGAAATTATTCCAACCCTTAACCTTTTTGGCTAGAAGAATACCTTGATTTAGTTAGTAGATACAATTAAAACTCTGAAGCCATGATCAAACTTTTATTTAGTACCAAGTTATTAAATATTTGTAGTTCTCAAGACCTTAGAATTTCAAGATGAATTTTAATCATAGACATGGAAGTAGTTTCATGGATTAAATGATATATCCTCATTTCTATAAAAAAATGACCTATTAAATGACCATGACCCTTACGTTGATCATAGAACTTTAAACCTAACTATAAAATCCTTTAACCCTAACTATAAATTTTTCGATGTAGAAGAATAAAATTAGCTATTATGGTTCACCAATTCCTTTGGTTTATAATATTAAACCCTTGGGTTTATTAGTTTTTTGGTTTATAATATGAATAATCAATCAATGTCATCCATGATCAAATGACACATTCTGACAAACATTGTCTTAATATGAAAATGACTCCACTACTAAACCATGGTCATAGCTTGGTCCAATGTTGCATTGTGACAACAATTGGGTTCACCAATTCCTTTTGGTTTATAATTTGTTGGGTAATGGTTGTCCCTTGGGTTCACCAATTCCTTTAGTTTATAATATTAAACCCTTTGGTTTATTAGTTCTTTCGGTTTATAATATGAATACTTGATCAATGTCATCCATGATCAAATGTCACATTCTGACAAATATTTTCTCAATATGAAAATCACCCATGGCCAACCCTGGTCATAGTTGGTCCAATGTCGCATTGTGACAACAATTGTCTCAATGTTTAAATCAATTCCCTTGGGTTCACCAATTCCTTTGGTTTATAATATTTTGGGTAATGGTTTTCCCTTGGGTTCACCAATTCCTTTGGTTTATAATATTAAACCCTTGGGTTTATTAGTTTTTTTGGTTTATAATATGAATAATCAATCAATGTCATCCATGATCAAATGTCACATTCTGACAAACATTGTATCATTATGAAAATCACCCATGGCCAACCATGGTCATATTTGGTCCAACGTCGCATTATGACAATAATTGTCTCAATGTTTAAATCAATTCCCTTGGGTTCAGCAATTCCTTTGGTTTATTATTTTTTGGGTAATGATTTTCCGTTGGGTTCACCACTTTCTTTGGTTTATAATGTTAAACCCTTGCGTTTATTAGTTTTTTTGGTTTATAATATGAATAATCGATCAATGTCATACATGATCAAATGACACATTGTGAGAAACATTGTCTCAATATGAAAATCACCCATGGTCAATTCCCTCGGGTTCACCAATTCCTTTGGTTTATAATTTGTTGGGTAATGGTTTTCCCTTGGGTTCACCAATTCCTTTGGTTTATAATATTAAACCCTTGGGTTTATTAGTTCTTTTGGTTTATAATATGAATAATTGATCAATGTCCTCCATCATCAAATTGTCTGAATATGAAATCAGCCATGGCCAACCATGGTCATACTTGGTCCAACGTCGCATTCTGACAACAATTGTCTCAATGTTTAAATGAATTCTCTTGGATTCACCAATTCCTTTGGTTTATAATTTGTTGGGTAATGGTTTTCCCTTGGGTTCACCAATTCCTTTGGTTTATAATATTAAACCCTTGGGTTTATCAGTTCTTTTGGTTTATAATATGAATAATCGATCAATGTCATTCATGATCAAATGTCACATTCTAACAAACATTGTCTCAATATGAATATCACCCATGCCCAACCATGGTCATAGTTGGTCGAACGTCGCATTGTGACAACAATTGTCTGAATATTTAAATCAATTCCCTTGGGTACACCAATTCCTTTGGTTTACAATATTAAACCCTTGGGGTTATTAGTTCTTTTGGTTTATAATATGAATAATTAGTCAATGTCATCCATGATCAAATGTCTCATTGTGAGAACAATTGTCTCAATGTTTAAATCAATCCCCTTGGGTTCACTAATTCCTTTGGTTTATAATATTAAACCCTTGGGTTTATTAGTTCTTTTGGTTTATAATATGAATAATCGATCAATGTCATCCATGATCAAATTTCGCATTGTAAGAACAATTGTCTCAATGTTTAAATCAATCCCCTTGTGCTCACCAATTCCTTTGGTTTATAATATTAAACCCTTGGGTTTATTAGCTCTTTTGGTTTATAATATGAATAATCGATCAATGTCCTCCATCATCAAATTGTCTGCATATGAAATCAGCAATGGCCAACCATGGTCATACTTGGTCCAACGTCGCATTCTGACAACAATTGTCTCAATGTTTAAATGAATTCCCTTGGGTTCACCAATTCCTTTGGTTTATAATTTGTTGGGTAATGGTTTTCCCTTGGGTTCACCAATTCCTTTGGTTTATAATATTAAACCCTTTGGTTTATTAGTTCTTTTGGTTTATAATATGAATTATCGATCAATGTCATCCATGACCAAATGCCGCATTGTAAGAACAATTGTCTCAGTGTTTAAATCAATCCCCTTGGGTTCACCAAGTCCTTTTGGTTTATAATTTGTTGGGTAATGGTTGTCCCTTGGGTTCACCAATTCCGTCGGTTTATAATATTAAACCCTTGGTTTTATTATTTTTTTTGGTTTATAATATGAATAATCGATCAATGTCATCCATGATCAAATGTCACATTCTGACAAACATTGTATCAATATGAAAATCACCCTTGGCCAACCATGGTCATACTTGGCCCAACATCGCATTGCGACAACAATTGTCTCAATGTTTAAATCAATTCCCTTGGGTTCACCAATTCCTTTGGTTTATAATTTTTTGGGTAATGATTTTTCCTTGGGTTCACCACTTGCTTTGGTTTATAATATTAAACCCTTGGGTTTATTAGTTTTTTTGGTTTATAATATGAATAATCGATCAATGTCATCCATGATCAAATGACACATTATGAGAAACATTGTCTCAATATGAAAATCACCCATAGCCAACCATGGTCATAGTTGGTCCAACGTCGCATTGTGACAACCATTGTCTCGATGTTTAAATCAATTCCCTTGGGTTCACCAATTCCTTTTGGTTTATAATTTGTTGGGTAATGGTTGTCCCTTGGGTTCACCAATTCCTTTGGTTTATAATTTGTTGGGTAATGGTTGTCCCTTGGGTTCACCAATTCCTTTGGTTTATAATATGAATAATCAATCAATGTTATCCATGATCAAATGTCACATTCTGACAAACATTGTATCAATATGAAAATCACCCATGGCCAACCATGGTCATACTTGGCCCAATGTCGCATTGCGAAAACAATTGTCTCAATGTTTAAATCAATTCCCTTGGGTTCACTAATTCCTTTGGTTTATAATTTTTTGGGTAATGATTTTCCCTTGGGTTCACCACTTTCTTTGGTTTATAATATAAACCCTTGGGTTTATTAGTTTTTTTGGTTTATAATATGAATAATCGATCAATGTCATCCATGATCAAATAACACATTATGAGAAACATTGTCTCAATATGAAAATCACCCATGGCCAACCATGGTCATAGTTGGTCCAACGTCGCATTGTGACAACAATTGTCTCAATGTTTAAATCAATTCCCTTGGGTTCACTAATTCCTTTTGGTTTATAATTTGTTGGGTAATGGTTGTCCCTTGGGTTCACCAATTCCTTTGGTTTATAATATTAAACCCTTGGGTTTATTAGTTCTTTTGGTTTATAATATGAATAATTGATCAATGTCATCCATGATCAAATGTGACATTCTGACAAATATTGTCTCAATATGAAAGTCACCCATGGCCAACCCTACTCATAGTTGGTCCAACGTCGCATTGTGTCAACAATTCTCTCAATGTTTAAATCAATTCCCTTGGGTTCGCCAATTTCTTTTGGTTTATAATTTGTTGGGTGATGGTTGTCCCTTGGGTTCACCAATTCCTTTGGTTTATAATATTAAACCCTTGGGTTTATTAGTTCTTTTGATTTATAATATGAATACTCGACAAATGTCATCCATGATCAAATGTCACATTCTGACAAAGATTGTCTCAATAGGAAAGTCACCCATGGCCAACCTTGGTCATAGTTGGTCCAACGTCGCATTGTGACAACAATTGTCTCATTGTTTAAATCAATTCCCTTGGGTTCACCAATTCCTTTGGTTTATAATTTTTTGGGTAATGGTTTTCCCTTGGATTCACAAATTGATTTGGTTTATGGTATTAAACTCTTGGGTTTATAATTTTAATTACACATTCGGTTTATTACTCTCTTGAGTTTAAAATACTATTTCTCAGGATTTGTTAATTTCTTAGATTTTTCAGTTTAAAATATTAATTCTTAGTTTTTTTGGTTTATTAATAATATAACCATCTATGATATTAATATATAAATAAATATTAAAATATTAAATATTATTTATATTATTTATATATTAATAAATATTATTATTATATATTATATATATTTCAAGTTAATTTATAGTATGTATATAGTTAATATTAATAATATATATATTAATAATATTATAATATTACTAATAATCATTATTAATAAATATTAGATTATAATATTACTAATAATCATTATAAATAAATATTCTAATATTTATTAATAATGATTATTAGTAATATTATAATATTATTAATATATATTATATATATTTCAAGTTAATTGATAGTATGTATATAGTTAATATTTTTAATATATTAATATATATTTTTAATATATATTATTAATACTTATTATAATATTATTAATATATATTAATATATTTAATATATTAATATTCTTATTAATATATAATATATATTTTTCAAGTTAATATAATAAATTTATTATATATAATATTTATTTATTGATATATAAATTAATGTGATGGGTAGTGGATATAGGCCTATCGGCGTATATCAACCACATTGGTAAATGTGGTTGTAAATCTATTTTATATAAGTCTATCGGCGTATATCAACCACATTAGCTTTTACTAATGTGGTTGTGCTAGTAACACTCCCAATAGTCCCTAGATGTTCTTTGAAGTATAGAATGGAGCGGGTATGTGTTTTCATATTTATCATTTTTTCATATTCATGGGGTTTACTATGTTGGTTGGTTAGAGATACGGTATTTATATAAAAGTATGTTACGAAAATTAATGGATTATGCGGTCTTATGTTAATTGGTTAGAGATATGGTATTTATATAAAAGTATGTTACGAAAATTAATGGATTTGGTATGTAATAAATTTTAATGGATTGGGTTATTTTATTATTTTTGTTTGGGACTTATAAGAAAAATGTAATTATTACTAAAAAAATAATAATTTTTAGGTATATTATTTTACATATGTTATTTAATTGTTATAACTTGCAATTGTTATAGTTGTTATAAGAAATAATTATCTAAACAATAATATTTAAAGTTGAAATTCTAGCGAGTCAAGCTAAACAAAACAATTGCATTCTCACAAAGAGTCACCATAAATATATTAAACTACTACATGAAATCCATGATCCATGGCATATATTATTTTGAAAGATTCAAATAATACTACTAACTAAATCCATATTGATTCCTACTTTACAGGTATAAGAGATCAAAAGAAATGTATTTCTACTGGGAACTTGGTAAATCTGAAAAGAAGATGAATCTGTCTGGATTTTAAAAATACCATAAAAGATCTAATTTATTTTAAGGTAATTGTTATTTTATAACATGTAAAAAATATATATATTTTTAATTATTTTATAACATGTAAGAAGTATATATATATTTTTAATTATTTTATTTAAAATTTGGTCTAAACAATTATTTCTATTTAATATTTAAAAATGCTCAGTGTTTGTTCTTAAAAAAAAACTATAATTTTATTAATGAAAAGTTTTTAATTTTAATAATTTTTAACCAAATTTTAATAATACCTAAGTCTGATTATAGTTGAAAATGTTTGGCCATATTGATATTGATTGAACATTCATTCTCATATTTGATCATGATATGAAGAAAAAGAAAAAGTTGAAAATGTTTGGCCATATTGATATTGATTGAACATTCATTCTCATATTTGATCATGATATGAAGAAAAAGAAAAAATGCGAAAGAACAAAGCACAAAAAGATATGAAATGCATGAAAATGTTTGGCCATATTGATATTGATTGAACATTCATTCTCATATTTGAAAGAACAAAGCACAAAAAGATATGAAATGCAAAATTATTGAAGAAGGCCTTATATATCCAAACATTTCAATCCTTTATTGTCTCTTAATAAAATGGGAATATTGCGAACTATTGAAAGTCTATATATTGGATGCTCAACATAATAGGATTTTTACAATAGTAGTGATCTTCAGTATTTCTTGGCAGTATTTCAGGATAGTTTGGTTGTGATGAAGCTCCTAAAGCGGGTGCAAGAAAGATAGTTTTCACCTTGTTTGAGCTTGACAACCCTATCCCTTGTTCACCTTGTTCGAGCGGGTGCAAGAAAGATTGTTTTCACCTTGTTCGAGCATCATTTAGGTTTAATTCACCGTTAGATACATTGTTTTTTAGATGATTTTTGTTATAATTTTGAACCCCCTTGTATGACGGGAGCATTTAGGTTTAATTCGCTGTTGGATACATTGTTTTTTGGATGATATTTGTTATAATTTTGAATCCCCTGGTATGACGGGAGAATTTAGGTTTGATTCGCCGTTCGATACATTGGAACCACCAATGTATCGAACGGCGAATCAAACCTAAATTCTCCCGTCATACCAGAGGGGTTCAAAATTATAACAAAAATCGTCCACAAAAACAATGTATCCAACTGCGAATTAAACCTAAATGATGCTCCCCTCATACCAGGCGGTTAATAATCAATCACAAATGAAGCACCTTTTCAATTTCGCCTTCCTATAGACGTCCACATATGACGCAGCAAGTGGCTTTCCAAGTTGATTTGTTTCAGCGAAATTTCAGGTGCAAAATCGGCACGACGATAGGGATAGGGTTGTCAAGCTCGAACAAAACTATCTTTCTTATTTATATAGGGATAGGGTTATCACAAACAACCAACAAGGTACTGCCCAGGGGTACCTGATCTTCAGTATTTATAGTGAAAACTATCTTTCTTATTTATATAGGGATAGGGTTATCACAAACAACCAACAAGGTACTGCCCAAGGGTACCTGATCTTCAGTATTTCTATATGAGAAGATTTTCTGTGATCAGTAAGAAAAACAACGCATTCACCATAGTATTTCTATACTGTTAGATGCTCTGAGCTCTGCTACCTAGATCTACCCTGGCAGACTCTTATGAAGCCGAATTTGTAATTGCTTGATCCGTTTCTTCCTTTCCAATTCTGCTTTATTTTTCCTGGCCGTGTCTGCACTGCTACCGCGCCCTTTACTTATCATCTTTTGAATTTCTTTTGAATTTTAAAGCTTTACTTTATTAATATATATTGATGAAATTCTACAAGAAAACATTTTTTTAATCAAAATTTTTCAAATTTGAAATTCAACATACATTATATTTCTAATGAAATTTATGTTATTCACTTAACTATGTAAAACTTGAAAATCATGACGAGAAATCCATTCTTTTGCCAGAATAAAACTTTAAGTGTGGGATCTTATAGAATTTTCCTCACCATTTTGAAAAAAATTTCTTACATCTCTATTGTATCAACGCAACGTAGAGTTGTCCCAACTTTTTCTTCTGCAATATAATATAAAATATCAAACACAACTAATAATGTGTAAAAAGAAGGTAGATTCTCCGAACAAATTTTAAAATTCTCTTTTCAGCCGTTTGAAATCAACTTTTGCAATATAATGTAAAATATCAAACACAATCAATAATGTGTAAAAAGAAGGTAGATTATGGGAAAAAATCTTATCATTTCCCTTTTCACTGTTTGAAATCTACTTTTGCAATATAATGTAAAATATCAAACACAATTAATAATGTGAAAAGGGAAATGGTTTATGTCAATAATGTCCTAAAAAGAAAGCAATGGTTTATGTTGAAGAGATCTACCTAAGAAATAAAGAAGCCTAAATAAAGAAACCCAAAAAAAACTAATAGTAGGAACAAATCTTATAATTCTGATTACTTTCTTTGAAATTTTCTTCAAATATGGTTTAGGTTGAATAGATGCGATTAGAAAAAAATGAAACTTACAAAAAAACTCGTTCTCTTTACAGATCTTAGTAGAATTCCTCTTTCTAAATTTTGTGCAATTCCTGCTACAGTAATCATGGATGGTCTAGGTTGAAGACATCCACCTAGGAAATCAAGAAACCCAGAAAAATCTCATCCTTAAAACAAATTTTAGAATTAAGCTTTAGAAATTTCTAGCAATTTTCACTAGCCCTAATTATGAATGGTGTAGGTTGAACCAATCTAGCTAGAAAATAAAGAAATAGAGAAAAAGATCATGGTCGCAACAAATTTTAGAATTACCCTATAGAAATTTAGAGCAATTCTCGCTAGCCCTAATTAGGCGATCAAATTGGCTAGCCCTAGTTACACTATAGCATGAGGGTTGCATAACAAATTTACTTCTAGACTTGTCTCCTTAAATAAACTATATTCCACATCAATACCATGGGTCAATACCACGGTTTGTTAAAACTAAGAGTAAAATAAAATAATTTTACCTCTATTTTATTTTAATTATTTATTTTATTTTATTTTATCTTTTATTTTTATTTTTATATAATTTGACAAATTTACTTTTAAACTTGTCCCCTTAAATAAACCATATTCCACATAAATACCATGTGTCAATACCATGGGTCAATACCACCGTTTGTTAAAACGAGGAGTAAAATAAAATAATTTTACCTCTATTGTATTTTAATTATTTATTTTATTTTATTTCTTATTTTTATGTAATTTGACTGTGTCAAAATCTCTTCCATGGAGGATCTTAGCTCAATGAACATGTCATAATTACAATTAACATTGGTTGCATGAATATTAACATTACCTACTCATGGAATTAGAATGGTTTTATATTTATGCTAATATGCAAGCTAAAATTTTAATTTAATTTTCAATAATGATTAGGTCAAAGGTTGAGATTTATCTCCAAAGTCATTAATTAAAAAATTTCATATGAACGAGTGTCATACAAATGAGTTGTGGTTCTTTGGTCATGTAGTATTGATAAACCATGGTATGAGAAGTGTAATATTTCTTCTTCTTTTTTGGATATGGTCAAAATGGACACAACCTACTCATGATATTTCCTATGGTATTCTCCAATGGTATCTCCGCTTGTAGTTTCCTTCGTTTTTCTAGGGAAACAATAAAATAAGGCTACTAGAGAGTCCATCAAGCCTATAAAATGGGATATGAGCTAGCCATTTGATTATCGTGAGTTCGTTCGACGATTGTTTAGGATCTAGGTATCGAAGGATCCATTGAGGATCATTTACCATTGAGGTATGGAATAACACACTTGGTTATATGGGATCTTGGTATTAATGTACAAATTCTTCTTTTATGCATAATAATGGATTGCTTGAGCGAAAGCAATCTTTGGGTGAGAGGATTTGTAATATTCATTTTTTCTTTATATGGTTAAAATGGAAGAACGTACCCATGGTATTAACTGTGTTATTTTCCCATGGTATCTACCCTTGATATTTTCCTTCGTTTCTCGAGGGAAATACTAAAACAAGGCTTCTAGAGAGTTCATAAAGCCTATAAAAGGCGATAGGAGCTAGATTGGGATCATCGTCAGTTTTTCAATATTATTGTGTTTTTTTGATAACTCGACTTGTCGAGTTCTAGTTGGATCTGGGTGTTATCACCAAACTGTGACTAATTGGGTTGCTCAACAATCAATTCAGTGTAGCTATTTGAAACCAACTTTTAACTTGAAGTTAGCCCTTCTAGTTTCAGAGGGCTCTCTCAAAATTCCTATAGATTCTCATTATAAAATTGAAAAATTTAGAAGGCTAATTCTATATTTTCATGAGATTATGCACATGAAATAATGTGATGAATGCCACCATTGGGCATGGATTAAACTATGGAAAATAAATTACAAAATAATTTATTTCCTGTAAGCTGAGGAAAATTTGGCTTTAGTATGACATGAAATAAACTTTTATAGTAAAACACAACAAATGAAGGAAGTTGGAGCATGTGATCATGAAGACAACACAACTAAAAGAATGATCATGAAGATTTGAATTCAACTGCACATCTATCTCACCATATTCAATGTTCATTGAATTTTATTCCACGACTTTTCAAGGATTCATAATTCTTTCCAAAACAGTGTTGTACAAAATATGTATCATGTGTATGGTCATCATTGATATATTTAATAACATGTTGATTTCCATTGGTGCTTTCTATATGATCGATGCTTTGTTTAGCATGTCTATATAGAATATGGAGGAGCATGCAGACTTGGTCAGAATGATAGTATTCACTCTGAATTTCTTTTTGTGGAACAAATGAGTAATTTTCTACAAAATCAATTACTCAAAAAATGGTCCCTCATGGAAAAATTTCATGGGATTTTTTGAATCGCAAGTCCTGCCATCGAGCTCTAAAGGAATGCTTGGTGCATTTATAATTTTTTTCCTCAAACTTTCTCAAAAAATCTATCACAAAAATTTCTTCTTCTTGTCATTCAATTCTTTTAGCACTATTTGAACCTTTAATCGATGTATGGATATATTCATATCTCTTCCATTTCACTTTCATGTTGGACAATGATTGATCATTTATATCAGTATGATATTTGTTTTGAAATTTAGTCAAATTTCCACAATCATTGCATGTTTTATGACCAACACATTTCTTTTTATATAATAATTTTCCGTTTTATCTTCCACATAGAATTTGAGATATGAAATCAGGGATAGTGGAAGGAGGAGGTGAATATTTCCAAAATGTTCTACCAAAATTAAGGAATGTGTCATAATATAACTGAAATTCCATATGATAACAATAATAACAAGTGTCACGTACGATGATAGGTTTTACATACCATGGTTTTTTTGAACAAAAGCACTGATTAAGACATGAATTTCACGATTCTCTTCTTTGAACTTGTTGAAAAACTCTATCTGAGTGGTGTCCAAGAAATTTTTTTCATGTTCTCTGTATTGATTTCCTGCTATTCTTCTTTGCATCACACCCCTTGCATTTCGCGAAACACGTGAATTTTTCTTCCAATTTTCATATATTGTATTTTTAACATTTTCTCCAAGTCTATATTTGTATGGTTTCCTCCAAATAGCTCTCCAACAAGTGAGTTCATTATTTAAATCTATTTGCAACCAAATTTTTTGATGTTTTTGCAAAGTTTTTAGTGAGGTTCCTAATGCTTGTGCCATAGATTTTACCAAGCGATTCTCTTTAGTACTTGATGAAACCAATGCCATATGTATTTCTCTATGTACAACTGAAACATTTTTCTTTCTAGATCTTCTAATTGAATTTATAGCACTATTTATATTTGTAACACATTTTCTTTCATTTTTTTATGTTTTGTTGATTTTATAATACCCAATAAAGTCGTAGCTTCTTTTAATTTCCTTAATGATAGGATACCTTTCAATGTTTGGGGTTGAACTATCACATTTTCCTTGATGAAGTACGTACCAAAAATATGTTTAACATGATATCGTCTAACATGGTGAGCTCTTTTATCTCCATACGTGTCACTGTCAACATTTTCTAACATCTCATCATCGACATTGATTTCATTTGTACATATTCCAATGAACAATACATAATAATTTTACATATTCAATAAATATATTAATTAATAAATATGTGTAATTTCAATAATGCGTGCATGTGTTCAACACACACACACACACACACATAGATATATACCTTGTGATTCAATTTCTTCACTTGAATTTCTTCCAACATTTTCACCATCTTCAATCATTGGTTCAATATCTCTTTCACTTTCTCTTTCCAAATTTTGTATCTCATCATCAATGTTTTGAGGAATATCTCTCTCTGTTTACATTGAAAAATATTTTTCATATTATTTCATCAAATAAAAATCAAGCTTCAAATTTTACAGTAGGAAAATTTTAAATATCAAATTGATAATATTTACATTTACATACATGCTTCAACTTCTAGTTGAGGTTGATTTTCCCTTTCAATATTTGAGAGTGCTTCTCTCTTTGTTTTGCGAGATTCTCTCCCCTTTTCTCTATGTTCCTCAGGGTCTCTTGTTCGATCATATTCTTTAGTGAAATTCCTTTGATTTCCCATGACAATAGATTATGAAGTTGTTACACATCATTTTGTCACTGTCCCTGCAATCCTCAATTCGCACATTGGATGGTCATTTTTGTGACCAATAAGCGGTGTCATGCTTTGCAAATACCATGCTTCCATCCATTTTTATGAAAGCAACATTCCTTTTGTTCAAATTTCCCTAAGCAGAGTTGTGAAAATCCCTATTTTTTCCGTGGCGGGAGGATCCAATTACACCCTCACACCGACCAGGAAATTTAACATTGAGCCCGTGCCAGTTGGACACCTGCACCAAGCTATTTATGGAATTTTTTTTTAAAATAGAGGAGGAGGTTCCATTCCAACCACCTTGGGGATGAGTCATTGGGAGTAGTTGAACTGAAACAAGCACAGAGTCCTTCCTTGTTAGTAGTTTCCACCTCCCTTGGAACTCTCCTAAAGGATAGGACTCCCTCCCACCTTTTTAGGGATCCTAACCTCCTCCCTTTCCTCTATATAAGAAACAATATTTTTTTATTAGAAGCTAGTTGAATGGTTGAATAGCTCAACTAGGAGAATTATACTATAACTAAGCTGCTAGAGAAGATAGAGTGACCAATATTGTGTTGAGAGAGCTCGAGTCAATGACTTCTAAGAGAGCTTGAGTCTGAATTCCCTGTCCAACATTTGAGACGCGCTTCATCTGAACCCCCACTGGAGGAGACTTCGATGTCAAAGCATCAGTTGTACTCTTCCTTCTACTCATTAATATACATGACTATTGTTTGGTTCCACTATTGTGTTATGATGTTTATTTAATGTGATATGTTTAGCCTTCTTTGACTGGTTAATAGTTGTGAATGAAACTATTTTTTCATATGTTGCTTTTGTTCTTTGTTTATGTTCAGGTATCTGAGCTTGAAAGCGAACAGATAGTGATTTGCCAAGGTAGGAGCGAGAGGTCGCTTGATCCAGGTGGATATTGGTGGTCACCGGCCTATTCCACTTGGGGCTCCACCATTGTCTATTTCATTTTTTCAATTTCGGCACATTTTACTATTTTTAGCAGTTTTTCAGGTCCTAAACTTCCGGAGCCATTTTGAGGCCCTAAACAATGATTTTTGGGAAAATGGAGAGTAACATGGGTCCATGGACTGATGTTGCTCATTCCAAATTTGTAGTCCTCAGATATATCTTTCTGACGAGGTATGATATGCGTCAAACGGAGATCGTATGACAAAGTTACACCCCTAGGAAGTTGAAACACCAATTTACCCAAACGGGGCCCATAGTTTTGGCGCTTCATCTCCTAGGGTTAGGGTTTTGGCTGTTTAGGATTTCCCATTGTTTCTAAATGATAAATAGGCCCTCAAGCCTCATTACCAACTAGGTTAGAGAACTGTTAGCTGCCACATCTCTTGTTAAAAGATAGCTACTAGCATAGTATTCAGTTTTATTCCATTAACACTATAAGCAAATTTGAGTTCTTTGATGTTAATAGAGAAATGAAGTGTCCTTTATGTATCTCTTGTGTTATGATTATATGTTGCTATTATTTGCATTCTGCTGCATCCCCGGATCGGTGGTGAGCGGTCTTCTTTTCTCGATCCTTCTTCATGTCCCCAACGGGTCGGGGTATAAGGAGCTAGGGCAATCACCGTGGAACCTTTGCAAGATCAGCCTCGCAAACCTCGACGGACGCCCATGGGGGACGAAAAGAAAGATGAGGGAGCAAGAGATCCTATCAAAATATTGCTCAAGGAGGCCCTCGAAAGACAAAGGAACGTGATGATGGATAACTTTGCTCGGATCCTTCAACGGCTACCCACCGGCGGCGCATCTGCATCCAGCAGCCACTCTGGAGGCGCGACTCCTTTTAAGGTACAAGTAAATTTTGACATTCCCATATTTGAGGGTCAAATAGACGCAGATGCCGTAGATAGATGGTTGAATCTGTTTGAAGGATATTTCTTGTTTCATGACTTTTCAGACTGGGAGAAGATTATTTTTGCACTCCTCAAAGCTACCCCCCATGTTAAGGACTGGTGGGAAACCTACTGTGAGAATAAGGACCAGACAGAACCCTCTCTGTTCTCAGTCGTACCAACCTAACTGAGAGAAATTCTTTACGAGATGTCGTCAAGGAAAGTACTGTCGTGGGAGCTGCTGAGACATGTACATACAATGGACCATATTTCGACAACAAAATTGAAGATATTGTGTGGTACTTAATTTTCCATATATATGTACAAATTTGGGTATCAAGGTGGAAAACATGCGGTGCTAAAGTATTGGTACTTGCTGAGATACATTCGGAGAAATAGGTTCTAGACATCTCCTCGCTTGGTACGACATCTGGGTATGCGCCAAAGATTCGAGCGGTCGAGCGAGAAAACGGAACTTTGGATGTAACGAATCAAAAGCAAGAAAATTATTAGCACGGTGGGAGCAAGGATAGAGCCAAGGCATGGCGGCTAAAGACAACTCATCGAAGCCACAAGAAAAGAACAACACCGCAAATCCAAAGAAGGACACGGGAAAGTGGTGTGAGTTCCATAAGAACTCCAGTCACAACACAAGTGAGTGTCGGGCTAAGAAGTTGCTAGTGGCCGAGATGAGGGCTTCTGAGTCAGATGCATGCTCTGACTCCGAATCAGAACCTGAAAAGGGGAATGAAAAAGGGAAACAGATTATTGATGCGGAGCCCAAAGCCACTATTGCCACTACAAAGATCCAGAAGGAGGAACCGGAAGATCCAGAGGAGGAGGAACGTCTCTTCCACTCCCAGATGTGGGTAAAGGGCTCCCCGGTACAGTTCATTGTCGACAATGGGAGCCAAAAGAACCTCATTTCAGCAGACACCATGAAGTGGTTGGGCTTGCCGACCATAGCTCACCCACATCCATACACCATCGGGTGGCTTCACCAAGGACGAGATCTCCGCGTCATCCAGCAGTGCCACCTTCCCTATAGCATCAAGCCCTTCACGGATGAGGTATTATGTGACGTTGCTCCTATTGATGTTTCTGATGTATTATTGGGACAACCATACTTGTGGAAGCATCATGATGTGTATGAGTCTCGACCTCATGCTGTTATTTTTACTTTGGGAATAAGTTGTACAGGATACCAGAGGTACCACCTCCTGCCGCTATCTCTTACTGTAAAACAATGTAGTAAGCTCATTTCCCAAACCAGGAAATTCGTTTTCCTGATGATCCGCCCCCAGGGAAAGAAGAAGCTGTGGCCACGACCTCCTGAACGGGGCTCTCTGCACAACAAACAACAAATGGATAAGGTTGTGGAGGAGTACGGGGACATATTCACCTCACCACAGGGGTTCCTCTGCACTATCAGGTCAAGCACCCGATTGATCTGACCCCAGGTGCGCCGCTACCTAATGGACCGATCTATCGGCGCTCTGTTATAGAGAATGATGAAATCAAGAGGAAGATTCAAGAGCTGTTGCAGAAAGGTCACATCAGACCAAGTTCATCGCCCTGTGGGAGCCCGATCGTGTTGGTACAGAAGAAGGATGGGACGTGGAGACTCTGTATTGACTATAAGACACTTGAACAAGATCCTTTTGCTCAAGAATAATTACCTAATCCCGCCAGATTGATGACCTTTTGGACTAACTCAAAGGTGCAAAATATTTCGGCAAGTTCGACCTCGAAGTGCGTGTCACGGTATCGATTGAACCTCGCGATGTGTGGAAGCGCGCTTAGCTTGAGAAGGCCTTTTCGAATAGTGGTCATGCCTTTTGGGTTGACGAATGCTCACTTACGCTACATGAGGATGATGGATGACATCTTGTGGCCATTCACCAACTCATTTGTGGTGATGTGTGGATGACATTCGATCTTCGGCCAGAGACTTAGGAAGAGCACCTTCACCACATCTGAGAAGTCCTCCAAACACTGTGGCAACACAAGTTGTGTGCCAATTTGGAGAAGTGCACTTTTGGCATGACCCGAGTTCAATATCTGGGATACATTATTGATGAAAGGGGGGTGCATGTGGATCCAACCAAGATCCAAGTCATTCGGGATTGGCTAGCCCCAACCACTATAACAGAGCTTCGCAGCTTTCTGGGGCTTGCTAATTTCTACCGTAGGTTCGTGTTGGGATTCTCTAATATCACTTGGCCCTTGAGTTAAGTCACCAAGGGAGGAGTGAGAGAAAAATTATTTTGGCCAGAACCTCAACAGAAGGCGTTCACAAAATTGAAAAATCGCCTCTGTTCTGCCCCAGTGCTCACATTACCAGACTTGAAACAGCCATTTGAGATCGAGAAAGATGCCTCTGACTATGCTATTGGGGCAGTTCTTACTCAACAGGGACATCCAGTGGCATATCATAGTGATACATTGTCTGACACAGTTCGCAAGTATCCCACTTATGACAAAGAAATGTATTCCATTGTGCAAGCTTGTCGACAATGGAAGCATTGTTTTGAAGGGAAGCAATCATCCACACGGACCAGGCTAGGTTCATATAGGCACGAGGAAGTTACGGAATGATCGACGCCGAAGTGGTCCACATATCTGCAACAGTTTCATTTGAACATCAAATACAAGAAGGGTAGCACCAATCATGTTGCAGACTACCTCAGCCGACCACCGATCGTGGCACTCACCAATGTGCTCAAATCTTGTGAGCACGAGACTTCTGATTGGCCGCTTCTCTATGAGAGTGACCCAGAATTTGGCCAAACTTACAAGGCACTCTTTGGGGGTACGCAAGTTCCAAATTTTCACCTCCAAGATTAAGTTATGTCATGGGACACCTTTGTGTTCCTTCAAGCGAGCGTGCCAAGATGATATGGGAATCACACTATAGTCGAGTCGCTGGGCATTTCGGGGTCGAGAAAATAGTAGCAATCCTGCAGAAGTATTTCTATTGGCCGAACCTTTGAAAGGATGTCGAGAAGCACATCAGCTCCTACACTGCTTGTGCCATTGCCAAACCGACCACCAAGAAGCAAAGCCTATATATTCCGCTACCTACCCCTAGTCGACCTTAGGAATCCATCTCCATGGATTACATGTCGGGCCTGCCTTCTACTAAGTAGGGAAATGACTGTATTTTCGTGGTCATCGACGGATTCTCGAAGATGGCCATTATGGCAACCTGCAAGAATAATATCACAGCAGAAGCCATTGCTAAACTCTTCTTTGAACAAGTGTGGGTGCACTTTGGGATCCCACCGATGCTCATATGGAAGTCGGGATAGCGGTTCCTCGTACACATTTTAGTCCGACCTGCGGTCGATGTTGAATGCTAAGCTCACCAAGTCATAGCTTTCCATCCCCAAATAGATGGCCGAACGGTGCGTCAACGGAGATGATTGCGCACGTGCTGGCAGCAACACAACTCACGACCCTCGCACATGGGACGAAGCCTCCCCTATTTCCAACATAGTTATAATCGGGCTCTCCACGGTTCAGTGGCCATAGCCCCTTTCGAGTGGGGGTGGGTTTGGGATTCCGGCCACTATGTCCCATTGACGTAGCCATGCCATTTGCAGCTACTCAGGCCAATTCAGCTCATGTCCAGTCTGAAGTTGACAAAGCAAGTAGCTTCATCGAGTGCATTCAACACATCCGCCAACAGGTTCATGATATATTGGACAGAGCCAATGCCAAGTACAAGCAACACCATGATCAACACTGGGTGCCACACAACTTCTAGGTGGGCGACAAAGTATGGCTACATTTACAGAAGGAGCGCCTCACTGGACCCCACTGCAAGCTTCGCCTGCTCCAATATGGGCCGTACACCATCACCAAGGCTATAGGGAACAATGCCTTCAAGCTCAGTATTCCACCATTCCTTGGTCTACACCTAGTCTTCAATGTGGATCGCCTTCGTCCTTACTTCCCACCTCTACTGGACACCTCGGACATTGTAGAACAACTCACACCAACAGAGTTAAATCCAGACTGCATGAAACAGGCCACCACAGATTGTATCATGGACATGCAAATCAAGAACACTCGCCAGCAGAAGATCCAACTATATCAGGTTGTCAAAGCTGGCCAACTCCTGCACTAAGGAAAGTGGTTCACCAGGGACCAAGTTCAGCAGAAATTTCCTCATCTCATGGAGGAACTTAACGCAATGGGGACCATTGCTTCCTAAGGGGAGAGGAATGATCTAGGTGGATATTGGTGGTCACCCTCCTATTCCACTTGGGGCTCCACCATTGTCTATTTCAGTTTTTTAGTTTCGGCACAGTTTACTATTTTTAGCAGTTTTTCGGGTCCTAAACTTTCGAAGCCGTTTTGAGGCCCTAAACAACGTTTTTTGGGAAAACCGAGAGGAACATGGGTCCATGGACCAATTTTTCTCATTCCAAATTTGTAGTCCTCGAATATATCTTTCTAACGAGGTATGGTAAGCATCAAACGGAGATCGTATGCCAAAGTTACGCCCCTAGGAAGTTGAAACACCAATTTACCCAAACGGGCCCCATAGTTTTGGTGCTTCATCTCCTAGGGTTAGGGTTTTGGCTGTTTAGGATTTCCCATTATTTCTAAATGATAAATAGGCCCCCGAGCCTCATTGTAACTTAGTTCAAAGGCCTGTAGCCACCACATCTCTTCTCAGAGATAGCTACCAATGCCCTAGCTAGTTTTATTTCCATTATGTCTGTAAGCAAATTTCAGTTCTTTGATATTAATGAAATGAAGTGTTATTTCCATTGCATCTATGTATTTATGATTATATGTTTCTTCTGTTGTGTTCCTGCATAAATCCGGATCATCGCTACTCATTTTGCAACATTAACAGTGTTGGATTCAAGGTAGGTTAATCTACCATTTCTTTTGTTCATTCATTAACTAGGAAGCAACACTTTAGCATGTCCTTTTGTTACTAGAACCACCCTAGGGCTAGAGGGATCGTATCTGTTCACAGAGAGGATTTACCTTCATAACAAATTATCGACTCCTCTGGGGATCGGTGCGAGTTTTTCGTGCCATCCTGTTGGGTTAGTTTCAATTATTGGTTTAGTTATCTATTTTTTTCTGTTTTTTTTCTTGAGTTTCCATCCTTTATTTAGCTCTAGAGTGTCAAGGTTGACCTCTGCTCATTAGGATAGGGTTTTTTCTTTTTTTCCCATAGGTATCTAGCTTGGAGCATTTTTTGTCTTGAAAATTGTGCTGATTGGTGCAGGTTTCTCTTTTAGCACTCGCACCAACCTCTGTATGACGCAGATTACAACCTTACAGTCACGCCAACCCCTGTAGGTTTTAGTTTGACCTCCCTAATGCATATCTTGGTAATTTTTTCTTGCTTCTAGGTTATTTTGGAGTATGTTTAAGCCTTTGTAGACTGTGTTGACTACTGTAGACTTGTTTCCCTCAATCATTTGTCCATTTTCCTGTTGGTGTCATTCAAGACCTTAGGGTTTCTAGGTGTTCTTGCATACTGAGCCCTCTATTTGAGAAAAAGTCTCTTTGATTGTTATTAGTCTAGTTTCAGGTTTTTAGACTAAGTTTTCTTGATCCTTTTGTTTTTCTAATTGAATGGTATTTTCATTTTTCGGCTAGTCCTTCTTCTTCAATAATTTGAGCATCAATTACTTTGGTTTTTTGGGTTGCTTCGGGAACACTCTTTTTCATTTGAAAGTTTGCTCCATTAACTTGCATGTTTTGTGTCTATTTCTCTTTGGTTGATTCATTCACTTTCAAAACCTTACATTCAAAAAACTAAAACTAGTATTTATTTTGTTTTCCATTGAATTAGTACAATGTGTGCTTCATTTCATTGAAAATTCAAAATCATTCAAAAAATATATTTGCATTATTTTCTTGCATCGAAAGTGAAACATTCCTTTACATAACTAGTATTTGTCAATCTAGGAAGGAATTTTTCTTTTGATTGATTGCATTAAGGGAATTAGAATTTTCTTCGCATGTTTTCCTTGTTTTCTTGTTTGAAAGATTTATATCCTTCTTATAACTAGCATTCATCAAATTGAAATGATGTTCATTTGCATATAGTTTTCATCTAGGAAGTTGAGCTACATATTCGATAGGGCCTGGAAATTGAAACATAATTCAAGATTAAATTTAAAATTTCCTCAATTAACCTAACGCAACATTGGTACCTAACGAAAAATTTCTAGTGGTCTAGGCTAGAGACATGTTCCAACATCTTAAAACCTAGTAGTTGTCTCTTGAATTTTGGCTTCAGATAGCACTAGTACACACTTGTGCTCCCTATACCATTGCATATATAAAGGTAGATCCCTCTAGGTTGCAATCATTTTATCCATAGGAAGCCGAGTTTGCCGCCTTGTAACCTTGGTACACCGAACACAACATTCGGGGAGACTACCTGCACGTATGTCAAGTCCTTGGTCATTTTTGTTTCATTTGATCACCAAGGTGTATATGGTAGTTCACGGAAACCTGGTACACCCTCTTGCTTAGAATTCCTGAGAATTAATTTTGATCTTTTCGTGTCTCTTTAAACCAGAGAAGAGATCATCGAGCACTTGTAATTTCATGCTCGATTCAAATTTAAATTTGACTAAAGTCATATTTTTCCTGTTTCTCGACTCTTAAAACATGAAACAATGAATTTTGGTTTCAGTGTTATAAAATTAATCACCTACAATTACACGCCCATTAAAATTTTGTTACTTGGTCCGGTTGATTTTGGTACCTTGGTTCTTGATTTTGGTATTTTTCGATTGGTTATCTCTTTTGCTTCCTATTCTGATTTACAGTCAAGGTGGCAGAACATCCAGTTTCGTCGTCCTCACTGCCTCCTAGTGGTGGTTCTTTTTCATACGATTCTTTCGAAACCCCTCAATCCACTAGATCTATCGAGTTCTCGCGGCCTATTCTTTCGTCTATCCAACCCCTTTCTACTTGATCTTCGCTTGACGAGCAAGTTGAATTCAATTGGCCTTCTTCAAGTGCTTGGTCCGTTTTTGGGGAAGAAGAGGAATTTCCTCCTCTTATGTCTGGATCACGTTTTGTTGCTGCTACAGTACCTCCTAGTTCCCGTAGTCTTTTTAAAGATCTTACCTTGGAATCAGATATGGATTCCTCCAGTTCTGTTGGCAGTGAAGGAATGCCTATTTCCATAGGAGAATATCAACTCCTTTCCGAATATCTATCTCGTGCCTCCACCCAATCTTCACCACTGTCAGTCTCACTTCTTCTTGGATATATATCTCTGAGATAGATTATGTCTGGCATTGCTTCCATTGCGCAATCTAGTGCAGTAACTCCTCCTCTGAGTTCGCTCCTACTCTCATTGGGGCTATCACCTTCGACTCGTGGTTCGTTAATTACTGTCACATCTGTTCCAGTTCAACCAACGATTTGTGTGGCTTCTAGTTTAGTTTCCACTACTCCTATGATTCATAGTGGTCTTACTTTTGAAGAATATATGTTGGCTTTTCAACATCAGAATTCTCAGGGTTCTCAGCAGTCTCAGGCTCCTTCTAATCCTCGATTCCATAACTATGATGTTGTTGGTAATCCTGTATATATCTATCCACCCCATTATGATGTGTATGGTAATATGGTCTATTTTCCTCCTATTGATCCTTATCAGGCTATTTATGATCCCCATCAGACTGTTCCTCATCTAGGATCTACTCTGCCTGTGCAACCCTCTGGCTGAAAAGGACAACCCTCTTAGGGACAAACTTTAGCTTAGCAGGGCCTTGCTTCTGGTCCACAGGGAAACCATAGGGTCCACTAGGCCAACCTTTATAAGGATAACCTCTGGTCCAACTCGGATAATCTTTTGGTTTTGGTGGGGCAAGTCTATCTGTCACAGGGATAACCTGTTGCACCTGAATCACAGCCATACATTCAGTATGGCCCAAATATTGTGCAACTAGGAAAACCCTTTGGTCCTTCTCTAGGTCAACCTGGTCATTAGGGACAACCTATTCTGTCATAACCATCATGCCAACCTTTCCCACAAGGTCAACCTAGTGGCCTTCAAAAACTAGTTCAACAACCGGTTCAACCTACTCAGTAACCGTTGCAACATGCCCACCACCAGATTCCTTCGTTTCCATAGTCGGTTTTACCTGTTTACCCTGCTCAGCAGCCTACTCAACCTGCTCTGCAAGGTCAACCTGCACATCCGCAGGGTGCTTATTACCCTCAAATATCCTATCAACCGGTATATAATGCACCCTAGATTCTGTACCCTCAAAATCAACCAATATATAGTGCACCTTAGATTTCGTACCCTCAAAATAGACCTGTTTATCAACAACCTCAAAGTATTACTTACATTCCACAGTAGAATCCTTATGCTACTGTTGAGGAGGTAAATCCCCTCTGTAGACAGAGGCAATCCCTACTAGCCCAAATCGGGTCTAGCAACAATCAAACACGCTATAGTGTAGGTTCCTAATTGTAAATAAACCGACTTGCGAGGAGGAATTACCTGGAATCCAACACTGTCATTTGTAGAAGAGGTGGTGCTCCCATTCCTTTGCCCAGGTAGATCACAATCCTCACGATCTCCGTGATCAGACACCTGCACATGCAAGAAACAACACAAACGCAAGCATAAAATCTAGTGTATACAACTATATGTCAGTCGAAGAGGACATAACTCATGAACATGATCATGAACAAGAGTGGAACCATAACCGATAGTCGCTTATCATTAAAGAGTCAAAAAGAAGAATACAACCAAAGCTTCGACGTCAAATTCTCCTTTGACGGGTCATCAGCAGAACATGTCTCGATAAATCCTGTCAAGGATGGGACAAGCCTCTCTCTCCGGATACTTGGCAATAGTCTCCTTGCTTGGATTTGGCCTTAGGGAATCAAGAAGGCTTTTTCAGCATGAAAGCTCTTGGGAATTTGGAAATTCTGGAACTAGCTTGCAATGGAAATGGGCAAGCTTTTATAGGAGGAAGGGGATTTGGGATCTGTATAATTGTGGGATTGGCCCTATCATCAAGGAAGCTTCCATGAGAGGTGGCAAACCACATCCTCTCTATGGAAATCCGTATCCAAGCCACCCAACTCAAGATAGATATTAGTCCATGGATTTGTTAGGATGAAACTTCTGCCTCTTATTTTTAAAAAACACCTCTTAATATGGTTAGCGCGGGTGCGGCTCTATGACAGAGTGCCAATTGGCACGCCCTCTTTGGAGGATTTTCCCTCTTGGTGCGAGGGCTGAACTATGGAACTGCACTAATGGAAAAAGAGCTATTTTTAGGGTTTTTTGTAGGGAGATGCCTTTAGGGCAATTAAAGCTCATCTTCAGAGGGATGCAATGAAAGTATTTTCAAGTCTTGTCTCTGCCCACAGGTCGCATAATGAGCCCTCCAATGTGCAGGATGGGGATTGTAGGGACGGTGACAAATTGTTGTGTAACAGATGCCCCCTAAAGCATGAGGCCCGAGAGAGAGAGAGGGGTGAAATGCTTTACGAGAACATGTCGACTGAAAACACTGCCATCAGAAAACCTGCGGAGTGAAGTACAACTGATGTCTCAGATACATGATATATATGGATGGTATGGGTGCAACCATCCATAACAGAGTATACAATAATCTAGATCCAAGGCATGGATGCAGCCATCCAGTGAGGATCGATAAATAGACTCAGGTATGGTCGCAGCCATCCAATTATTGAGTCATGTAAATAATCATAATAATCCACAATATCGCAACCTGGATTACAATAGACAGAGTCGAGGGTCTTGCGCTCCATCTCGACCCGAACAAAGTACAAGTTCAAGCATGAGAATATGTGAGCTGAAGTCGAACATGCAAGACCATCGTCTGATTACCAGCCAATGATGAAAGTTGTTAACAGACGCGAGAGGAACCACCAATAGTGATAATGGCCCTCAAGGTACTATAGGTACAATCCATGGCATGCGAATTAATGAGCTGGTGTCGGACACGCATAGAATCACTCGATCAGAGGCCAATGATGAAAACCTCACATCGAATGCGACGAACCTGCCATTGAGGCATGCACGCTCCAAGGTACCATAAGGAAGTCTCTAGATCATCTTCCCAGATAATGAGCTGAAGTCGACAGGAAGTGACCTTGATCGAAGGTTGGCCATAATGTTTCCCACATCATCGACACGAGACAGAGGAACATGATGTTTTTTGTGAAACTAGATCAAATGAGAATCAGAGGGAGGTTGAGACTTACAGAGGTCAACTTCTCTTGAACATGTAAATGGCACAACAGTGGACTTGGCAATATTTGACATCAACGGATAAGAGGTCATGGTGACGAGGCAATGAGTAGATGAGAGGTCAAAAGGGATTATCCAAACCCACGGAGGCAAGTGAAAAATGATATGAGATGTCCCCAACCCGACACAAATGTAGACAAGTGCCATGTTCAAGAGAGACATATTACCAACACGACAATGATACTGGTTCCATTTTCCCCCACCATTTCTGGCAAGTACCCCAATTATTTTTTATAACAAGCTTGAAGGGGATAGCATATGCTTGAAATATAAATCCACCCTTCGGGCAAATCCATCCTAGTACATTTAACGAGCCCTAGGAAGGAGAAACTCGGAGAACATCATTTTGACTAGATCCAATGTCATCAGAGTTTAACGAGTCTGAAAAAGGAAGAACTCGGCGTCTTTTCATGTTTAGAGAGTTTGAAAAGACAGCAGAAAAGTAAACTCCAGCGATCCCCTTTCGTAGATAGTTCCTCGAATCTGAAAAGGTAGAAAACAATATCCGAGAAAACCTCCTAGTCACGATAGGCTAGGGTATTCCTTTTTCGTAAATAATCTATCCCAGCCTGAAAAGGGGTAAACGTATACTAGGTAGATGTCAATTCGTGTCCACTTTAACGAGATCGAAATGACAAGGGCCTCAGCAATATTTTCATGTTTAGAGAGTCAGAAAAGAGTTGAAAGATGACTCTAGAGTGACTTTTTCGTGTATTTACCGAGTCCGAAAAAGTATAAAATACAACTCGTTTCGTCATCTAAGTTGCATGCAAGACCTGCTGCTACACAAAAAGGCAAGTGTAAAACCCATTTTCAACACAAATATATTAAAATATTCAGAAAAATAACTTTAAAAACCTACTTTGAGTTCAAAAAGTTATAAATATGTCAAATGGTAAAAATATAATTACTTTTTACTATTTACCTCACCGAAGAGCAACAGTGGTCCATTTGGTGTGCAAACTTCTGACAGCGATTACGACCGATCCAGGCTACCATTCAGAGTTCCATCAGTTCCAGGTAAAAGGCGCTTCTTTGTACTCCATTTCAATCCATTTTTTAATAGTTTTCCATCATGCATTAGATTTCTGTGGCAACTTTTTAAATTTTTAGGGCTCCGCTCATTGGCGCGGGTATCGGGCACAGACCCACGTCAATGGGCTTTTATATGCAAAGGGCTCGTGCCGACTGGCGCGACTGTTTAGGAAACAGCCGCGCCAGCGGTGGAAAAAAAAATCAAGATTTTAATCAATTTGGATGAAATTTGAGGTTCATCAGAGATCTAATTAACAGTTTGTGATCATGTTGATGCAGGAAACCGAGAAAAATGGTGATTGAGTGGAAAGAGAGAGAGCACGGTGAAGAGGATGAACAAGCCATGGAAAATGAAATTTGCATGAATGCCCTCAGGAACTGTGGGCTAAAAATGTTCTTCCTCACGCCTTGTTTACGAGCTCAGCCTGAGCTTCTACAGTATTTGATCAATATGTGGGACGCAGATGAACAAGTATTCAAGTTGCAGGATCAAGTGTTAGAACTGGAGGTTGCTGACATGTACTTCATAACCAGATTATCGCGTAGAGGTCCGGTGCCCATATCGACAGGGAGCAGACCGTCTGGTGAAAAAATGGAGCAAGCGATGGCATGAGTGTGTCGACGAGCACAACTGGGATCCGGAAGTGGAAAGGTGGACATCCATACCATTCCTGATCTGGCACTGAGAGTAGTGCTGCATACCATCACGCGGGCTGCAGGGTCGCAGGCACCGCACGAGGCCACAAAGGCCCAAATTTTGTTAGCCTCAGAGTGTATGACTCCTCTATTGTTCGACTGGGCCACAGCAATGATGATAAACATGAAGAGACAGCTCACGAAGTGTAAGCAGGCCAAATTGAAACAGTTCGGATACGGTTCCATCCTGGTATCGTTCATTCTAGAATGATTACCAATCTTTCAGGGCCAAGGGACCATAGTAGCTGAGCCAATTCCACGAGAGTCACGAATGGCTCGCTGGGCAGCACTGATGACTAGAGCTAGAGGTGGCCAATAGATTTCCTGGAGGTCGGAGTTTTTTGGGTGGTTGCGGCGTCATATTATCGTAGTGGAAGACTGGCCATATGCAGGAACCGATTTCACTGGTGATCCAGATCTCCCATTTCCGAAGGGAGATGATTGGGATGAGGAGTTGGGTATGACCCCTTCTCTTTTTTATTTTTCTATTTTATGACTTTTTTTTAATACATGTTCATCCTAACACATTTTATATGTATGCAGACGTGGGTCTAGACAGACTAGCTGGTATGTCTCCTATCGCACAGAGGACTCTTTCCGCACCTAAACCTCAGGCAGAGGGGGGGGAGTTAATCCAGAATCTCAAGGGCATTGCCCGAGGGATCCCAGACTACGCCTGGCTGACACATGGTGGGAGTGCCTAGTCGCCTCCACCAAATTCTGAGACGCTTAGTGCGTGCAGTTACGTGTTATCATGAGCACCATGCAGATTAGACTCCTAGGACTTTTATCATGCATATTTTTGAGAGACATGTCATCTCCGGATGTATCAAGATGAACATATATATTTTTTGATTTAATGTGATGCACACTATGCAAACATCCTGATATATATATACATATCTATTTTTGGATAGATCTTTCTTTTTGATATGATGTTGTTTTACAAATTGCGCAAATGTCTATCTAAAACAAAATTAGCTACTGCATCAGTTAACGCATTCATACACCTGGGAATATGTTGGTATGTAATAAAGTCAAAATTTCTCTCCAGTAAACGAATACGTAGATATAGACGTAAAATGGATGGGTTTCTGACTGAATAATGACCATTCAGTTGTAATACTACAAGTTGCGAGTCTAGATACACAAGTAATTCACGAATACCAAGGTTTACAGCCTCAGTTAATAATTATAATATAGCACTATATTCCACGATGTTATTTTTAGTACGTCCCAGACACACACCTTGCAGGTTGACCAACTCACCACCAGGATCGTAGATTACCCAGGCTGCTGAAGACAGATTCCTGGTACTGCGGGAGGCACCATCCGCGAAACCAACAAACGAATGAATGGACATCTACACAATCAGGAAGACCCAATCAGCAGAAAGATGTTTACATTCAAACCACACCACACATGCGCAAAAATGAAAAACACACACTTATGTACACACAAGGCAGGCATGCCCCCCAGCATGGTGTCTCAATTCAAGGTGCATGCCCCCCAAGCTTTAGTCTATAGGAAATGGAGTGAAGATTGAAAACAAAAGAGATTTGAACTAAATCTATCAAAACTCGAATTGAATATGCTCGTGTTTCATTGTTTTAACGAGGTTGACACACTTAAAAGAACTATCCTCGTAGCAGCTTGTTTCATTGTTTTAGGAATTTGACACAAGTGGAGGAACTATGCTCTGACGAGCTTAAAGGAGGAGGCTCGGGAGGGAGATGATCATGTATGTCCTCAATGATCCTCGGTTTAATAGAGATGTTGATTGAGATGGTTTGAGTGGTGTTACTCAGGTTTCCCTCTGAAGAAACCTCGTGCGTCAAGATGGGCATTTGGAGAGGAGGAGTAGGAACCTGAGATGGATAACGCTCCAGATAATCTGTCATTGCCCCCAAGCTAGGCATAAAAGAGGAGCGATGATGTCCATCGCCCCAAGGCAGCTCCTCGAGAGACATAGTTTCGATGATGGCTTCATCGGAAGGAAAAGTCTCTTCGAGAGGATCAGGTGAATCGGCCTGACCAAGCCAGGGGGATTGAGAGTTGACGTCTAGAGCCATGCTGAAAGGAGCATGCTGAGGAGGTGGAGGATCATATGCGGCAACAATTTCACAGTAGCTGATCTCTACTAGATTCAAAGGCATTGATTCTCCAAACTCAAACACCTGCTCGGCGTAGGAATAAGATAGGGGTCATCAGACCTAGAAATCATGTTAACTTGAGCGGTGTGCGGTGGTGGTGCGAGAAAGATACCCATGAGGATGGGGTCTTTAAAGAGACCGGGTCTTACACTGTCCAGGGGATTCGAAATCTGATCCACGTATGGTACGTTGTTCTCGGAGGTAGAGGTGAAGAAGGACAACTGATCCACCTTGACTATTTTTCCCTCGTGAGGGAACTTAAGAAGTCGAAAGATGGTGGATGGCATGCATAGCATGGCATGGGTCCAGCTGCGGCCAAGAAGTATATTGTAGTTGAGCCTGGCGTCGACTACTTCTACTTCCACATTGACAGTCTTCCCTTGTAAAGTGATCGCTAAACTCTTGAGAACACCCAGGGGTTTGGATTCCCGACCATCAAATGCCTCAAGGGCATTGGGAGAGGGTGAAAGGGCTGGAGAGCCAATGGCCTTCCAACAAATGGATGACATGATGCAGGTAGAAGCACCTTCATCCATAACATCCCTATGGATTTTCAGACCATTAATCCTGACTTGAATAACAAGAGCAATCTGATGTGGAAGTCGGGGAGTGAAATTCTCTAAATCGAAGGTGAGAAGACTCGAATCGGTGGGATCAATGCCACCGATTGCAGACAATAAAGCCTTCCGTTGCGAAGGACAACCTTGAATAAATTATAGTGTAGACATAGCAGAGGGTGTCTGTGCCAAATCCTCAACAATGTTGTAGTGTTGAGCGGCATGATCATTCAGGTTATAAGAAGATCTTCGAAGAACACCTTTAGAAGGTGGCTTCACAACAGGTTCAGGAGCAGGCTTCTCGATTTCCAACGAACCAGAGATAGGTGGGGGGGGCGGTCCATCCGCAACTGCCTTCCTAGGTGCTTGCCGCAATTTTTTGTAATCCTTCGAACGCATAGCGACAGAGATAGGTGCAGCACCATTCATCATAAAAACTTGCGACCCAAATGGTGTAGATGGTGATGGTTGTTCAACCATCTGGGTCTGCTGAGACGGGTATGGCTCTTTTAGAATTGCCGGAGTCCCTTTTGAGCCCTTGAGAAGTTTACTAACTTCGGATCGTCCTGGACAATCCTTAGTATAATGGTCTCCTTCATAAATAAGGCAAGTGTACTTTGGTTTACGCTGAGAACCATCCTCAGTACAAAATTTGGATTCTGGCTTCAAGGCATCAGATTTGGATTTAACTTTTCCCTTCTTTTTCCCTTTGGAGGCTTTCTCCATAGGATTGGCCTGAATGGCGTTCACCTCCATGGTTTTGCCAGAATCTGACAGGGCGGGATTAGCAGGAGTATTGTTGGAAGAAGTAGAGTTCTGCTTCCCATTCGAAGATTTCTTTGAATTCTAAGATACAGAACCAATGACACCATCCACCGCAGGGGTAGGTGGAGCCTTAGAGGTTCCGGACCGTGGGGCATCAAGCAAGATATCATAAAGTGTGCCGGACTGAGAATATACAAGATCCAGATATTGGGCACACGCGATGGCTTGTTCCTCCATCACACACGCTGCCGTCGCAATATCTTGGGTGATTTTATTCACGAAGGAGGTGGTGAACCAGTGAGTTAGTATCTGATCAGGTATATGAAAATTAATTAATCTACGATGGCACCGCCACTCATGAATGTGATCTGAAATGTGAGTGGCTTTATCCTGCTTCAGAGAAGTCAGGAGGTGCATCCCAGCTTCATAACGAACCGGTAACTAAAAGTGTGTGAGAAAAGCCATGGCTAAGGAATTGAAATCTTGGAAGATACCACGGGATAACTCGATGTACCACTTAGCAGCAGCTCCAGTCAAAGTGTGCTGGAAGAGGCGCAGACGAATTGAATCATCGACCCAAGAGTTAAATGAACACCAAAGATGATACGTCATCACATGCGCTTGGGGGTCCTCCCTAGCTTTACGCTCAAACTTGGGGCAATCACCTGGTATCTTGGTAGGAACCGGAGGCCAATATGGATTATGCAAAATCGGATTGTTGGTCAGTTTTGAAACATCCGGCAACTCCAAGGTAGCCAGGAACGGCAATGGCGGATTGACCGGCATGCCAGGCCCAGGATGAGGACCAGTACCTGTACTCCACGCTGGTTGGGAATATCCTTGCCCCCATGGGTTCTGTCCTGTAGGATTCTGACTGTAGGGGGTGTAGGTCGTATAACCAGACTGATTTGGTTGCTGGTAACCAGCGTACGGGGGCTGATAACCAGAGTATGGACCCTGGTTAGGATTCGGCCCTATATAAGCAGCATTTGGATTTGGCTGCTGAGTATAGGTATAACCGGGTGGATGAGGATAATACTAAGAGCCTCTGGGGTGGTTATAATTCAGTTGAGATTGACCATGAGGATAATAAACACCCTGAGGATGAGTCGGCTGCTGATAAGTGGAACCTTGCAGAGCCTGATAACTAGGGCACAGCTATTGATTTGGCTGCGGCATCGAATGAATCAGCTGTTGGGCAGGGTTAATGGAATGAGCAGGTTGTCCTGAATGAACAGGTTGACCCGGCTGAGAGGGCTACCCTGGGTGAACAGGTTCGCCCGGATATATAGTTTGCGCCGGTAGCACAAGTTGACCTGGCTGTAAAGGAGCCCCAGGTTGTACCAGATGTGCCAGTTGGCCTGGAGGCGGAACACCAGGTTATACCAGATGGGCCGGTTGGCTTGGTGGAGGAATAGGGCCAGGTGGTTGCTGGTAACCGGTTTGACCTGGAGCAGAACCATAGGATGGTCTTGGCTGATATGCAACGTTAGAAACAACAGGATACTGTGGTTTCATAGGTTGAGAAGGCAGGATTTGCCCCCTAGGACCATAGACCGGTCCCGGTTGGTACCCCGGCTGAGGTTAGACAGGTTGACCAGAAAGGCTGTAATATTGTCCTTACGAACTATACGATGGCCCTTGCTGGCCCAAAAGATAGCCTTACATGGGCTGCCCCTGTGGGTCATAAGGATAGCCAGGTTGACCCGAAGGTTGGCCTTGGAAATTTTTCCCTTGCGGGTTATAAGCCTGGTTATAAGGTAAACCTACAGCATGGAGGTAACCCTCAGGAGCGAGTAGATGTAAAATGTCCCCGTGCTCATCATACTAACCTGGAAAAGCGTACACGGGTGTACCATCCTGTGCATAGTGCGAAAAATAAGAGCGGTTAGGATCTTGGGAGGATGGCCCAACCTCGGGGTTTGGCTATTGCAGGGACAACCGATATTCCTCCGGAGAGATGTTCTCCAGTATAGCAGTCACTAAATAAATGTCTTCAGGAGATGGCATAGCCCTGGCGGAGGGTGCCGTGACAACGGGTGAAGAGGCAGCCACATCGACAGTGGGCCGGACGGGTACAGAAGTAACGGGTGTCTGAGGGGACACCCTCGGTGAAGGAGGAGCTAGCCTCGGAGAAGGAGCTGACACTCCCATAGAGGCTACGGCGGAAGTGATCTGACCCAAAGACCTATACCCCGGTGGTAATGAGGGACTGGCTGTTGACATAACAGCTAATTCAGAGTTGTCTCCTGGAAACAATCTTCATGGGAAGTGCTGATAGTCTTCACCAGACGTAGGGATTTCCTCACCAGAATCACTCATGGTTGAGCCTGCCACTAGATCTCGCAATAGACGGCGAGGACTAGGAGGAAAAATAGTAGCTATAAAAGGCAAACCCGATGTAAGAGAAATGAAATCAGCTCCTAATCTCAATTCAGACACAGGGTCCAATAAGGTCCAATCAAACTCAACTGGTCCCCCAAAGGGTTGCTCAGAAAGAACCGATCCCCCGTCAGGAAACTCGGAAATAGTGGGCTGCTGTGGTTCAGTAGAGGATTGGGACACCTCGGATGAATCGTCCATCTAAGGACTACCAGTAGACGAAACCGAGGGTTCTGCCACCATGGCAGCAACGACAAGAGAAAAATATCAAACACACACACGGGCTGAAAAAGATTCAAGACACACGATCAAACGGTCAAGAAGCAAAATCTAACAGGGCGTGTAATCGTGGGTGATTAATTTTTACCACATTGAAAAATATGAAACTTCACCGTTTCATGTTTTAAGAGTCAAGAAATGGTAAAAAAGGTGACTCTATCTCTTTCAGATTTGACACAAGTGTGAAAGGACAAACGCTTGGTAATCCTTTCAAATTTAGGGAGTCAGAAAAGATCAAATGACTGCTCAGGAATACTAGGAAAAAAGGGTGTATCAAATAACTGTGAACTGCAATATACACCTTGGTTTCAATAATGAAAGAGAAATCAACCAAGGACTTTCTGTACGTGTAGGCAATCTCCCCGAATGCTGTGTTCGGTGTATCATGGGTATAGGGCGGCAGACTCAGCTTCCTATGGATAAAGGATTGAAACCTAGAGGGGTCTCCCTTTATATACGTGATGGTACGGGGAGCACAAGTCCGTACTAGTGATGTCTAAAGCCAAGAGGCGAATGACAGCTACCAGGTTTTAAGACACCAGAACACGTCTCTAGCCTAGACCTCTAAATGTGTTTCGTTAGATTTCAATACTGCCTTAGTGTAAACTGAGTAGATTTTAAAGTTGATCTTCAATTACGTTTTAGTTTTCAGGCCCTAACGAATGTGCTATCTCAAAAATCTCCTAAATGAAAAACTAGATGCCACAGTGCATCATTTCGTTCAATGAAAACTAGCTACATAAGAGTTGAGAGTTTTTTAGACAAACAAAATGATCAGAAGACAATCAATGATATCTCTAATGCAACTAATGAAACTAAAAACTTTTCTTTTAAATTCACTAAAGACTAGTAAAATCGAAAATATTTCAATTTGCACTAATCAACCAAAAGCAAAAGAGATTTTTTTTTTTAATTTTCAATGTTTGATAGCTAGATGCACTAAACAAACTGAAAACAATTAAGAAGCAATTCGAGAAATGATATTAAGAGAGTAAAAACAAAGAAATTTCACTCAATGGCATAAACAATCAGATCTCAAATCGACCAAAAGTCTGTCAAAACCAAGGAAATTCCCAAAGACATCAATGAGCCATGTGATCTAGGCCCAAAATAAAGCAAAGCGAAATTCGAATGAAAATGAAATCAGTCACTCAAAAAATGCAATAAGATGATAAACAACTATCAAACGAATGCAAGGAAACAATCCCAAAGTCGACTGAACGAACGAAAACCAATAACTTCCAAGGGAGGCTCGATTCACAAAAGCACATAGATGCCCTAGGGCTTGTATGCAAAATCGAAAGAAATAGGCAAACAACCAAAGGAAGGAGGTCCCAACCAGTCAAACTAGGCTCCAGTGCACTCAAACAGCCGAAAAAACAAGATCAAAATCGCAAGTCAGCCTCAGAAAGCTCGAAACACAGCAAACCCTAATAGCTCACAGGATTGGCATGACTGTGAGCTTGAAATTAGCGCCAGAAAGGCAATGGTGCGGGTGATACACAAGCAACCTGCACTAATGGGCGTGACTGTCACGCTAAAAAGTGCGCCAGCTGAGTTTACTATGGAAAAAAAAAAAACAAGCAAACTCAGACACAGACAAGTGATGACAAGGCTAAAACAAAGCCAAAAAAACAGAAAAATCCAGCCCAAAGAGCTGACCAAGCAAGCAAGACCAAGAATTTTACTGGAAAGAGAAGACAAAACTCCAAGTTGTTCAGTCTGTAAACCAAACCGGAGATTGACTGAAGTGGCGTTGATCTACTCCGCTAATGGAGAGCAAAAGCATTTCGAAGGCTATCTAGCTGCATTTCAGGCTTCGTCTATAGTTTACAAATCAAACAACAAGCTCATTCCCCAACGGAGTCGCCAAATTGTTGAGGAGGTAAATCCCCTCTGCGAACAGAGGCAATCCCTACTAGCCTAGATTAGGTCTAGTAAAAATCAAACACGCTACAGTGCAGGTTCCTAATTGTAAATAAACCGACTTGCGAGGAGGGCTTACCTGCAATCCAACGCTATCGTTTGTAAAAGAGGTGGTGCTCCCGTTCCTTTGCCTTGGTAGATCACAATCCTCATGATCTCCGTGATTGGACAGCTGCACATGCAAGAAAAAACACAAGCACAAGCATAAAATCTAGTATATACAACTATATGTCAGTCGAAGAGGACATAACTCATGAACATGATCAAGAACAAGAGTGGAACCATAACCGATAGTCACTTATCATTAAAGAGTCCAAAATAAGAATACAACCAAAGCTTTGACGCCGAATTCTCCTTTGACGGGTCTTCAACAGAACATGTCTCGATAAAGCCTGTCAAGGATGGGACAAGCCTCTTTCTCCGGATACTTGGCAATAGTCTCATTGCTTGGATTTGGCCTTAGGGAATCAAGAAGGATTTTGCAGCATGAAAGCTCTTGGGAATTTGGAAATTCTGGAACTAGCTTGCAATGGAAATGGGAAAGCTTTTATAGAAGGAGGAAGGGGAGTTGGGATCTATATAATTGTGGGATTGGCCCTATCATCAAGGAAGCTTCCATGAGAGGTGGCAAACCACATCCTCTCTATAGAAATCTGTATCCAAACCACCCAACTCAAGATAGATATCAGTCCAGGGATTTGTTAGGATGAAACTTCCGCCTCTTATATTTTAAAAACACCTCTTAATATGGTTGGCGCGGGTGCGGCTCTATGACAGAGCGCCAATTGGCATGCCCTCTTTGTAGGATTTTCCCTCTTGACACGAGGGCTAAACTATGGAACTGCGCTAATGGAAAAAGAGATATTTTTAGGGTTTTTTGCAGTGAGATTACTTTAGGGCAATTAAAGCTCATCTTCAGAGGGATGCAATGAAAGTATTTTCAAGTCTTGTCTCTGCCCACAGGTCACGGAATGAGCCCTCCAATGTGTGGGATGGGGGTTGTAGGGACGATGACAAATTGCTGTGTAACAGCTACTCAGCAAGGACCTCAATGGTCTGCTTCGACTCAATATCCTGGTCCTTAATCCCAGTATCAACCGAATTATCATGGTTTTAATCCCCATGATTTGAATCCTTCAGGATAGAAAATATGGGGACATAATCCCACTCGGACTGGGTGGAATGTACATATAGGTCCTTATCAAAGACCTCCAATGACTTTCAATACTCAGTTACTGTTTGTTGCTATGTTGAAATTACCCGATGTGTTGAAGTTGACAAATGATCCTATTCTTCATAATCCATATTGGCCTCTGGTTCTGACCAAGATTCCTGGTGATTGTCCTAAATTTGAGGGTAAACCTAGTGAAGGCCCCCAAACGCATGTGATGACTTACCACTTGTGGTGTTCTTCTAATTATTATGTTGATGGTTGTCTTCGTCTCCATATTTTCCAGTAAACTCTTACTAGTCCCGCTGTAAAGTGGTACATTGAGCTGTCTCATGGAGTTTTCTAAGATTTCAATTCTTTGGCTATGGCATTCCTTACACATTTTCAGTTACCGATCCGCTATGATACCGGGATGCATCTCCTCACTTCAATTAAATAGGAAAGAACTACTCATATCTCAGATCATATTCATAAGTGGCAGCGTCATCATCGCATGATCAAATTTGAGATACCTCATCAGCTTTTGACTCATTGGTTCGCTACCTACTTTGTCAATTATATTTCCAAAGATATTGCTATGGGGGTATGTTTGATCGAGGAACAAGCCATTTCTTACACCCAGTACCTTGATCTCATGTACTCTCAGTCTAGTGCATTATATGATATCTTGCATGATGCTCCTCGACCTTGAACTTGTAAACCACCAGTGACTCCATCCGTTTATGGTATTATTTGTTCTATATCGCAGACTTCTCAGAAGTCTCCTTCATCTAACTATGGCAAGAAGAAGTCTACTTCTGCCAATAATGTAGCTTCTCAGTTAACATTGAATTCTAGCACACCTAAAGAAGTGAATGTTGTTCAGGCCAATCCTATAGATAACACTTCCAAAGGTAAGAAAAAGGGTAAAGGTAAGGCTAAAGACGATACTCCGAAACAAGATTCTCCAAAACCTCGTTCTACTTATAGTTCTTAATGAAAACCGAAATATCCTTGTTCGATTTGTGATGATGAGCACTTCACCAAGGACTTTCCTCGATGGTCTAAAGTGAGTCGATTGCTCAAAGGTATCCAAGGACCTCTGACCATTCTTAAACATCCTTTCCCTCAGCAGACTCAGATGGTAGAGCACCCTCAGTCCTCTGCTCCATCTGGTTCGCAAGTGTTCATGATGAACGGTTCTGCACCCGTTTCTATTGATACTTGCTAAAAAGATTATTATGGTTCACATCAGGCAGTGGGGAAAGATATTGCTGATGGTCCTCCACCTCCTCCTATTTCTGGCCCTCTTGAGATTCAATGGCCTAGCACCGAATTCGTTGTGCGACCACCTTCCAAAGGTGTGCTCCATAAGTCTTCGTACAATTCTAATGCCCATGTGGCTCAACATTATAGTATTGTTGAGGATTTGGCTCAGGTGTCATCCACAATGTCTACGTTAGAAGTACTTCAGTTTTTTCCTTCGCAACAGAAATATTTGCTATTTGTGATAAGTGGGATTGATCCCGCCAATACTAGCTTGCTTGCTTTCGATTTAGATAATTTCATCCCATGACTCCTACACCAAATTGAACTCATCATTCAAGTTGGTATTCATGGTTTGAATATTCATTGGGCTGTTGTGGACGAGGGTGCATCTACCTGTGTTATGTCATCTACTTTTTGGAAAGCCATTGGTTCTCCAGCTCTTACCTTATCACTCAATGCCCTTGAAGCATTCTATAGAAGAGAATATAAAACTCTTGGTGTTCTCGCTAGTTTACCAATCATGTTAGAAGGGAAGACAACCAATGTCGAAGTCAAATTTGTTGATGAAAAACTCAGTTATAATATTCTCCTCAATCGTAGTTGGACTCACGCCATTCTGTGCATTCCGTCCACTCTCTTTCGTGTTTTGAAGTTCCCACACAAAGGAAAGATTATTACTGTTGATCAATTGTCTTTTTTCACTTCTTCTTCCAAGAACAATGTTCCTTATGTGGACAAGATTCCTACTCCCTATGAGAGTGTAGGACCAGGCCTTTTCAAGGATCCTTCCCTCATGGGTGTTTTTCCTCTTCCACTGCCAAATACTGTTTAGGTCAACATGATTTCTCGAACCGATGACCCTTGGGTTATCCCTTATCCCGAACAGATTGTTTCGACTAGGTATTTGATGCCATAGAGTCCAATTGAGATTGATTATTTTGAACTCATTACTGCATCGGACACTCCGTCCTTTGATTTTGCTCCATCGAGCATGGCTCTTGACATCTATTCTCAATCCCCTTGGCTTGGTGATTTTGATTCACCAAATCCTTTGAAAGAAGTGTTTCTTTCTGATGAGGCTATCGTGGAAACTCTGTCTCACGACAATCTATCATGGGATGATGCTCATCGTCGTTCCTCATTTCTACCAAGCCTCAGAGCAATGTCTACCTATCTTCACCATTTTTCCTCTCAGGTTCCTTCTCCTCTGCTTCAAACACCTGTTCAAGTCCCTGAATTTTTTGTGGAAGGTCACTTGAGTAACATCACTCAGATGATGCCTATCAACATTTCCATTAGAAGCTAGTTGAACGGTTGAATAGCTCAACTAGGAGAATTATACTATAACTAAGCTGCTAGAGAAGATAGAGTCACCAATATTGTGTCGAGAGAGCTCGAGTCGATGACTTCTAAGAGAGCTTGAGTCCAAATTCCATGTCTAACATTTTATATGCGCTTCATCTGAACCCCGCTGGAGGAGACTTCGATGTCAAAGCATCGGTTGTACTCTTCCTTCTACTCATTAATATACATGACAATTTTTTGGTTCCACTATTGTGTTATGATGTTTATTTGATGTGATATGTTTAGCCTTCTTTGACTGGTTAATAGTTGTGAATGAAACTATTTTTTCATATGTTGATCTTGTTCATTGTTTATGTTCAAGTATCTGAGCCTGAAAGCGAACAGATAGTGATTTTCCAAGGCAGGAGCGAGAGGCCGCTACTCGTTTTGCAACATTGACAGCGTTGGATTCAAGGTACATTAATCTACCATGTCTTTTGTTCATTCATTGACTAGGAAGCAACACTTTAGCATGTCCTTTTGTTACTATAACCACCCTAGGGCTAGAGGGATCGTATCTGTTCACAGAGAGGATTTACCTTCATAACAAATTATTGACTCCACTAGGGATCGGTGCGAGTTTGTCGTGCCATCCTGTTGGGTCGATTTCAATTATTGGTTTAGATATCTATTTTTTTCTGGTTTTTTTGTTGAATTTCCATCCTTTATTTAGCTCTAGAGTGTCAAGGTTGACCTCTGCTCATTAGGATAGGGTTTTTTCTTTTTTCCCCATAGGTATCTAGCTTGGAGAATTTTTTGTCTTGAAAATTGTGCTGATTGGTGCAGGTTTCTCTTTTAGCACTCGCACCAACCTCTGTATGACGCAAATTACAACCTCACAGTCACGCCAACCACTGTAGGTTTTACTTTGACCTCTCTAATGCGTATTTTGGTAATTTTTTCTTGCTTCTATGCTATTTTGGAGTATGTTTAAGCCTTTGTAGACTGTGTTGACTATTGTAGACTTGTTTCCCTCAATAATTTGTCCATTTTCCTGTTGGTGTCATTCAATACCTTAGGGTTTCTAGGTGTTCTTGCATACTGAGCCCTATATTTGAGAAAAAGTCTCTTTGATTGTTATTAGTCTAGTTTCGAGTTTTTAGACTGAGTTTTCTTGATCCTTTTGTTTTGCTAATTGAATGGTATTTTCATTTTTCGGCTAGTCCTTCTTCTTCAATAATTTGAGCATCAATTACATTGGTTTTTTGGGTTGCTTCGGGAACACTCTTTTTCGTTTGAAAGTTTCCTCCATTAACTTGCATGTTTTGTGTCTATTTCACTTTGGTTGATTCATTCACTTTCAAAACCTTACATTCAAAAAACTGAAACTAGTGTTTATTTTGTTTTCCATTGAATTAGTACAATGTGTGCTTAATTTCATTGAAAATTCAAAATCATTCAAAAAATATATTTGCATTATTTTCTTGCATCGAAAGTGAAACATTCCTTTACATAACTAGTATTTGTCAATCTAGGAAGGAATTTTGCTTTCGATTGATTGCATTAAGGGAATTAGAATTTTCTTCGCATGCTTTCCTTGTTTTCTTGTTTGAAAGATTTATATCCTTCTTATAACTAGCATTCATCAAATTGAAATGATTTTCATTTGCATATAATTTGCATCTAGGAAATTGAGCTACATATTCGATAGGGCCTGGAAATTGAAACATAATTCAAGATTAAATTTAAAATTTCCTCAATTAACCTAACGCAACATTGGTACCTAACAAAACATTTCTAGTGGTCTAGGCTAGAGACATGTTCCAACGTCTTAAAACCTAGTAGTTGTCGCTTGAATTTTGGCTTCAGATAGCACTAGCACACACTTGTGCTCCCTGTACCATCACGTATATAAAGGTAGATCCCTCTAGGTTGCAATCATTTTATCCATAGGAAGCTGATTTTGTCACCTTGTAACCTTGGTTCACTGAACACAACATTCGGGGAGACTACCTGCACGTACGTCAAGTCCTTGGTCATTTTTGTTTCATTTGATCACCAAGGTGTATATGGTAGTTCACGGAAACCTGGTACACCCTCTTGCTTAGAATTCCTGAGAATTTATTTTGATCATTTCATGTCTCTTTAAACAAGAGAAGAGATCAACGAGCACTTGTAACTTCATTCTTGATTCAAATTTAAATTTGACTAAAGTCATATTTTTCCTGTTTCTTGACTCTTAAAACATGAAACAATGAATTTTGGTTTCAGTGTTATAAAACTAATCACCTAAAATTACACACCCATTAAAATTTTGTTACTTGGTCTGATTGATTTTGGTACCTTGGTTCTTGATTTTGGTATTTTCAATTGGTTATCTCTTTTGCTTCCTGTTCTGATTTACAGTCAAAGCGGCAGAACATCCAGTTTCGTCGTCCTCACTACCTCCTAGTGGTGTTTCTTTTTCATGCGATTCTTTCGAAACCCCTCAATCCACTGGAACTATCGAGTTCTCGCGGCCTATTCTTCCGTCTATCCAACCCTTTCTACTTGATTTCTTCTTGACGAGCAAGTTGAATTCAATTGGCCTTCTTCAAGTGCTTGGTCCGGTTTTGGGGAAGAAGGGGAATTTCCTCCTCTTATGTCTGGATCACATTTTGTTACTGCTACAGTACCTCCTAGTTCCTAGTTCCTATAGTCTTTTCGAATATCTTACCTTGGAATCAGATATGAATTCCTCCAGTTCTATTGGCAGTGAAGGAATGCCTATTTCCATAGGAGAATATCAACTCCTTTGCAAATATCTATCTCGTGCCTCCACCCAATCTTCACCACTGTCAGTCTCACTTCTTATTGGATATAGATCTCTGAGATAGATTATTTCTGGCATTGATTCCATTGCACAATCCAGTGCAGTAACTCCTCCTCTGAGTTCGCTCCTACTGTCATTGGGGCTATCACCTTCGACTCCTGGTTCATCAATTACTATCACATCTATTCCAGTTCAACCAATGGTTTGTGTGGCTTCTAGTTTAGTTTCCACTACTCCTGTGATTCCTGGTGGTCTTAATTTTGAAGAATATATGTTGGTTGTTCAACATCATAATTCTCAGGGTTCTCAGCAGTCTCAGGCTCCTTCTAATCCTCGATTCCATAACTATGATGTTGTTGGTAATACTGTATATATCTATCCACACCATTATGATGTGTATGGTAATCTGGTCTATTTTCCTCCTATTGATCCTTATCAGGCTATTTATGATCCCCATCAGACTGTTCCTCATCTAGGATCTACTCTTCCTGTGCAACCCTCTGGCTGAAAAGGACAACCCTCTTAGGGACAACCTTTAGCTCAATAGGGCCCTGCTTCTAGTCCACAGGGAAACCATAGGGTCCACTAGGCCAACCTTTATAAGGATAGCCTCTGGTCCCTCGGGTCAAAATCTCAATTAACTCAGATAATCTTTTGGTTATGGGGGGGCAAGTCTATCCGTCACAGGGATAACCTGCTGCACCTGAATCACAGCCATACATTCAGTATGGCCCAAATATTGTGCAACTAGGACAACCCTTTGGTCCTTCTCTAGGTCAACCTGGTCATTAGGGACAACCTATTCTGTCATAACCATCATGCCAACCTTTCCCACAAGGTCAACCTAGTGGCCTTCAAAAACTAGTTCAACAACCGGTTCAACCTACTCAGTAACCGTTGCAACATGCCCACCACCAGATTCCTTCGTTTCCATAGTCGGTTTTACCTGTTTACCCTGCTCAGCAGCCTACTCAACCTGCTCTGCAAGGTCAACCTGCACATCCGCAGGGTGCTTATTACCCTCAAATATCCTATCAACCGATATATAATACACCCTAGATTCCGTACCCTCAAAATCAACCAGTATATAGTGCACCTTAGATTATGTACCCTCAAAATAAACATGTTTATCAACAACCTCAAAGTATTACTTACATTCCACAGTAGAATCCTTATGCTACTAAGCAAGGACCTCAGTGGTCTGCATCGACTCAATATCCTGGTCCTTAATCCCAGTATCAACCGAATTATCATGTTTTTAATCCCTATGATTTGAATCCTTCAGGATAGAAAATATGGGGACATAATCCCACTTAGACTGGGTGGAATGTACATATAGGTCCTTATCAAATACCTCCAATGACTTTCAATACTCAGTTACCATTTTTTGCTACGTTGGAATTACCTGATGTGTTGAAGTTGACAAATGATCCTATTCTTCATAATCCATATTGGCCTCCGGTTCTGACCAAGATTCCTGGTGATTGTCCTAAATTTGAGGGTAAACTTAGTGAAGGCCCCCAAACGCATGTGATGACTTACCACTTGTGGTGTTCTTCTAATTATTATGTTGATGATTGTCTTCGTCTCCATCTTTTCCAGTAAACTCTTACTAGTTCCGCTGCAAAGTGGTACATTGAGCTGTCTCATGGAGTTTTCTAAGATTTCAATTCTTTGGCTATGGCATTCTTTACACATTTTCAGTTACTGATCCGCTAGGAGACCGGGACGCATCTCCTCATTTCAATTAAATAGGACCGAACTACTCATATCTCAGATCATATTCATAAGTGGCGGCGTCGTCGTCACATGATCAAATTTGAGATACCTCATCAGCTTTTGACTCATTGGTTCACTACCTCCTTTGTAAATTATATTTCCAAAGATATTGCTATGGGGGTATGTTTGATCGAGGAACAAGCCATTTCTTACACCTAGTACCTTGATCTCATGTACTCTCAGTCTAGCGCATTATATGATATCTTGCATGATGCTCCTCGACCTGGAACTTGTAAACCACCAGTGATTCCATCCATATATGGTATTATTTGTTCTATATCACAGACTTCTCAGAAGTCTCCTTCATCAAACTATGGGAAGAAGAAGTCTACTTCTTCCAATAATGTAGCTTCTCAGTTAACATTGAATTATGGCACACCTAAAGAAGTGAATGTTGTTCAGGCCAATCCTACAAATAACACTTCCAAAGGTAAGAAAAAGGTTAAAGGTAAGGCTAAAGAAAATACCCTGAAACAAGATTCTCCAAAACCTCATTCTACTTATAGTTCTTAATGAAAACCGAAGTATCCTTGTTCGATTTGTGATGATGAGCACTTCACCAAGGACTTTCCTCGATGGTTTGAAGTGAGTTGATTGCTCAAAGGTATCCAATGAGCTCCGACCATTCTTAAACATCCTTTCCCTCAGCAGATTTAGATGGTAGAGCACCCTCAGTCCTCTGCTCCATCTGGTTCGCAAGTGTTCATGATGAACGGTTCTGCACCCATTTCTATTGATACTCGATCAAAAGATTATTCTGGTTCACATATTAGGCAGTGGGGAAAGAGATTGCTAATGGTCCTCCACCTCCTCCTATTTTTGGCCCTCTTGAGATTCAACAGCCTAGCACCGAATTCTTTGTGTGACCACCTTCCAAAGGTGTGCTCCGTAAGTCTTCGTACAATTCTACTGCCCGTGCAGCTCAACATTATAGTATTGTTGAGGATTTGTCTTAGGTGTCATCCACAATGTCTACGTTAGAAGTACTTCATATTTTTCCTTCGCAACAGAAAGATTTGCTATTTGTGATAAGTGGGATTGATCCCGCCAATACTAGCTTGCTTGCTTTCGATTTAGATAATTTCATCCCGCGACTCCTACACCAAATTGAACTCATCATTCAAGTTGGTATTCATGGTTTGAATATTCATTGGGCTGTTGTGGATGAGGGTGCATCTACTTGTTGAAAAGCCATTGGTTCCCCAGCTCTCACCTTATCACTCAATGCCCTTGAAGCATTTTATAGAAGAGAATCTAAAACTCTTGGTGTTCTCGCTAGTTTACCAATCATGTTAGAAGGGAAGAAAACCAATGTCGAAGTCAAATTTGTTGATGAAAAACTCAATTATAATATTCTCCTCAATCGCAGTTGGACTCACGCCATTCTGTGCATTCCGTCCACTCTCTTTCATGTTTTGAAGTTCCCACACAAAGGAAATATTATTACTATTGATCAATTGTCTTTTTCACTTCTTCTTCCAAGAACAACATTCCGTATGTGGACAAGATTCCTACTCCCTATGAGAGCATAGGACCAGGCCTTTTCAAGGATCCTTCCCTCACGGGTGTTTTTCCTCTTCCACTGCCGAATACTATTCAGGTCAACATGATTTCTTGAACCAATGACCCTTGGGTTATCCCTTATCCTGAACAGATTGTTTTGACTGGGGATTTGATGCCATTGAGTCCAATTGAGATTGATTATTTTGAACTCATTACTGCATCGGACACTCCGTCCTTTGATTCTGCTCCATCGAGCATGGCTCTTGACATCTATTCTCAATCCCCTTGGCTTGGTGATTTTGATTCACCAGATCCTTCGAAAGAAATGTTTCCTTCTGATGAGGCTATCGTGGAAACTCTGTCTCATGACAATCTATCATGGGATGATGGTCATCGTCGTTCCTCGTTTCTACCAAGCCTCAGAGCCATGTCTACCTATCTTCACCGTTTTTCCTCTCAGGTTCCCTCTCCTCTGCTTCAAACACCTGTTCAAGTCCCTGAATTTTTTGTGGAAGGTCACTTGAGTAACATCACTTAGATGATGCCTATCAACATTTCCATTAAACCGGGAATTGTCGAGAACATCCATATTGGGGTTACTTGTTCTTCGAATGAAGTAAAAGTTTATACTAGCCTTTTTCGTGAATTCCATGATGTCTTTGCGTGTTCCTATGAATAAATTCCCACCATTGATCCTAGCATCGTGGTACATGATATTCCTACTTACCATGGTTTGAAACCTATTCGTTAGCATCTTCATCCGTTGCATCCTAGGAAAGTTGCTGCCATTAAGGCCGAAGTGGAAAAGCTTCTCAAAGATGGTTTCATTTATCCAATTTCCTTGACAGAATGGGTTTCTAATATTGTTCCTGTCCACAAGAAATAGGGCACTATTTGTGTCTATGTTGACTATCATGATATCAATCGAGCTTGTCCTAAGCATAATTATCCTACTCCTTTCATCGATCAAATCATTGATGACTATGCCGGGAGTGAGATATTTTCACTTATGGATGGTTTTTTGGGTTATAATTAGATCAAAATTCTCCTAAATGATCAACAGAACATTTTTTTTGTCTATCCTTGGGGTTCCTTTACATATAAGAATGTAATGTTCCTTTTTCAGAAATATTGTCAATTGACAAGGAAATCTATTCTAGAGATGGACTGAAGGGGTATTTACTGGATTTCTCACCTTCACAAGGAAGGATGAACTCCAAAGGCTTCCTGGCCCACTATAAGAATCTATCTATAGAGTTATTTTCAAAGGAAAATATCCCCAAGAGGGAATACAACACTATTGGGAATCTTGCAAGATAACCCAAAGATGCAGCTACAACAATATAAAGACATAAACTGGAAATAGTAGTGAATAAACATTATGCGAAAATGTATGAAACCCTTGAGCCATTTTATTATGAAATAATAACAGCAAAATGATACAATGAACATTGAGGGAATAAGGCAAGAAGCCTTCCATGAAACATATGCCAAAATACACAATGTTGCACCATAGCAGAATACCCATGAATAGGGACCGTGCAGTCTTAGAAGGGAGACTATTGCACTGAGTGAAAAAAAACATGGATCTGCATATACATGGCTCATACATCATTGGGAGAGAAGATCTAAGCTCCCAATCACTACCTCAATTCAATCCTAGAAGGATTGGCTGAAATTTGCAAAGCTGTAAAAATGTCGAAGTTGTTGGGTAGCTGCAGCAACTCAATACATAGAATGGAATGGAGAAGGCTGAATGGCTGAGGTTGATGAAGAGCCCTTCTCCTCTGGAAATATAAATTTCAAGGCTGATCCCTACACCAAATATCTCACCCTCTGACATGCCTTCAAAACCCTCACTGCAAATGTGCTCAACTAGAATGCAGTTTATGAGAGTATCTGCACTGTGACTGATGGAAATAGTTGGCCTCCTACCAATGATAGTGGAATATGCTTAGTAACCATCCTTACTAACCTCTCGGAAGTAGATAACTTACCTCCTCTAAAATATCAGCTAGAAATGGTGTTGTGGGAACCTCCAGTAACACCGAGCTACACTGCACAATAATCTGCTACAAACACTGTGATGATGAAGATGGCTGATGCTATGGCCTGAATGCCAGAATATGGAGGATGGGTGCAATCCTTCATGAGCTACTCAAGAAGGAGAGGAAATCCTAAACAGGACTCCCTTGTGCCCGAGGGCACTGTAGCTCTGTTGAACAACAAGAGGCAGCAATTTGTCTCAATACACAAATAATCAAATGATGCAAGATAATCTCCATGGGCTGCCTTGCTCCTCTTTTAAAATCAATGAGCCTTCACCTTCCTTCCTCTAGAAGTTTCATCCCTCATGGAATATTCCTCCACTAAAACAGTGTTGTCCCACTTAGTGCTCTCTAACTCATGCCAATGCAGTTTGACTTGGTCAATTAGGCGTTGTCCATTTTCATTTTAACCCTTTTCACACTTGAGGGTGTGAAACACAACTCCATGATGATCCATTTTCACATTGTAAGGTATTTTATTCCTGTTTATTAGATGAATGGGTTACTTTACCCATTTTTATTCAATAAAATAAAAATATGCAACTATAATATTCCATTTTAGCTTGAGGTTAAAATTGGGAATATTACAGTCCTCCCCTCCCACATGTTTCTTGCCCTCAAGAAACTGCATAGAGAGAACAAAATTTTCTCACCCCTTCTTCTCTTATGGCCTCCTCATCAATGGTCCCACCACTGCTCAAATATGCTGCAATAAATCTGCCCTCCAATGCTCTCTCCCAAGTATGCAACTGAAAATGATGCTCCTCATGGAAAGATAGAAGGTGTAGTGGAATGCCTCCTACTGGAATGTGGCCTCCTTAAGGTAGGACTAATGATATGCATGGGGTAATTCTTCTCCCAATGATGATCCTCTCATCCATGCTACCATCAAATGAAAATCTCAACCCCTGGTTTCTGAAATGTGTTGGGGCTGAATGGAGAGTGTGTTTGTGCTTCTCAAGATGGCTCTCTCCATTTGAAGTGTTCATGGGGCTACCTCTATCCTTGGGCTGAAATAGTATGGCGTCCAAGAATGGCCCAAGCTACCCCATCCAAAAAATCAGCCATGAAATGCCTCTGTAAATTCTCCAAGTGGTCCCTCCCACCAGAAGGTACAAGTAGCAATGTGGCAATCATGGTTTGCCCATGGTATCTCCTATAACATAAAACATGCATAATGGGGATAATCATGCTCCCAATGGGATTTACGTACAATTCTCTCCAAATAGTACTCTTTAATAGGTATATAACATCAGAAATACATAAGGAGAAATATTAAATAGAAACAAGTTGTCAAATGACAACTGGCGAGTGGTTCCAAATCCCACTCATGGAACCTGCGCAGTGCCTCCTTGGCCTGCCTCAAAATCAAAGTAACAAGTGCTGTAATAGCCACTTGTTTGCTGCCACCACATCTCCTCATAAGATGAAACATGAAATCACAATTTGGTGCCAATGGTGCACACCAAGAAGTATGTGGCTTCCCCCGCAACCATCACAAAATAGCCAAGATCAAGGCTACAAGTAGCTGCAAGTACATTATACCAAGTGCAAGAAGGGATGATCCTCCTTGATCAATATGCTACTCATATAAAGTAAAGAGGTACACAATGTGAAATTATACCTTCTCTACCATGTACTTGAGATCTTGAGCTGAAATGGCTCATCTGAATGCTCTCCCTCTCCTCCAATGAGTAAGGGAATGGTTGTGCCAACCTCTCCAAAAACAACCAGGCTCTACATCTATCCATATGCTGATGTAGATCATGCCGAATGCCCTCCCAAGTGAACTCCTCTAGCAGGGCAAGTATGCATCCAAATGCGTAGCTAGGAAGTCCTCATATGCTGCATGGAAATAATTTCTCCTTGATACTAGAAAATCTAGTGAAGAAGAGTCTTCCATGATGATAGATGATCATATCATCTACTACATGTCTGCCATCTCCATCAAATCCATCCAAACACATGCATGCATTAGGATCCTGTGGAATAATCAACCAAAGCTGAGTCCTTCATCCTGGATCAATCCTCCACCTAGACAGTGCTGGTGTTATGCAATATGGTGCTCCATCACATTGCTGTCTGCTACGTTGACATCCCCTCATGCCAAAGTTACCCTCCAAGTTGCTGCCATGCCTATCATGCAGCTGCTCATGCCCAAATAGAAATGATGATCTCTAAAAATGAGCCTCCCATGAGAGACTATCATCTCTAAAGAATCTCCCGATCCTAGGCAATGTAAGTATAAGTGGCCTCCATATAATCCAATGCATGAAAGATTCCTTCCTTAGAGGAAGTATCATTTCTCTCACAAAATCTATGGAGCAGCCATCCTGCATCATGAAGATGCAATCCTCAATCCTTGCAGCAACATCTGCCAGCGCAGTATGACTGATGAGAGTGGGTGATGCTGAAAATGAGAGAGTGTCTCCCTCCTCCTTCAGTCTATCCCAAACTCTCTGCGCTGTGCTGAACCCTCCCAAGGTTTACACCTCTTGAAATCAAGGTGTGAGGCCCCCAAATGTTTAGCATCCAACCTCCTCTGCTGATCTCGTGGTCTCCTCGGTGCAATGTCTCCATGCAGTGAAGCATCATCATCAAGAGATGACTAAATGTATGAATGAAGAAAACCCTCCATGCTTCCACTACGAAATCCAATCATCATCTTAGGTGCATCAACCTCATAAAATAGATAGGGTGTGTGCTCCTCATCACGTGATTTTGATCATCCTCCCTATCTCTTCTTCTATCTCCATAGCTCTGCACCCTACCAATGGCACATATGTATCATGAGTTGTGCCTTGATATCTACATGGAAGATCCTGGGGAATTTCTTGCAAAGACACAAGAATTCCTCTATGTGGAGCAAGAGCTCCTCTTTCCTCTGCATGAGGCACTAGATCAACTCTAGCTATACCAGTGCAGTTTCCCTCCTCCTCATCAACATGTAGGGGCAACCTCTCCAAAATCTGATCTCCTTTTGAAAAAGAGACCTCCATGCTCTCTTGTGCAAGAATATGAGATGGATACCTTGCCTCTAACAAGGTGTGATGCAAGACGTTAGCCTTCAACAATGTTTTAAGCTGGATCTAAGTTTATGTTTCCTTCCCTTACATGCAAAGTTTTGGTTTGTTCTCTGCATGTGTTTCAGATTTCCTCCTAAAAAATATTCCCATTATTGCCTCAATGAATATGAAATAGAAAGAAGTATTTACATCTTCTAAAGAACATGACTCAAATATCCACCATGCATAGGTTTTACCTCTCAAGTGCAGTGCTGCAAAATTGATAGCATCTCCTTTGGAAACTTTGTGCTGCTGCAACATGTTTTTCATCTTCTCTACCCATACTTTGGCTGAACAGGTAGGTGAACCCCTGAAAGTAGATAGAATAAATATATCTTGCTGCTGGCTTTCCTTCACCTTATACTTGAAAAATTCCATGAAAGTGAGATGATCTCTGAATAACGGAGTTTCAGACTCAAACTCCTTCTAAAAATCTTCAAGAGTTTTCCTCTTGATCACCTCTCCTCCTTTTCCCATCTCCTCCATGAAAAGCTGCACATGTGACTGCGCTGTTCATAAAATTATGTGACTACATGTTCACATTCCTCATCAGAAACCCTAGAGTTTGTTTCTGCTTCAAACCCTTGTGGATATTCTTCAAATCTCTCCCTTCTCTTTTGCTTGTGGCTCCCATGAAAGCCCTAGGTGGGTTGAGGGAGAATCTTGGCTAGCTCATCTCCTTTTTGTTTCTTCTTCTCCACAAAGTGGAGTCTTCCCCATCTTCTTAGATGGCATCTTGGAGAAGATCTATAGGTTGAGCCAAGATTATGCTCTGAGACCACTGTAATGTTCCTTTTTTAGAAACATTGTCAATTGAAAAGGAAATCTATTCCAGAGATGGACCGAAGGGGTATTTACTGGATTTTTCACCTTCACAAGGAAGGATGAACTCTAGTGGATTCCTGGCCCACTATCAAAGTCTGTCTATAGAGTGACCCAAGAGGGAATACAACACTATTGGGAATCTTGCAAGATAACCCAAAGATGCAACTACAACAATATAAAGACATAAACTGCAAATAGCAGTGAGTAAACATTATGCCAAAATGTATGAAACCCTTGAGCCATTTTATTATGAAATAAAAATAGAAAAATGATAAAATTAACATCAAAGGAATAAGGCAAGAAGCCTTCCATGAAACATATGCCAAAATACACAATGTTACATCATAGCAGAATACCCATGAATAGGGACTGCACAGTCATAGAAGGGAGACTACTGTACTAAGTGAAAAACAACATGGATCTGCATATACATGGCTCATAAATCATTGGGAGAGAAGATATAAGCTCCCAATGACTACCTCAAGTCAATCCTAGAAGGATTGGCTGAAATCTACAAAACTGTGAAAATGTCGGAATTGCTGGGTAGCTGTAGCAACTCAATACATAAAATGGAATGGAGAAGGCTGAATGGATGAATTTGATGAAAATCCCTTCTCCTCTGGAAATTTGAAGTGTAATTCTGATCCCTACACCAAAGATCTCACCCTCTAACATGCTTGCAAAACCCTCACTACAAATGTGCTCAACTATAACACAGTCTATGAGAGTATCTGCGCTGCGACTAATGGAAATGGTTGGCCTCCTGCCAATGATAGTGGAATATGCTTAGGAACCATCCTCACTAAACTCTTAGAAGTAGGAAACTTCCCTCCTCTAAAATATCAGCTAGAAATGGTGTTGTGGGAACCTCCACCAACACCCAGCTACACTGCACAATAATCTACTATAGACACTGCGCTGATGCAGATGGCTGATGCTATGGCCTGAATGTCAGAATATGGAGGATGAGTGAATTCCTTCATGAGCTACTCAAGAAGGAGAGGAAATCCTAAATAGGACTCCCTCGTGGCTGAGGGCACTGCAACTCTGTTGAATAGCAAGAGGCAGCAATTTGTCTCAATAGACAAATAATCAAATGATCCAAGATAATCTCCATGGCTTGCCTTGCTCCTCTTTTAAACTCAATGAGCCTTCACCTTCCCTCCTCTAGAAGTTTCCTCCCTCATGGAATATTACTCCACTAAAACTGTGTTGTACCACTTATTGCTCTCCAACTCATGCCAACGTAGTTTGACTTGGTCAATTAGGCCTTGTCCATTTGCATTTTAACCCTTTTCACACTTGAGGGTGTGATATCCAACAACATGGTGATCCCTTTTTACATTGTAAGGGATTTTATTCATGTTTATTACATGAATGGGCCACTTTATCCATTTTTATTTAAAAAAATAAAAATATGCAACTATAATATTCCATTTTAGCTTGAGGCTAAAATTGGGAATATTACAAAGAAGCTTCCCTTTGCTTTGAAGAATGTCGAGACCACATTTCAGCGTGCAATGTATTGTGCTTTCCATGATATTCATCACATCATTTAGCCTTATCTGGATGACCTTTCGACTCATTCAGCTAAGCATGGAGACCATCCTAACCATCTTCGTCATATTTTTCTTCGTTGTAAACACTATAATATTTGGCTTAATCTGCACAAGTGTGTCTTCTACGTTGATTCCGATAGAATCATGGGGTTTATCATTTCCAAAGCTGAGATTCACCTAGATCCTCTCAAGGTTTATGCTATTGCCAATCTCCCCTCTCCTTCCTTATTGCATCAGTTGCATATTTTACAAGGTAAAGCTAATTTTCTTCACCATTTTATACCTAACTATACTGAAGTAGCTAAAGGATTCACACGATTGTTAAAGCAGGGCATTCCTTTTTACTGGGATGAGATAGCTCAGAAATCTTTCGATGCATTGAAAACATTGTTGGTAAATGCTCCTCTCCTCCACCCTCCATATTATCATCATGATGTTCCCCTTTATTTGGCTGCCACTTTCATCACAATTGCCATGGTTTTGGTACAAGACGATGATGATGGTCATGAGCATGTTATTTATTACTTGTATCGTAACCTTCTCAACCCCGAAACGCATTATGCCCACATCAAGAAGTTAGTGTTGGCCTCTGTTCAAGCTGTTCAACGTTTTTTTCATTATATTATTTTGTGTATAGTGATAGTGATTTCAGAATGCAACCCCATGACCTACATATTGTCTTGAAAATTGTCAGGGGAAAAATACTCAAAGTGGATTGTCATCCTCCAAGAGTTTGATTTGGAATTTACTGCTGCCAAATATAAGAAATCATTGGTATTTTCATATGATTTTCTTTTCTTGATTAGCACCCTCGATCCATGGTACGATGACATCATTGTCTATCTCCAAACTTCATCTTTTATATCTGAGTTGAAGAAGGATGCCCGCGGACACATCTGCCATCAGTCGCAACCTTATCTTATAGTTGGAGATACTCTCTATCGTATTGGAGTTGATTCCATACTTGGCGATGTTTAACTCTTGAGGAAGCAGAGAAAGCTTTGAATGATTGTCACAGTGACGCCTGTAGCGGTCACATGTCTGGTTATGCTACTGCACAGAAGATTTTTCATGCTGGTTATTTTTAGCCTTCTACTTTCAAAGACTGTATTGTCACAGTTCATAAATGCCATGATTACCAAATTTATCAACGCAAGTTGCATGTGCCACCTATTTCTCTTCATCCTGTCATTACCGTTGGTCTCTTTGTGAAATGGGGCATCGATTTTATGACATATAACCCTCACTCAGCTTGGAGGCATGCTTATATTATCGTAGCGGTGGACTACTTCACCAAATGGGCTGAAGAAATGCCTACACTTTCTGCTGACGGTAAGACAGCTGCTCAGTTCATATTCAATCACATTATTTCTAGGTTCAGTGTCCCTCAAGCCATCGTTATCGATCATGGTTCCCATTTTTGGCATTATATGGTGGCAGAGTTGACTTCTAAGTTGGGTTTGCGTCAACACATCTCAACGCCATACTACTCTCAAGCCAATGGCTAGGTTGAAGCTGTGAACAAAGTTCTTGTCACGATTCTTCAATGTACGATTGAGATCCATAAATCAAATTGGAATGTCATGTTATTTTCGGCTCTTTGGGCATACCAAACCTCAGTTAAGAATGCAACTGGGTTCACTCCTTTCCAGTTGGTTTATGGCCTGGAAGCTACTCTTTCGATTGAATGTGAAATATCTTCGCTCAAGTTTGTTATTGAATTACTGCGGAGAAATTTGTCAGAAGAAGATCATCTCCTTTATTTAGAAAGGCTAGATGAAATCCACTGCTTTGTTGCTCTCGTTATTGAAGCAGATAAAAACCAGGTCAAAGCTCACTTTGATTAGTTAGTTTCCCCTCATTCTTTTGTTGAGGGAGATCTTGTCCTCCTATATGACCAAGCTCGTGATAAGCTTGGGGCAGGAAAACTTCAACCTATGTGTCATGGACCCTACATCGTTAAATGTGTGTTGCAGAATGGGGCCTATGAGCTAATTGACTACGAAGGTGATCCTCTTGAACAACCCAGAAATGGGTTGTATCTCAAAAAATATTATGCGTGAGTGATTCATGCGTAATAGGTGTACATAGGTGTTGTTTTGAATTTTACATTTTTTTTGGTTTGATGTGCTTTGTGAGTGTTTTCCTGCTTACTGGGTCTCGCTTATTGTGCAGATGTCTATTACCCCTTATGTCGGTTTTGTTAATGGTGCTTCCAGCAGTACCAGGAACTTGTCTTCAGCAGCCTAGGTAATTTATTGATCCGGATTTATGCAGGAATGCAACAGAATAAACATGTAACCATAAATACAGAGATGAAGCAGAAATAACACTTCATTTCATTAATATCAAAGAACTGAAATTTTCTTACAAACAGAATGGAAATAAAACTAGCTAGGGCGCTGGTAGCTATCTCTGAGGAGAGATGTGGCAGCTACAGGCCTCTGAACTTAGTTACAATGAGACTCGAGGGCCTATTTATTATTGAGGAAAAACGGAGAACCCTAACCATCCAAAAAACTAACCCTAGGAGATGAAGCGCCAAAACTATGGGCCTCGTTTGGGTAAATTGGTGTTTCAACTTCCAAGGGAGGTAACTTTGGCATACTATCTCCATTTGACGCTCATGATACATCATTAGAAAGCTCTATCCGAGGACTACAAATTTCGCTATGAACATCATTCCAAAATGGAATGATATACACTGGAGGCGCGATGCCCAAAAAACATCATTTAGGGCCTCAAAATGGCTCCGGAAGTTCAGGACCCAAAAAACTGCTAGAAATAGTAAGTTATGCCGAAACTGAAAAGTTGAAGGAGACAATGGTGGGGGCCCAAGTGGAATAGGTGGGTGGCCACCAATATCCACCTAGATCATTCCTCCCCCCTTAGGAAGCAATGGTCCCCATTTCGTTAAGTTCCTCCATGAGATGAGGAAATTTCTGCTGAACTTGGTCCCTGGTGAACCACTTTCCTTGGTGCAGGAGTTGGCCATCTTTGACAACCCGATACGGTTGGATCTTCCATTGGCGAATGTTCTTGATTTGAATGTCCATGATACAATCTGTGGTGGCCTATTCCATGCAGTCTGGGTTTAACTTTGTTGGTGTGAGTTGTTCTGCAATGTCCGAGGTGTCCAGTAGAGGTGGGAAGTAAGGATGAAGGTGATCCACATTGAAGACTGGGTGCAGACCAGGGAATGGAGGAATACTAAGCTTGAAGGCATTGTTCCCTACAGCCTTGGTGATGGTGTACAACCCGTATCGAAGCGGGCGAAGCATGCGGTGGAGTCCAGTGAGGCGCTCCTTCTGCAAATGTAGCCATACTTTGTCGCCCACCTGGAAGTTGTGTGGCACCCGGTGTTGATCATGGCGCTGCTTGTAATTCTCATTGGATCTATCCAATATCTCATGAACCTGTTGGCGGATGCATTGAATGCGCTCGATGAAGCTACTTGCTTTGTCAACTTCAGAATGGACATGAGCTGAATCGGCTTGAGCAGCTGCAAATGGCATGGCTACGTCAACAAGACATAGTGGCTTGAATCCCAAGCCCACCTGAAACGGGCTATGGCCAATTGAACTGTGGAGAGCCCTGTTATAACTCTATTGTAGATAGGGGAGGCTCTCATCCCATATGCGTGGATGCTTTGAATTGTACATGCGCAGAATGTGTACAATCATTCTGTTGATGACCTCTGTCTGGCCATCTATTTGGGGATGGAATGTTGTGGACTTGGTGAGCTTTTTGTCCAACATTGACCAGAGGCTGGACCAAAATGTGTTGAGGAACCTGCTATCTCGATCTGATATGATAGACTGTGGGATCCCAAAGTGCACCCACACTCATTCAAAGTAGAGTTTAGCAATGGCTTCTGTTGTGATATTCTTCTTACAAGCCACCATTATGGCCATCTTCGAGAATCTATCAACGACCACGAAAACACAGTCATTCCCATTCTTAGTAGAAGGTAGGCCCAACATGTAATCCATGGAGATGGATTCCCAAGGTCAACTAGGGGTAGGTAGTGGAGTATATAGGCCTTGCTTCTTGATGTTTGGTTTGGCAATGGCACAAGCAATGCAGGATCTGATGTGCTTCTGGACATCCTTTCAAGGGTTCGGACAATAGAAATACTTCTGTAGTATTGCTACTATTTTCTTGATCCCGAAATGCACAGCGATGCGACTGTAGTGTGCTTCCCATATCATCTTGGCATGCTCGCTTGAAGGAACACAAAGTTGTCCCAGGTGACATAAAAGTGCATCTTGAAGGTGAAAATTTGGAACTTGCGTACCCACCAAGAGTGCCTTGTAAGTGTGGCTGAATTCTGGGTCACTCTCATAGAGAAGTGGCCAATCAGAAGTCTCGTGCCCACAAGAGTTGAGCACGGTGGTGAGCGCCACGATCGGTGGTCGGCTGAGGCAATCTGCAACATTATTGGTGCTACCCTTCTTGTACTTGATCTTAAAATGAAATTGTTGTAGATATGTGGACCACTTCTGATGGCGGTCATTCTGCAACTTCCCTTGTGTCTATATGAACTGCAGGGGCCGATGGTCTATGTGGATGATTTTTTCCTTCCCAAAAATGTAATGCTTCCATTGTCGACAGGCTTGCACAATGGAATACATTTCTTTGTCATAGGTGGGATACTTGCGAACTGTCTCAGACAATGTCTCACTGTGATATGCCACTGGTATCCTGTACAACTTATTTCCCAAAGTAACAATAACAGCACAAGGTCAAGACTCATACATAGCATGACACTTCCACAAGTATGGTTGTCCTAATAATACATCAGAAACATCAATAGGAGCAACATCACATAATACCTCATCCGTGAAGGTCTTGATGCTATAGGGAAGGCGACACTGTTGGCTGACGTGGAGATCTCGTCCTTGGTGAAGCCACCTGATGGTGTATGGATGTGGGTGAGCTATGGTCGACAAGCCCAACTGATTCATGGCATCTGCTGAAATGAGGTTCTTTTGGCTCCCATTGTCGACAATGAACTGTACAGGTGAGCCCTTTACCCACATCTAGGAGTGGAAGATCTTCTGGTTCCTCCTTCTAGATCTTTGTAGTGGCAACAGTGGCATTGGGCTCCGCATCAATAATATATTTCCCTTTTTCATTCCCCTTTTCAGGTTCTGATTCGGATTCGGAGCATGCATCTAACTCAGAATCCCTTATCTCAGCCACTAGCGACTGCTTGGCCTGACACTCACTTATGTTGTGAGTGGAGCTCTTATGGAACTCAGACCACTTTCCCGTGTCCTTCTTTGGCTTTGTGGTGCTATTTTTTTCTTATGGATTTGATGGGTTGTCTTTAGCCACCATGCCTTGGATTTGTCCTTTGTTCTGTGGTTTGGAAGCACCTTTCCCTTGCTTTTGATTTGCAGATCCAAAGTCTCGCTTCTTCTGTTTGAATTTCTGATCAATCTTGGTAGCATACCGGTATGTCGTACCAAGCGAGGAGATGTCGAGGAACTCCATTTCCTCCTAAATGTATCTATGTAGACAGCTGCAATACTTTAGCAACAAATTTTTCTCTGAATCTTTGATACCCAACTTTGTGCGCAGGGTATGGAACAGATTCGTTAGCTCATGCACGTCTTGATCCCTTTGTTGTTGCAGCGTGGTCCATTATATGTACTTGTCCTCATAGCTCCCCATGGGATAGTATTGTTCCTTGATGGCGTCTCGGAAAGAATTCCAAGTTGGTACGGCCGAGAACAGAGAGGGTTCTGTCTGGTCCTTGTTCTCACAGTAGGTTTCCCACCAGTCCTTAACATGGGGGGTAGCTTTGAGGAGTGCAAAAATAATATTCTCCCGGTCTGAAAAGTCATAAACGGAGAAATATCCTTCTGATAGATTCAACCATCTATCTACGGCATCTATGTCTATTTGACCCTCAAATATGGGAATTTCAAAATTTACTTGTACCTTAAAAGGAGTCGCACCTCCAGAGTGGCTGCTGGATGCATATGCGTAGCCGGTTGGCAGCCGTTGAAGGATCTGAGCAAAGTTATCCATCATCACATTCCTTTGTTTTTCGAGGGCCTCCTCGAGCAATATTTTGATAGGATATCCTACTCCCTCATCTTTCTTTTCGTCCCCCATGGGCGTCCGTCGAGGTTTGCGAGGCTGATCTTGCAAAGGTTCCACCAGATCAAGCCCTAGCTCCTTATACCCCGACCTCGTTGGGGACATGCAAAGAAGGATCAAGAAAAAGCAGACCGCTCTGATACCACTGATCCGGATTTATGCAGGAACGCAACAGAATAAACACATAACCATAAAGATAGAGATGCAGCGGAAATAACACTTCATTTCATTAATATCAAAGAACTGAAATTTGCTTACAGACAGAATGGAAATAAAACTGGCTAGGGCACTGGTAGCTATCTCTGAGAAGAGATGTGGCGGCTACAGGCCTCTGAACTGCGTTACAATGAGGCTCGAGGGCCTATTTATTATTGAGAAACAATGGAGAACCCTAAACATCCCAAAACCTAACCCTAGGAGATGAAGCGCCAAAACTATGGGCCCCGTTTGGGTAAATTGGTGTTTCAACTTCCCAGGGACGTAACTTTGGCATACTATCTCCATTTGACGCTCATGATACATCATTAGAAAGCTCTATCCGAGGACTACAACTTTCGCCACGAATATCATTCCGAAACGGAATGATATTCGCTGGAAGGCGCGATGCCCAAAAAACGTCGTTTAGGGCCTCAAAACGGCTCCGGAAGTTCAGGACCCGAAAAACTGCTAAAAATAGTAAGTTATGCCGAAACTGAAAAACTGAAAGAGACAATGGTGGGGGCCCAAGTGGAATAGGCGGGTGGCCACAAATATCCACAGACCATTTGTGAAACTGGCAACAGTTGATATATACGGTATTTTTCTAGGACGAACTACAAACAGTGTCGCTGAATATAGCGTTGTCACTGAGCTATTAACCGAGGCAATCAACCTCGACATACGCGCATTGCTTGTAAATCTAGATTCACAGCTTGTCATTCTGCAACTCAATAATCATTATTCAGTTAGAAATCCACACATTATGAGATTATATTTACATATTTGTTTGTTGGCAAGACATTTTGATTTTATTACCTATCAACATATTCCTAAACGAATGAACACATTAACTGATATAGTGGCTAACATTATATTAGATAGACATTTTCATAATTTGTAACAGCATCATATATGTAAAAAATCAATGTAGGGAAATAGATGTGTGTATATATATATATATATATATATATATATATATATATATATATATATATATATCGCATGTTTGCAACCGTGTGCAACTAACTTCAAAAAATACATGTGTGTTTCTGTTACATCTCGAGACATCATGTCTCTAAAAATATGTAGATAAAATAAAACCTAGGTGTCTAATTGGAATGGTGCTCATGATAACATGTCATGACTCGTACTAGCCACGTCAGCAAGTGGTGAATTCGGCTGGGCACCCCTACAGTATGTCTCTGGTAAGCGCAAGGAAGATCATCAGAACCTTCATAATCTGGGACTCCTCGTGTGATCCCTTCCAGGTTGCGCACTATCTCATCTTCCTGGCCATCCTCGCCTTGAGGGTCAAAATTGCGAGGGATTCGCCTAGCTGTCGATGACATACCGGTAGGTCTCTCTAGGCCAACATCTGCAATTACATGGATTTAATGTCAGAGCATGCATAAATAACAAAATCATAATACACATAAAACTTAAAAATGAGTCTCACCTAAATATTCATCCCAATCTTCTCCCTCCGGTAGTGGGAGGTCTGGATCATCAGTGAAATCTATACCAGAGTAGGGCTAGTCCTCCACGACAATTAATTGTCAGCGAAGCCAATCAAATAATTCTGGTCTCCAGGACATCTGTTGACCACCCCCAACCCTTGGCATCAAATCTTCCCATCAAGCCATCCATGGTTATCTCGCTGGTGGTGTCGGGAATATAACCTCCTGTCACTAAAAAATGGGTAGTTGTTCCAAGAAGAATGATACCAGAATAGATCCATAACCAAATTGTTGCAGTTTGGACTTCTTGCATTTGGTTAGTTGGAGCTTCATGTTTATGGTCACGGCCTCTGCCCTTTTGTATATTATCGGTGCCATGTAGTCCACAGTAAGAAGCAACTGTGTCTTTGTTGCTTCGTGCGGTGTTTGTGATCCTGTAGCTCGTGTGAAGGTATGCAATACCACGCGTAGTGTCAAATTTTGGATAGTTTGTATATCAACTTTCCCACTACCTGATCCCTTTCGTGCTCCTTGGCATACCCTGCCTATCACCATGGTCATGCTTTCCATGCAGGGCTGCGTGCCAGTTAGGATTGGTGTTGCACTGCTCCGGAATAATCATGTGATGAAGTACACATTAGAAACATCAATCTCAAGTTCTTGATCTCGAAGGATGAACTTCTCTTCATTTTCGTCCCATATACTGATAAGAAAATATAGTAATTCTGGTTGGGCTTAGAGACATGGTAGTAGGAAGAATTTTTTCAAGCCACAGTTTCTGAGAGCTTCCATGGCTCCCTCATTTTCCAAGGCAACCACATATTCTTCGAAATGTTCCCGTTCTTTCCATTCAATGACCTTTTTTCCTCTTTCTACCTGCAAAAACATACACATGAGTGGTATTAGTCAATATTGAACCTTAAATTTGTAAACAATTGGGATATTTGATGAGAATTTTTCACTAGAAATGTTTTGTGTCGTTGGCACGACTGTTTCCAAAATAGTTGCGCCAATGGGCACGCCCTAGTGTAAAAAAATGGTCGGTGGGCGCGAGTCCGTGCCCAAAACCTGCACCAATCACAAATCCCTAATTTTTACATTTCCTCCCCCAAAATTCGAAATTGACAATAGTTGGAAGCAAGAAATGACTTTAAATGACAAGAGGGATCCCAGATTTTACATCGAGTTGACGGATTTGCAATTGATCTGCTGGATTGGCTGCTATCGCTACCGCAAGACTACACATTAAAATGGGTAACTATTGCTCCAGAAGAGGTAAAAAGTGAAAAGTAATTATTTTTACCATTTTTGGAATTTTATAACTTTTTCACAACCCTAATTAGGTTTTAAGCCATGTTTTTTAATTATTTTATTATATTATTTTCGACAAATGGATTTTACACATGTCTCTTGTGTAGCAACAGAGTTTTCATGCGACGATAATGAAGTAATGAGTTATATTTTATACTTTTTCAGACTCGGTAAAAACACAAAAAGGTCACTACTGGAGTCATCTTTTAGCTCTTTTCTAACTCTCTAAAATTGAAAAGATTGCCGAGATTCTTGTCATTTTGAACTCGTTAAATGGTTGTGAAATGATATCTACCCATTATATGTTTAACCCTTTTTCACGCTGGGATGGATTATTTACGAAAAAGGAATACCTCAGCCTATCACGACTAAGAGGTTCTCTGAGACACAATTTTCTACCTTTTCAGATCTGTGAGACTACCTATGAAAAGGGACTACTGGAGTTTTATTTTTTGCCTTCTTTTCAAACTCTCTAAACATGAAAAGATGTCGATTTCTCCCTTTGTGAGACTCGTTAAACCCTAATGACATTGGATTTCATCACCATGACGTTATTTCAAGTTCCTCCTTCCTAGTTCTCATAAAATGTACTAGGTTGGATTTTTCTGAAGGACAAAATTATAGTGCAAGCATATGCTATCCCCTTCAAGCCTATTTAAAAAAAAAATTGGTGTACTCGACATAAATGGTTTTTGAAAATGGAACCAAGTTTTAGTTATGTTAACAGTATGTCGCTCTTGAACATGGCACTTGTCTGCATTTGTGTTGGGTTGGGGACATCTCATTTCGTTATTTTCTCCTTCATTGGTTTGGGTAATCTATTTTGACCTCCCATTTTCTCTTTGACATGTCATCATGACCTCAGATCCTTCGATTTGAAATGCTGCCAAATCCAGTGTTGTGCTGTTGATATGTTCAAGAGAAGTTTACGTCTATAGTTGTCAACCTTCCTCTGATCTCTTGTTGGTCCTGATCCACTTTCATCATGTTCCTTTGTCTTGTGTCAATGATGTGGGAAACCTTATGGCCCTCCTTTGACCAAGTCACTTCCTGTTGACTTCAGCTCATTATCTAGGAATTTGATCTAGAGACTCCCTTCTGGAACCTTGTAGCCTGCATGAATCAATGGTAGGTTTTTCGCACTGGATGCAAGGTTCACATCATTGGCCTTTGATCGACTGATTCTACGGATGTTCTGCGTTAGATCATTTTTCAGATTTCGTAGATTTCACCTTCTATACCTTGAGGGCCATCATCATCTTTGGTGGTTTCTCTCGTGTTTGTTAGTAGCTTTCATCATTGGTTGATAATGAGACAATTTTCTTTCATGTTTGACTTCAGCTCATACATTTGCATGCTCTAAATTCTACTTGTTCGCGTTGAGATGGAGCGCAAGACCCTGGGTTTTTGTCTGATAAACTCTAGGCTGCAAATTTTTGTGGTTCGTTATGAATTATTACATGAATATCATGATTGGATGGCTATGACCGTACCTGAGTATATTTATTGATCCTTCCTGCTGGATGGCTGTGTCCATACCTTAGAGCTTAGTTTTTTATATACTCTATTATGGATGCCTGCACCCATGCCACATGATTCATGTATCATAGATATAAATTGTATTTGTAATTACAAGTCTTTCGACAGTAGTTTTTGGTTCAAACATATTCTCATAAAGCAGTTCACCCCTCCCTCTCTCTCGGACTTCATGCTTTAGGGGGCATCTGTTACACAACATTTTGTCACTATCCCTGAAATCCTCAACTCGCACATTGGAGGGTCATTTTTGTGGCCAATAAGCAGTGTCATGCTTTGCAAATACCATCCTTGCATCACTTTTGATGAAAGCAACATTATTCTTGTTGACATTTCCCTAAGAAGAGTTGTGAAAATCCCTATTTTTACCTTAGCGCGAGTATCCAGTTAAACCCTTGTGCCGACCAGGAAATTTAATAGTGAGCCCACGCCACTTGGTGGTATGTGCCAGTTAGACACCCGCGCCAGGCTATTTATGGAATGTTTTTTAAAAATGGTGGTAGAGGTTCCATTCCAACCACCTCGGGGATGAGTCATTGGGAGTGGTTGAACTAAAAAAACCACAGAATCCTTCCTTCAGTTAGTAGTTTCCACTTCCCTTGGAACTCTCCCAAAGGATAGGACTCCCTCCCACCTTTGTAGGGATCCCAACATCCTCCCTTTCCTCTAAATAAGAAACTATCTCTTTTAGTAGAAGCTAGTTGAATGACTGAATAGCTCAACTAGGAGAATTATACTATAGCTAAGCTACTAGAGAAGATACAATAAGAAATATTGTGTTGAGAGAGATCGAGTCAATGACTTCTAAGAGAGCTTGAGTCCGAAATCCCTGTCAAACATTTCAGACATGCTTCGTCTAAACCTCGCTGGAGGAGACTGCAATGTCAAAGCATCAGTTGTACTCATCCTTCTACTCATTAAAATACATGACTACTGTTTGGTTCCACTATTGTGTTATGATTTTTATTTGATGCGATATGTTTATCCTTCTTTGACTGGTTAATAGTTGTGAATGAAACTATTATGTCATATGTTGTTCTTGTTCTTTGTCCTATGTGCAGGTATCTGAGTGTGAAAGCGAATGGATCGTGATTTTCCAAGGTAGGAGCAAGAGGCCACTACTCGTTCTACAACATCGACAGCGTTGGATTCAAGGTAGGTCAATCTACCATGTCTTTTTTTCATTCATTAACTAGGAAGCAACACTTTAGCGTGTCCTTTTGTTACCAGAGGGATCGTCTCTGTCCGTAGAGAGGATTTACCTTCATAAAAGAAGTTCAAAAAATTTCCTTAAAAAATATAGACAAAACCTCAATGAAAAAAAACATCACAAAAGATTTAATTTTAAAAAAAAAATCATTTAAATTTTTTACAAAAAATACATACTTCAATCCAAAACACTTACTTTAAAAAATCTGACAAAAAAAATGTCTTATAAAAATGAAACGAAGCTCAAAATATTTCGTTCCAAGTCGTACAAAAAAAAATCATTTAAAAAGTTAGATAAAAACTAATTTTAAAAAACCATTATAAAAGATTTACTCCAACCCAAAACACATACTCTAAAAAAATGTCACTTCAAAAGATACCTCCAGAAAATGTCCATTGAAAATTAATTCCAACTTCTTAAAAAATGCCACTTTAAAAAATACTTCAAAAAAGCCTCTAAAAAAAATATCACTTTAAAAAATACCTCCAAAAAAATTCCTTTGAATATTAAGCCTAAAAAGAGTCCTTTCGAAATTAAGTCCAAATAATGTCTTTTGGAAATTAAGCCGAAAAACCTATAAAAACAAAATAAGCCCAAAAACCTCTAAAAACAATGAAAATTAAGCCCAAAAACCTCTAAAAAAAATACATCCAAAAAATTGTCCTTTGAAAACTAAGCCAAAAACTTCTTAAAACAAAATACTTAAAAAAAAAACCAATTGAAATTAAGCCCAAAACTTCTAAAAACAAAATAACTTAAAAAAAAGGATGAAAATTAAGCCCAAAAATGCATAGATGTGCTTCCAGTTTGTATGCAGCATTTCCTTTTACTCTAAAATTAATTTTGTAATCCTTACCTAAATGATCAAACCATAATTCAATTGCTATTTAATCCAAAGAGTTTTTCATTTAGTTCATGAACCACACAATAAATAAATTTTTAACTTAATCAAAGTGTTCTCATCTAGAATTAGAAGCAACATTGTGATTCGATCATTAAGAATTGGTAACCACTCCCTTTTCGACGTTTGAAGAATTGAACAAACAATGCATAAGTCACAAAGTTAATCCTTTGCTCTTGTTTTTACAAATAAATCATTGAACCTTATCGAATTGAGATATAATACTCAATGATTTGAGCAAACATTATACAAATATTAAGGTTAACATATAAGCCATTAAACCTAGATCAAATTGAATTCCACTAATGTGTGTTAACAATATGTCATTTGTGCAATCTGATTTACAAATTGAGAAAGAACATTGCCAGAATTTCTGAAGTAATCATAGAAGTCGTTTTTCCCCTTATGAATTGAATGAAAATTTCGATTGCCTTATAATTCTAAATTTCATTTTCTTGCATCAAGTAAAATTGTTCTTGAAACCCTAGAGTGAATCTGAGTAATTGTTACATTGTTGTGTCTTGAACTAATTTTGAAATACAAGGAATGCATGCATAGGTTTAAAATGTTGTTATTCATATGTGTTTGGTTTCTATAATGCTTGTGAGTCAGCGACTATAGTTTTGAATACAGAGTGAGTTTTGTTCCAGAATATTGAGAGTGCATCAGAGTTAGAATTGATAGATTAAATGAATTTTGATTCCAGTCAATGAGTGTGAGTTTCTGAGATAAATTGAATACTCATAGTTTACCTTTCAAATTAGATCTTAAATCTTGGAGTTGCTATGTTTAAATTGATTATTTTCTTAAGCTTGCATTGGTATTTAAAAGTGTGATTTATTTCCATTTGAGAAGAAGAGTTTTGGTTGGTAGATTTCTCGAGCTTAAAAGTGATTTATGTTTTCGCATTTCTTTGTGTGATCTAGTAGAATCGCATAGTTCTATCTTTATTTTATCTTCAAAACAAGGATTAGGATTTGAGTGAGTTTTTTATTAAAGTGAGATTTAGTGTTAAAAGTAGATTGAAGTTTCCTAAGATATTTCCAAAAGATTTGAAGGGTGTGTGCTCAGAATTTATTAATTCCATTCGATTTAGTACGAGATGAGTGTCCTTTCCAGCAAATTGAGTGGTAGATTATAATTTTGTTCTGGAAAATGAATGATGTGTTCTTTTATAGTGATTTTATGCTCGATTTTAGGTTAGATACTTTGATGTGGTATTACTTGCACTTGTTCCTCGAAGATTCTGAGTCGCGGATTGATAATTTAATGTTAGAAACTACAAACATATAATTTCACCAACTTTTTGGGCACCATTGCCACAAAGGTGCTAAAGGGATTAGAGCCTAGTTTCTTTCACAACATTTTTGTGTGAACTTTGTTGCAGGACAAGCAAAGGACCGAGAGTGTACTGTAGGATGTGAGTGAAGAGACACGCATCCACTATGGTGAGGTTGCTCCAAATTTTGGTTGTCCAAGTAAGCAAGTTTGGTGGGCTTTATTGCAATTATGAATTTTAATTCATTTAGATTAAAATTTCAAGATCTTTAAAGATAAAACATTTTTGGGGTGTTGTAAGAACCCTTGTGTAATAATCCATGTGATGACAAGATATACTAGTTGGTTTGTCGAGAATAATAAAATGGTATTTTGAGGAATCATTTAATGAGGAGTTTTGATGCTACTATAGAGATGTATAAGTCATCCAATGAAGAATTCACAAGTGCAGAATTTAATATTTTTCTTGAACATAAATTTATTATTAAATCTTTGATTTTGAAATTGGATGACTTTTAGGAATAGGAGAAGCATGAAGAAACACTACTTATCTTTTGTGCCAACTGTAGAAGGAAGAACTTCCTTGGAAAGTGTCCACTTAGATGTCTAAAAGTTTGAATCATTTGTGAGGATGGTCATTCAACCGAACATTGGCCATCATTGCCACGATTACAAGGTAATGAGTGAATCAAGTAAGGAATCAAATAAACCGCCAGGCATAACTCAAAAAACAACAACATTTGATACTTAGAATAATGTTTATTTTCCTAAGAAGGTTAGTCAACATGTTTATAATCCTACAGTTCCATGGAAAACATTTAATCCTCCTCCAATCTAATATTCTACTTCATGGCCACACTAGCCCTCTCAATGAACCTCCTCTTTTCCATGGCCTAAATAATGGTTTTCCCTAGGGCAGAATTTCATGCAAAAACAACTACAATCATATGTGCCATCAAGTTATCATCCTTCATGGTGTCAAGTAACTATGCAACCTTTCTTTAACCCTAACCCTAATCCATACCCTAGCCCTTATCCATGCCCTAAACCTAATTCAAATCCCAACCTTAACTTAAACCCTAGACCTAACTATAATCCAAATCCAAAGCCTAGTTCACGCCTTAATCAAAACCCTATTTCAAACCCTAGCCCAAAAAATAGCTTTCCAAACAAGGAGGTTGCACAACAATTTAAAACACTTTTTTCTTCCTGTTGATTCTCCAACTAAAAAAATGATATATCTTCCATTAGGGGAATTTTGTGGTCTGAAATGGGCCACCTAAGAAAAATGCACAACAAAATAAACATCATAAGAACCAATATGATTAAAGATGATGATGTCAACCATGGGGGATGATTCAACATTTTTTTAAGTAAAAGTGTAAAAAGATTAAAAAAATTAAAAAATAATAAAAATAAAATTTCAACTCGTATTTTCAACTTATCTCCCAAAGTGTTTGCTCAAATTTCAAGAATGAGTACTACTTTAATGCAAAATTTAATTCATCATCCAAGGAGGACCCATGTTTCATACTTTTGATGGACCTTGCTACACAAAAAATGAGAAATACATGAAAAAATGTGATTGCAATCACGTTTTTCATGTATTTCTCATTTTTTGTGTAGCGGGATCCATTGAAAGTATGCAACATGTGTACTCCTTGGATGAGGAATTAAATTTTTCATCCAACGAGTACTTACGCTTTAAATTTAAGTAAACAATTTGGGAGATAAGTTGAAAATACGAGTTTAAAACGTAGTTTTTTCTTTTTTCCCTCTAAACTTTTATGATGTAATCAAATATTATTTTATTATTTCCACTATTATTTTATAATTTCGATAGGAGGCCGAGTTTTGACCTCAAAATTCCCTAATGAAGGTTGGGGGAAGGGGTGAGTTTGGAAACATCTCCTATCACTACAAAGCATTTTCCCCAGGAAAATCTAATTTAAGGAAAATTAGAGGAGAAATCTATAATTGGAACCTATTCTAAAACTATTATTGAAGCTCAAAACCCTAGAATTCCCCTTGACCATTCTTGTCAATTTGAAGAGCATATATTTTAGCCTAAACTTGATGGATTTATCTTATGTATTTCACGAGATCCCTTATACGTCCAAGAGAGGGATTATCAAACTGTTGAATACATGCATAAGAGGGAGAATCATCAATATGATGATCTCATTTAATCATGGTTTCAACTAGTCATTAATACACCTTATTTTGTCATTGTTTAACAAATCTTGGTACCATATCAATTAAAGCAACTAGTTTCTCGTACTCTGGTATGTGTTGAAGTTTATTCTTTAAAACTGAGTGTGAGTTTAGCAAACTATAATGTACATGGCTGCATTGGAAGTACTCCTACACTTGAAGGAGATCTTCATCTCTCTAAAGTAGGGAAGTGTAGTATTTTCATTTGAAATAAAATTGTTATAGCATCATTCTTAAAACTCTAATTCCTAAGGCACAACCACTGAAATTTTTTTCACTATGCACTCTTGTGGTAGGACTTGTGAGAAGAATTTCACTCTTAATGCCTCATATTTTAATGTGACTTTGATTATTGGCCAAGATTATTTACTAGGACAATTAGGGAAATTGTTATTATTAGTCATTCCATTCATAATCTTGACATACTATCATCCAATAAACCTATTCAAGTTTCTCTTCACAGGATTAATGAAAATCCTCCTAGGGTGGACCACTCCTATAAAACCATAATGAGCTCTCATAAGAACCCTAGCATGACCAACTTGAGGAATCTTTAAGTCATTATCTGAGATGTTTTTAAAAAAAATGAGTCTTTAGGGTAGTAATACCAACCAGTAAATATTAGTAATTAAAAACTTTTCGCACCATCGTGCACTCTTAAGGAGTAGATTTGCCTCTGCACCTATTAAGTAACCTATTTGAGGTTATTCATAATCAATGGTTTTTAACACAAAAAATTAATTGAGGGATAGGAAGTCTCATTAAGATCCGACCTACTATGATCATGGGTCTTAACGAGAATGAATTTACTCGTATGGGTCACCAAGACATGGTAATGGCTTTCAAATTAAAACACTAGAAGAAAAAAGGTCTCATCATGAGTCAACTTGTTCATTCTTGTTATCTCTTGTGAATGGCACTGTCGTTTTTTGATTACCAAGCCACGAAAATGACCTTCAGTTAATTCCTAAATTAAAGTAAATGCTTTTAAATGACTCTAAATCTATATCTAATAGGTGGCACATAGGAATTTCATTAAGCTAGGAGGCTTCCCTATTGAGGCTATAGATTCTTACTAGAAGCAGGGCCATGCTTATGGCATTAAAGTTAATTTTACACTATGATTTACTTGGTTGTTTTTTCCTTTTCATGAACTCATTATCATATCTCTTTGAGAATCGCTTTAAGATCATTTCGGTAATGTGCTTCAACTATATGATTGGGTAACGGTAAGACAATCATCATCAAAAGGTATCATTTTGTCATATTTATTTTTCCCTTCTTCTATCAATATTAATGCATTGGCTTTTAAAATAAAGTCACTTCTATGTATAATAATGAGGCCATTGGAAGTGAAGACCTACAGCTTTGGACTACTCTCGAGATGTCTCGTGTAAATTTTTATGGTTAAACATTTTAGAATGACGCTATCCCTGCAGTAACAACATTGTTAGTATTCCTTCAGTAGCCCTAACATTAGTTACTCTTTTGGAATAATAAAGGCAAGTCTTGACATCATTTAATCCATGGTAACTACTTTTTCTTATCTTCTGACGCAAAGGAAGCTGACATCACATAAAACTTATTGACATGCTCTCACTTAATTAGCCCTATAGTTTAAAGCATGACTCTAATATAGACACCCTAGCCCTTTAGTATTAATTAATCTTTGGTCTTTTTCTGAGTTTTTTCTTGCATGCAGACGTGTAAGATGATCGGCATGGGGGGAGAGAGATTATTGGAATTTTCATGTTCAAATTAACATTTTCACCCTATGTTTACTCATGGTTTTCATTATCGTTTTGCACCATTTTTGGGCTTGGATCATGATGAAGTAATTGTTCTTTAATTTAACCTATTTCCTTTATTTCAATAAAAAGGATTGTTGATAATGGTCCTTGTGTTGTCTTGGGAAGCCACAGTGAAAAATACCCATGCATCAACATTTTTGGGATAATGTGGATGTTGAGACCTTTTAACATCTTTAGTTTATCCTTCGTCTTCTTCAACAGGTCATATTAGCAGTCACATAAGCTCCAGCCATTCCATCATTTACTTCATCTTGCAATGTCGAGGACATAAAAAAAAGGGTAAATGTGAGGTAGAGGTGGCTTAATATTCTTTAATTGATTGGATATTTAAGAAGTATTTGATGATTAACCACTACATATTATGCATATATGGATTTCCATATACCATCCATTTGCATGCTACTCCAAAAAGGTCACAATCATATTGGTTCATGTAAACAAAAGTAGTAACTATAGTGCCTTCCCCTCCTACATTCACGCATATTTTCAATCCAATAGAGGGTGAATTCATTGTTGCCTTTCAAGAAGGAGCCATCCATAAGCATTGGCCTCGCAAAAATAGAGCATGCAAGCACCCATTTTACCATCACCACCTCATCTCATCCACCATTTCCATTGTCAACTATCATCCTATTCATAATTTTCATCCTAACATATCTATTTTTTCTCCTCATTTTGTATCACTCTTAAAATCAAATCTATGGCAATCAAATATTCATGCATTGTCACTCCCTAAGAACTAACCCTACCTAAAGCTATGATGCCATAAAAACCTACATATGAGAAAAGTATTTTTTTACATGAGGGCATGCAAAACCTCAGGCATGTGGGGATGTTGGGCTCGAATATGCCCATGTTTTCATCATGAAATATCACCATTCATGCCCTAAAACCTTAGGTTTTCAGCCCATTATGTACCATAATTCTATAACTTGCCGTCAAATACACTCTATGGTTGGTTATCATTAGGTTTCTTATATTTTCTATTATTAAATATGATTATGCTATGATTTACTGATGAATTTTTTGTTAAGTACATTTATTACAGGATTCCATCGCCAAAATCCTTCACAAGCCATTTGAGTATGGGAATACCTCATTTAAGGCTTTGACACTTTCAACATGCTTTCAGAGAAACCGAGATATATTATAGTAAAAAATGGTGTTATAATACCTCTCCATAACTTGGATTCCACCCATTTCACACATGTCGATCTATAAAAGGAAATTAGCAAATGTTCCCAAATCTGCAATAAAGTTCAAATTCCCAAACTACGCCTCAATTTCCGTGCATATAAAGGAAAATGAAGAAATTATGGAATATGGGTTTTGGTCCTAGTATAGCAAGTATATTACACCTGAACCAATTTTCCAAAATTCATTACAGTTTGGGAGATATTAAGGGTCCTTGGAGGTTGATTTATTTAAAAACTAAAAATTGTAGATTTGTAAAAATCTTCCAAACAACCGTGTTTTGGATTTTTTTGGTCAAATAAAGTTGGTTATATCAAGGATTGATGATGTCTATCAAGAAGTAGTTGTCATCAACCACCTTCCATTCCAGTCATTGTTTCACCTTGAATATGACCATGTTTTCGTCATGCAATATCACCATTCATGCCCTAAAACCCTAGGGTTTTAGCCCATTGTGTACCCTAATTCTATAACGTGTCGTCAAATACACTATATGGTTGGTTATTATTAGGTTTCTTAGATTTTATATGATTAAATATGATTATTCTTTGATTTACTAATGACAGTTTTGTTAAGTAAATTTACCATAAGGTTCCATCGTCGAAACCCTTCACAAGCTAGTTGAGTATGAGAATGCCCAATTTAGGGCTTTGAAATTTCAACATGCTTTCGAAGAAAATGAGAGAGGTTATTGTCAGAAATTGTGTTATAATACCTCTCCATAACCTGGATTTCACCCAACTCACTCATGTCGACCTCTGGAAGGAAATTAGAAATTTTTTTCAAATCTGCAATAAATTTCAAATTGCCAAAATCTATGTCAATTTACGTATAGATAAAGGAGAATGAATTTAATATTTTTCTTGAACATAAATTTAATATTATTAAATCTTTGATTTCGAAATTGGATTATTTTTAGGAATAGGAGAAGGGTGAAGAACCACTGATTATATTTTGTGCCAACTGTAGAAGGAAGAACCTCCTTGGAAAGTGTCCACTTAGAGGTCTGAAAGTTTGAAAAAATTGTGAGGATGGTCATGCAACTGAACATTGGCCATCACTGCCACGATTACGAAAGGTAATGAGGGAATCAAGTAAGGAATCAAATCAACCGCCAGGCATAACTCAAACCCCAACACCATTTGATACTTGTAATAATGTTTATTTTCTTGAGCAGGTTCATCAACATGTTTATAATCATGTAGTTCCATGGAAAAAATTTAATCCTCCTCCAATATAATATCCTACTTCATGGCCACACTATCCCTCTTAATTGATCTCCTCTTCCCCATGGCCTCAAGAATGGTTTTCCATAGGGCAGAATTTCATGCAAAATCAACTACAATCATATGTGCCATCAAGTTATCATCCTTCATGGTGTCAAGTTCCTATGCAACCTTTCTTTAACCCTAACCTTAATCCATACCCTAGCCCTTATCCATGCCCTAGACCTAATTCAAATCCTAACCTTAACATAAACCCTAGACATAACTCTAATCCAAATCCAAAGACTAGTTCATGCCTTACCCAAAACCCTAGTTCAAACCCTAGCCCAAACAATATCTTAGACCTAATTGAAACAAGGAGTTTGCAAAACACTTTAAAACACTTGTTCTTCCTGTTGATTCTCCAACTGAAAAAAATGATATATCTTCCATTAGGGGAATTTTTTGAGCTAAAATGGGCCTCCTAAAAAAAATTTACAACAAAAATAAACATCATAAGGACCAATAGGATTAAAGATGATGATGTCAACCATGGTGGATGATTCAACATTTTTAAGTAAAAGGGTAAAAAAACTAAAAAATAATAAAATAATAAAACTAATTTTTCAACTCGTATTTTCAAGTTATCTCCCAAAGTGTTTACCCAAATTTTGAGCATGAGTACTCATTTAATCCAAAATTTACTTCATCATCCAAGGAGTACCCATGTTTCATACTTTTGATCGACCTTTCTACACGAAAAAAGAGAAATACATGAAAAAGTGTGATTGCAATCACATTTTACATGTATTTCTCATTTTTTGTGTAGCAGTATCGATCGAAAGTATGCAACATGTGTACTCCTTGGATAGGAATTAAATATTTCATCCAATGAGTACTTACGCTGGAAATTTAAGTAAATAATTTGGGAGATAAGTTGAAATACGAGTTTAAAACGTAGTTTTTTCTTTTTTCCCTCTAAAATTTTATGATGTAATCAAATATTATTTTATTATTTCCACTATTATTTTATAATTTCCATAGGAGGCCGTGTTTTGACTTCAAAATTTCCTACTGAAGGTTGGGGCAAGGGGTGAGTTTGGAAACATCTCCTATCACTACAAAACATTCACCCCAGGAAAATCTAATTGAAAGACAATTAGAAGAGAAATCTATAATTAGAACCTATTCTAAAAGTATTGTTGAAGCTCAAAACCCTAGAATTCCCCTTGACCATTCTTTCCAATTTGAAAAGCATATATTTGAACCTAAAATTGATGGATTTATCTTATGTATTTCATGAGATCCATTATACCTCCAAGAGAGGGATTATCAAACTGTGGAATACGTGCATAAGTGGGAGAATCATAAATGTGAGGATCTCATTTAATCATGCTTTCAACTAGTCATTAATACACCTTATTCCGTAATTGTTTAACAAATCTTGGTACCATATCAATTAAAGCAACTAGTTTCTCATACTTTGGTATGTGTTGAAGTTTATTCTTTAAAACTGAGTGTGAGTTTATTCAGCAAAATATTATGCACATGGCTGAATTGGAAGTACTCCTACACTTTAAGGGGATATTCCTCTCTCTAAAGTAGGGTAGTGTAGTATTTTCATTTGAAATAAAATTACTACATCATCATTCTTAAAACTCCAATTCCTAAGGCACAACCATTGAATTTTTTTTCACTATGCACTCTTGTGGTAAGACTTGTGAGAAGAAGTTCACTCTTAATTCCCCATATATTAAAGTGACTTTGATTATTGACAAAGATTATTTACCAGGAAAATTAGGGAAATTGTTATTATTATACATTCAATTCATAATCTTGACATACTGCCATCCAATAAACCTTTTCAAGTTTCTCTTCGCAGTCTTAATGGAAATACTCCTAGGGTGGACCACTCCTATAAAACCATAATAAGCTCTCATAAGAACCCTAGCATGACCAACTTGAGGAATCTTTGAATCATTATCTGAGATGTTTTTTTTTTTAATAATTCTTTAGGGTAGCAATACCAACCAGTAAAGATTAGTAACTAAAAATTTTTCATGCCATCCTGCACTCTTAAGGAGTAGATTTGCCTTTGCACCTATTAAATAAACTATTTCAAGTTAATCATAATCAAATATTTTTAACACAAACAAATTAATTGAGGGATAGGAGGTATCATTAAGATATAACCTACTATGATCATGGGCCTTAACAAGAATGACTTTATTGTTTCAGGTCATGAAGCCATGGTAATGGCTTTCATGAGTCGACTTGTTCATTCTTGTTATCTCTTGTGAATGGCACTGTCATTCATTGATTACCAAGACATGACAACGACCTTAAGTTAATTCCCAAATTAAAGTAAATTCTTTTAAATGACTATAAATCTAAATCTAATAGGTGGGACACAAACATTTCATTCGGTCAGGAGGCATCCTTGTTGAGGCTATAGATTCTCACTAGCAGCAGGGCCATGCTTATGGTATTAAAGTTAATTTTACACTATGATTTACCCGTTTTTTTTTGTCTTTCCCTAAACTCATTATCATATCTCTCTGAGAATGGATTTAAGATCATTTCGGTAATGTGATTTGGACTTCTATCTTTCAGAAAATATTTTGGTTTTCATGGATGTGAGACCCTTAGTGTAGGTGATTGACATTTCTTGAATAAGAAGAGCTTCAACTATATGCTTGGGTAACAGTAAGACAATCATCATCAAAGGGAATCATTTTGTCATATTTATTTTTCCATTTTTCTAACAATTTTAATGCATTGGTTTTTAAAATAAAGTCACTTCTATTTATAATAATGAGGCTATTGGAAGTGAAGACCTACTACTTTGGACTACTCTCGAGATGTTTTGTGGAAAATTTTATGGTTAAACATTTTAGGATGACTCTATCCTTGCAGTAACGAAATTTTTAGTATTCCTTCAGTAGCCCTAACATTATTTACTCTTTTGGAATAATAAAGGTAAGTCTTGACATCGCTGAATCCATGGTAACTAGTTTTTCTTATCTTATTGATGCAAAGGAAGCTAACATCACATAAAACTTACTGACATGCTATCACTTAATTAACCCTGTAGTTTAAAGCATGACTCTAATATAGAAACCCTAGCCCTTTAGTCTTAATTAATCTTTGGTCTTTGACAGAGTTTTGTCTTGCATGCAGATGTGCAAGATGATTGGCATGGGGGGAGAGATATTATTGAAATTTTCATGTTCAAATTAACATTTTCACCCTATGCTTACTCATGTTTTTCATTATCTTTTTGCACCATTTTTGGGCCTGGAGCATGATGAGGTAATTGTTCTTTAATTTAACCTATTTTATTTATTTCAATAAAGAGGATTATTGATAATGGTCCTTGTGTTGTCTCGGGAAGCCACAGTGAAAAATACACATGCATCAACATTTTTGGGATAATGTGGATGTTGAGACCTTTTAACATCTTTAGTTTATCCTTCATCTTCTTCAGCAGGTCATATCAGCAGTTACATCAGCTCTAGCCATTCCATCAGTTACTTCACATTGCAGTGTTCAGGACATAAAAAAAGGGTAAAAATTGAGTTATAGGTGGCTTAATATTCTTTAATTGATTAGATATTTAAGAAATATTTGATGGTTAACCACTACATATTCTGTATATATGGATTTCCATATACCATCCATTTGCATGCTACTCCAAAAATGTCATAATCATATTGGTTCATGTAAACAAAAGCAATATCTATAGTGCCTTCCCCTTCTACATTCATGCATATTTTCAATCCAATAGAGGGTGAATGCATTGTTTCCTTTCAAGAAGGAACCATCCATAAGAATTGGCCTCGCAAAAACAGAGCATGCAAGCACCCATTTTACCATCACCACCTCATCTCATCCACCACTGCCACTGTCAGCTATCATCCTATTCATAATAGTTTTTCTCCTAACATATCTATTTTTTCTCCTCAATTTGTATCACTCTTAAAATCAAATATATGAAAATCAAATCTTCATGCACTATCACTCCACAAGAACTAACCCTACGTAAATCTATGATTCCATAAAAACCTACATATGAGCAAATTATTTTTTTGCATGAGGGCATGAAAAACCTCAGGCATGGGGGCATTTTGGGCTCGAATATGCCCATGTTTTCATCATGCAAAATCACCATTCATGCCCTAAAACCTTAGGTTTTTAGCCCATTATGTACCATAATTCTATGAATTTCCGTCAAATGCACTATATGGTTGGTTATCATTAGGTTGTTAGGATATTCTGACACATAGGAAATAGTTAAGAATAACTTAGTCTAGTTTAGAGTTAGGTAAAATGTGTTTCTTTACCTTGTACCTTTGTAACTTATAATCCGATGGTCACCATTTGTAGTGATCCGATGGTTATCTCTCACCTCGGTATTAATGGCACTTGATCCATGGATTAACACTCGATGGTCCTGTTGGTTCCCCGTGTTTTGACAGTTTGGCAAATCAAAAGACAAGGCAACATCAGAACCAATCTTTAGAGTTCCAGGATCTAGTCCTCCTGTTCTCAGAGAGGAATCTCTCAAATGTTTGATCGCAAAGGTTTATCTTGTGTGCTTTGAGTATGATTTTAGACTAGTTATTAAGTGCAGGTTTTTGTTTATTTGGTTGGATTAAGTTGATACAGTAGAACATAGAAGGTCTAGGAAAGATAGACAAAAAGAGGAAATATCTAGTTCATTGGGCGATGGAGTCAAAATAAAGTTATGACAAACTCATCAATGGATATGGGATATCAAAGGGAAAATCTAACTTGGCCACATGATCCTTTTGTTTTTGGAATGAGATGAACATTAATGATTTGGAAAGAGAAGTTTAATTCTCAACAAAGGGAACTTGAAGAACATAACTCAACAATAAAGAGATATTTGATAGACAGGGCTAACCATAAATCCTACAAACATTCTTTAAGAAAATAATGACTCCAAGAAAACTTTTAAAATGAAATCTAAGATTCGGGGAACTCCCTATTTCCTCAAAGATTTTATTTTAAAGGATTTAGAAAACATAAAAGATTCACTGATAATTGCAATCATAGAAGAGGGAACACCTAAATAACATCTATGCTTACAACTATAACGACCTTCAAGACAACTGTTCAAGCAATGGAAAACGGCAAGATCAAAACCGACCTCTTTGATTAACTCAAAAAAATGGTACTTCAAAGGGAGACTTCAATAACAGCTTTCAAGTGATAGTAGACAAGCAGGGAAAACCATAAATCATGCTAAAACCAACTATTTGAGCTATTAAGGAAATAAAAAAGCATGAAGACTAAAGAGAAGGTTTAAAGCCTCTAAAATACTTCAGCAGAAGAAAACATAAAACAGTGAAGGGTGAACAGGTCTAAGGTGCTTCCAGAAGTCATTTCTTAGCCTAAAACTTTCAGCCTACTATAGTAAGAAATTATGGAACATAATGAAAACAGGAGAAAACATTTAACAGTTAGAATACTTCATCAACAACCAAGCTCATGAATCCAATGATAGAGCCTTCTCAGGAATGGGCATGCAACAGCATCATCAAGACATCCAAGACTTCAATTTGTTCTTCAACTTCAACAGACTATGTATTTATTTCAAAGAGTTTCAGTATTACAGCTTGTGATCAACAATAACCAACAACTTCTCATCTTATGCAGAAGTACTTATAGGAAGATGAGGAGGTGAGATTTTAACAAAATATCTCAAGGACAATTAATGCAGAGTGAAGACTTCTCGGCCCTTTGAGAGGCTCAAGGGAGAAATTCACAGGTGGATCACTACATTAACTGTTTTACAATAAATATCAAAGCTCGGTGGAAGCTTTGTTTGACTTTGAGGCTCTGTGTATGTTTTGGAGTAACTCTGCAGATATTTATGCATTGGTTTCCTTGTGGAAATAACTTCTTGGCAATGCTGGAGGCAGATATTTCTTCGAGCAATAACTTCGGCCTCTGTTCTGAGTGGTTTGAGGCGACAGGTGGCTCTTTGTAGTAGCTGAGGAATCAATTCACCTCGGTTGAAGCGGTGGAAACCTTTCTGTCAGCGAAACACTTATGATTTTCTTAAATAGTGTTTTAATTTGGGGAATTAGGTTTTTATAAGCATTCTTAGCAATAATCCCTCAAATATGTCTTCAATCTTCTGTCCTTCCACACTCTATTCTTTAAAACTTATACTCTTTTAAAATCGTGTTAAAATGCAGTGTCTTGTCAATGTGCAGAGCCGCACCAGGCCTTTCATGGTATCGACGCCCATGGAACGTCGATCAAATGCCAAAAAGGGAACTCTGCAAATGGTTCTTTCCATAGGCCGAAGGCATGGGAATCGTCATTCCCAACTCCCAGCTTTTCTTCAATAAATGATGGAGACCCTTTAAAACCTGCACAAAACATAAAATAAATAAAGAAATCCTGCGTTTTTAGGTTTTAAACTACTTCAGATGGTGGGGGAGGAGCATAGCCGTCGGATAAAAATATCTAACGTTGGAGATCGGCGTAGAACAGGCAAAGGAGAGCGGGGAGAAGAAATAAGTCGGGGTGGTTTTGGACTGTCTGATCTGGACCCGTGGACGGTGCAGATCTAATCGGAGAATCACAATCGGAGGGGGAAAACAAAGGACACGATTGGAAAATGTCGATACGATTGCGCAATCGGGGAGATTTGCGCGATTAAGCGATGACCGTTGATTTGAGGATCAGATCAACGGTGGGAAACGAATCGGCAGGTTTTGAAACGGCGGTAAGACTTGTGATCGGAGGGAATAAGGATCGTTGGATCGACGGAAAATGGATGGACAGGATTAAATCGGAGCCATCGCAATCGGGGAGCGCTGAAAAGGGGATGCGATTTAAAACTTGCGATTAGAAAATTGTGATTGAGCGCTGGTCGTTGATCTGAGGACTAGATCAATGGCGGGGAATGAATCAGAGGGATCACAATCGGAGGTGGCAGGTAGGAGCATGCGATTGAGTTTTTGCGATTGTGATGGAGCGATTAGCGTAGGGCCGTTGGATCGGCGGGACAGATCAATGGTCAGGATAAGGTCGGAAGATCACGATCGGAGATCGGAGGGAAGGACTTGTGATCAATCGCATCACAATCATTTGCGATGGACCAATCGGAGGGTGCACATAACAAGTTGCGATTGCAATCGGGTGGGGTGCTGCGATTGGCACTCTACCGTCAGATCACCACGGAAGATCAACGGTGCGGAACCCATCACAAGACTTAACATGATAAGACGATCGCATCGGGGATTTTCAATATTACAAAGGATTTGTGCACCCGCCCGACTTTCGATTGCGATTAGCGCTTGGGACATAAGCGCTTGGTCCTGGGGGAAGGGCATGTGGGGGAAGTGGTTTAGGACTTAGCCCGAGGGGCTTAGGTCCAAAAACTTGCTTTTTATGAAAATTTTCAAGGTTTTAAATGGATTTGGGGGTTTTGGCTTAGCTTAAAAATAGTTTTAAACCATGTCAGGAGGATTTTTCATGAATGGAAAGGGAAACTTATGAAAAGTAGAGGAATAATATGGAGAAAAAGGGGGAGAAAATGAAGGTTAGCTATGAGTGGGAGAAAGGGAAAAGATGATGGTTTCTTTGGCAGTTTCTTACATGAAATCAGCAGAATTAAGAGGAACAGTAATGAGGATTTTGGACAGAGGCATGAGGCCTACAAGGAGTCTTCAAGAGCCAACAATTTTTAGAAATGAAAAATTGTTCCTTGAAGGCTCAAAACAGATTTAGCCACCTTTTGGTATAACAAAATATTATAGGTGGCTAACAGTGGCTCCACTTGCGGATGGTGCCTTCTTGAAGGCATCAAGAACTTCAGACTTGCATCTTTTGGGGGGCTGATTAGTTGCCTCATCCATTGGGCTGCTCTTCTCTGATTGAATGATCTTCTTTTTCTCCAAAAATGCTAACAGCCATGAAAAACAATGGATCTTTCATCAACAAGATTTCTACCTACCCAATCCTACAGATCTAACATTTTTTCTTCTTAGAGTGCACTTGGATTGGCAAACTCTTTTTACAACATTTTATTCTTTTGAAAGCAGGAAATCTAATCTATTTCTACTCCTTATTTCTCCATGGATCCAAATTAAATAGTTGGACCCAGATATTTCTCTACCTAATCTATTGTCTATTGGGATTAAACTATTCAACAGACTTTCATTCTCTAAATTCTACAACAGAAATTTAAAAACAGCCAAGTCAAGATTGAGTTGTTTGTCTTGTTGTGATCTATGGCATAAAAATGAGCTGCACATAGATAATTATTTGCAGAAAATTAAAATAAAAAATGGAAGGCTTAAGATCTGAAAGTTTCAAAGTGCTGCCTTCTCCTTTTCACAGCTCTGTTTTTGCCTTTGTTTGAGCTGTCTTTGCTTTCTTCTGGTTCAGATTTTTTAGTTTGTTTTGAACCTTTAATTTCTATCCTAATCTATCTACTGATAAGCCAAGATTAAACAGTTTGGCAAACCAAATTCACTACCCTATCAGCAGAAAATTTAAAACTAATTAGTCAAGATTAGGCTGTTTGACTAACTAGAAGTGTGATAATCAGGAGTGGCATTTAAGCTTGCACACTTTCAGATTTGTTTCTCTTTTTTGGCATGGGGATCTGCCTTTCTTGTTTTCAATCTGCCCTCTTTCCTTTCTTTTTATTGTTTTTTTTTTGTATTTTTGATTTTTGTAACTTTGAATGCAATGATTAGACTATGATATTTACAATGGTAAAACAAAAATTCTTTGAAACTTAAGATTCTTGGCAGAAGTAATGCTTGAGCATCCTACCATTGACAGGACCTCCATATAGGTCTTCTCCATTCAATTCTTTCAAGAAAAATTTATTATGACCCCTCTCAGCGTGAATAATATATGGCCCTTTCCATAAGTTCTCAAACTTGCCATGTTTTCCATTTTCTTCTCTCCTTGAATCCCATTTAAGAACAACACTTCCAACCTGGAATTTTTTTGCCTTAGTCCTTTTATCAAATTGCTTCTTCATCTTTTCCTGGACTAACTATGTTCTTTCATAAACTTCTTCTCGGGTCTACTGCAAATGAATTGTTTGGTTGACCCTCCTCTGCATATCATTTTCTTCAACCTGTACTTCGTGAAGGAGCTTCATGACTGGAACTCCTAATGAGGTAGGGAAGACCGCATCCATGCCATAAACTAACTGATAGGGGGACATATTTATTGATTTCTTTGTGGTTAATCTATCAGCCCATAAGGCATGGACCAGCTTGCTGTGCCATGATTTTTGATTTTCTTCCAACAACTTTTTAATGATATTAATGAGACTCTTGTTGGAGGATTCAGCTAATCCATTCCCTTGGGTATAATAAGCAGTGGAATGGCCCAAGGTTATATGGTATTTGTGACAGAAATCAACCATCTTTTTAGATTTGAAAGCAGCAGCATTGTCAGTTATGATTTTTCTGGGACAACCAAATCTGGATAGGATATGGGTTTCAAGAAACTTGATAATGACAGAGTCATTAGTATTCCTGGTAGGTATAGCTTCTATCCATTTGGTGAAGAATTCAGTGGCTGTGAGGATCCACTTATGTTGAGCTGAGGAAGACGGGTGAATTTCTCCAATGAAGTCCAGCCCCCATTGTTGAAAAGGTGCCTCAACTCTGATAGGATGTAGGGGTAATGGAAGGAGCTTTCTCTTGCCATCAAAGATTTGACACTGATGGCAAGACATGACCAGTTTCTAAGTGTCTGAAAAAAGGGTAGGCCAATAGTAACCTGATCTGAGAATTTTATTTGTTGTGGCCTTCCAGTAGAGGTTTCCTCCACATTCACCATCATGCAACTCATGCATGATTTTCCTGCATCATCTTCAAGCAAACATTTAAGCAAGATTCCAACAGCATTTTTCCAATATAATACTCCATCTAATATGCAAAAATTCAAAGCCTTTTGTTTCAAGAATCTGGCTTTAGTCTTAGTCAAAGAAGGAGGGGTATTTAAAAATAAGAGCACATAAACAATGTCAGCATACCAAGGAGAATTTAGAAATGTTTCTTCAATAAAAGGAGCATCAGAATCCTCTATTTCTTCCAACACATCTACCATATTCATGTCTAGTGCTTGGAAGTTAGACTCAGCCATAAGTTTTTCTAGTCCTTGCCCTTTTACTAGTTTGGTGGGCCTAATTTCTAAGTCATATTCAAGAATAGTTGCAATCCATTTTCCCCTTTTACCATCAGGGTCCTGACATAGAATATCCTTGACAACAGTATGTGGAACAAAAGCAATTATGTGAGAGTGTAAAATATAGACCCTAAAGTCCTTTAATGCTTTCACTAATGCTAAGGCTTGTTTCTCCATGATAGTATATTTGAGAGGAGCATCTCTTAAGGCTCTACTAAAGAAAGATATTGGTTGTTCTTGCCCTAAATCATTCTTTTGAAGTAAAACTGCAGCTATTGTATGGTCAGATGCAAAAGAAAAAACGTAAAAATCTTTGGTGAAATCTCGGCTAATTAGGACTGGTGTTTGGGTAAGAGCCTGCTTGACCAGTTCAAACGATTGTTTAGCTGGTAAAGTCCATTTGACACCCACATCTTTCTTGACCATGTTTGTAATGTTCTTTAATAGCTCAGCAAGGTTGGGAATAAACCTTCTCAAAAAATTTATCTTTCCAATGAAAGATTGCAATTCTTTGAGGCTTCTAGGATGGCTGATTTGCAATATGCCATCTATCCTTGTAGGGTCTATTTTGATTCCATTTTCTGAAATTATGTGACCAAGGAGTTTCCCTTCTTGGAGACCAAAGAGGGTCTTCTTGGGATTCAGTGATAAGCCAAATTTCCTACATTTCTCAAAAACCTTTCGTAGGTGGATCAAATGCTCTTCATCAGTTTTTGAGAAAACCGTTATGTCATCAAGGTAAATAATTATAAAAGAGCCAATATCTTCAGAGAAGGCTATGTCCATGGCCCTTTGGAAAGTGGCCCCTGCATTCATTAATCCGAAAGGCATTTTGACATACATAAAGGTGCCCCAAGGTGTGGTAAAAGCAGTTTTGATTTGATCACTTGGGAACACTAACACCTGATTGTAACCTGAGAACCCATCTAATAGGGATATTCTTCTTGACCCAAATACCCTTTGAAGTATATGGTCCATTTTGGGCAAGGGGTAGTTGTCTTTTAAAGAGGCTCTGTTTAAATTTCTGAAGTCAATACAGAGCCTAATCTCCCCTATTTTCTTTCTAACAGAAACTAAGTTTGATACCCATTCTGAAAATCTAATGGGTACTATGATCCCAGCATTATACATTTTCTCAATTTCTGCCTTAACCAAAGGTAGAAAAAGAGGATTTATTCTCCTTATTTTTTTCTTGAAAGGCTTTTTATTTTCCTTCAAGGGGATTTTATGCTGGATGATGTTGGTATCATATGATTTCAAGTCTTTGTATTCCCAGGAAAACACATCTCTAAATTCTTTGAAAAGCTCTATGTATTGCGATTTTATGTGGGCCGGGAGGGTGCTGGATAGTTTGATCATCCTGGGTTCTGCTAGACTACCTATGTTATGTTCTTCTACATTTGTTTCCACAGGTTATATTCTTGGTTCTTTAGCTACATCGTTGAGATCGAATAGGTGTTCTAAAGGTGTGAGACCTCTTGGGATCTTATCATTTTTGCATTGTAAGACTTCCAAGTATTCTTGGTCTTCATTGTTCACTACCTCTGCTTCAAATGGATTTTTGCAATGATTTATATTAGCAGGATACTTTATTTCAGCCTCTGGGATTTGTTCAATATACAAACAATTTTCTTCATGGCTAGTGTATGATGTTGGTATGCTGAAATCATTCTCTAATTTCAAGAAATCATCTATGTGTTTGTCGGATTCAAACACCTGCCATTGATCTTCGTTATCAGGCACAGCAGGTCTGTGTTTCACCTTTATACTGAGTTGTTCATTTATCTTGGGTACCTGGCAATTGCTGGCAGCGAAGGCAAGTTCATTCGCTAGATGATTGAGTGCTCTGGGGATAAAAATGAGTTCATATTTTTCGAAAGTTTTTAGTAGGTCGAGGGCAGCGTTTCGATATTCCCTAAGTCTTGGATTTTTGGCTGAGTATTCTCTTTGATTTGTTTGATGATAAGTTCAGAATCCCCCAAAATACATATCCTTTGGGCTTCTAATTCTTTAAGCAATTGTAAACCTAGGAGAAGTGCTTCATACTCGGCAATATTGTTAGTGCATGGGAAATCTAATTTGTATGAAAAACTCTGATTTGTGTTTTGAATCCAGACACCCGCCCCGACACTATTTTTATTACAGGATCCCTCGAAATTCACTGTCCAAAGTATATTTGACTCATTCTCATTTTCATTTTATTGTTGCTGTTGATTGTCAATGTTTTGAAGTTGATTTGAGGTAAGATTGGTGTGTTTTGGTGAACTGATTGGGTCCATGTTTTCTTTATCTTGTTGAGTAATTTCATTTTCGTTACACAAGATAAAGGAATCTAAACTTGATTGAATAGAATAGATTGGAGTGTTGTTTTGTTGGAAATATGATGCAAAGTGTTGTCCTTGATGGCAACCCACTGAATGAAGATGAAGACGTGCGACTGTTGACATGTATTGTCCTTGATGGCACTCCACCTGATGAAGTTATGCTTGACTTGATGGACTTGTTAAATGATGTAAATCTGAAGTGATATGATGATTGTTGATGATATGATGTTGAGTGTTGTACTTGAAATGAAACCCACTTGATGAAGATGATGACAACTTACTTGATGAAGTTGTGTTTGATAGAATATGTCCTTGATGAAGGAAATCTGATGTATCTACAGTATTTACAGTAGGCAATGAAGAAAGGATTTCAGAATGTACTCAGAGAATGATGAAAAAGAGCATGTCTCTTGGTATACGCGGATTGGCCTAGGGTAAGTCGCGTATGCACGCGGAAAGGAACGTTACAAGTCGCGTATGGGCTAAAGCGCTCAAAAGTGCAAATCCAAGGGTAACCACCATGGTATTGACCCATAGTATTGGGTAATGATCCGCCTAATTGACCCCGTCCAGGTAGTTTTGGGCTTATGGTATTGTTTTGGTCCATGGTATTGAAAAAGGGGCTCATGGTATTGAAAAAGGATAATCATATAAAGGGAGAAGAAATTCATTGTGCAAATCATGAGTGTGGGTGCAAGATGTCTGAGCTTGAATGAATACTTCTCTCTGAAGTAGATCTGAATGAAAGGGTTACACTTGAAGATAAATCTGAATGGATGATGCACCAATGATGAAGAAAGGGATCTAGATCTGAAATGCACTTGTATTTACTAGATCTGCTTATGGAAGGCCTAGATCTGTGATGAGGCGAACATCTAGGCGAACATCTGTCTGAAGTGAAAGGGTAAATCTGAACTGAATATCTGATCTGAAGAAGTATGCTGCTCCGGAATAATTGAAGATCTATACGCTACTTTGACGCGGAGGAAGCGCGTATATACGCAGCTTCAGCGAAGAGAAAGCGCGTATGCGCAATAAAATATACACTGAGGTATACGCTGGTTTGTGTGGACGGAAGCGCGTATATACGCGACATCAGTAAAGGGAAAGCGCGTATGCAAACTAGGGTTTGCTAAAGCAAGGGGTATGAAATATCTGATCTGTTCTGCTGTGTTTCTGCTATCTGATCTGTGTTGATAAGTATCTGTTGGTGATGTATGTTTGTGCTTAAAAGTATGGAAAGGGTCCAGTTTGAAAATATGATGAAATGTGGCCTGCAAGTGGTGTTCTATTGAAGTTGTTGGATCCGGTGTGAAAATTGATGAAACGTGGTCCAAGGTGGTGCTGAGGGTTGTAGCCTTCAGTCAGGGGGTTGTAGCTCCCTTCCAGGTGAGGCTGGTAAACGAGATCGGGGGGTCGTAGCTCCCTTCCAGGAGAGGCTGGTAAACGAGTCAGGGGGTTGGAGCTCCCTTCGAGGAGAGGGGCCAGTAAGCAGTAGCAGTGGGTGCTGCGTCTTTAGTCAGAAATACAACGCGCCCCACGACATATGTTGTAAGATGTTTTCTCTATAATAAATATTGAAGAAATTTGAGCTCATGCGGTATTAGTTTTCTCGATTTGGGTTCACCTAAAAATCCTGGTGTTCATATGTGATACTTTGTCATGATACATTTATTCATTCTTAACATTTCACTTGTTATTGAATGTCTGATGAATAAATGATGGAATGGTTTAAGTGAGATTTAATGACATATCTAAATGTGTGTATCTTATTAGTTTCATAAATGGGATCCAGCGTATATCTTGTTGGTTTCTTAGTAAAGTAGCGTATGGGTTTTAAGGAATGAAAAAGTAAAGTTTGAATATAGAGTAGATCTGATTCACCCTCTCAGTATTTTTTTCCCAACAATTGGTATCAGAGCAGGTCCTTGTGCAGAAGCTTGATCGCTTAAAGGAGATCCGTCGCAATGGGAAGTCAAGAAGGAGTAATGTCTATAAAGCCACCTCTATTCAATGGAAGCAATCTGATATTCTGGAAGGTACGTACAAAATCATATCTGCAGAGTCTTGGTGCAGACGTATGGGCAATCGTGGAAGAAGGTTATCAATATCCAGCAAGTATTCCTACTGATGCAGCAGAAAGGAAGAAGTATGAAATCAATGCCAAAGCGGTGAATGTCTTGTTAGGAAGCATGTCTGAATCAGAATTTGCTAAAGTGATGCAGCTACATTTAGCAAAATAAATATGGGACAAAATCATTCTAAGCTATGAAGGAGACACAAAGGTAAAAAGTGCAAAACTCCAAACTCTTAGAATTGAATATGAAAATTTGAAGATGCATAGTGATGAGAGTGTTGCCAGTTTCTTTCTTCGTCTGGATGATATTGTTAATCGAATGAGAAATTTGGGTGAAACCATAACTGATACTACTCTGGTGGAAAAGGTCTTAAGATCATTGACTTCAAAATTTGACTCTAAAGTTTCAGCTATTGAAGAAAGGCAAGATTTGCAAAATCTTACTATTGTTCAATTACATGGTACTCTGACTGCTTTTGAAATGAGACAAGGAGGCCCTTCTCAAGTAAGAGAAGCTGCTTTTAAGGCATCTACAAAAGGAAAGGAAAAGGAAGTTGTCAAAAAATCCAGCTATATATCCGATGAAGAAGAAGCGAATTTCGTGAGAAAGCTCCAACTAGGTACTGGAAGATTCAAAGGTAAGCTTCCCTTCAAATGTTTTGAGTGTGGAAAAGTTGGTCATTATGCTGCTAAATGTCCTTATAAAGAAAAGCATGGTAAGGGGAAACAATTTGAAAAGAGAAAGAGTTATTATGCAAAAGAAGATGATGATGAAGTGTCCAGTGAAGATGAAGAAGATTCTGACCAAGATCTGAAAGTGCTCATGGCTAAGATGCAAAAGAAGAAGGTTACTCGAGGAAAGGAGATATCTCAGAAATCATGTATAGCAAAAATTGAAGAAGATGAAACAGATTCTGACGAAGATCTACAAGCACTCATGGCAAAGAAGAAAAAGGAGAAGGCCACTTGTAATACTCTTCTTTGTGCAAACAATGGTAAAGATAGTGAAAGTAAAGTTGTGGATCTAGAAGAAGCTCTCAAGATTAAAGAAGAAGAACTACAAAGTTCATACAATAAGCAAGAAACTATCTATAAAGAGATGATCTCACAAATGAAAGATCAAATAGAAATGCTAAATGAACAGGTGGACAAGTATCAAAGGTTTCATGCTTATGCATCCAATCGAATTAAAGATCTAGAAGCAGATCTGGAAAAATCAAGCAAGAAGAATGAAGGACTTGAAGCTGCTATCATCTTTCTGCAAGCAGAGCTAGAAGCATCAAGTAAGGAGAATAAGGAACCTCTACAATCCTTTGAAAAGGAGGGCCTTGAAGCAGAAATTATCTCTCTCAAAGAAGATCTGGAAAAATCAAACAAGAAGAATGAAGAGCTGCAACAAACTTGTGAAGGAAATGAAGATTGTTTGAAAGAAGAGATTCTAAATCTGAAGGATCAAGTTGAAGATGGAAGAAGAAAAGAAGAAAGCATGACAAAGCAATGTCAAGCCTTGGAGGTTGAGATAAACATTCTCAAAGGTAAATTAGAAGAAAAGGTTAAACTTTTGAGGTTTCATGATAGTACTAACATTTTGGACAATATTCTGAGTAATCAAAGGTCTCATGCTATCAAACATGGTCTTGGTTTCCATGAAACTGTTAAAGGAGAATCTAGCTCACAAGGAAGTGCCAAAAATTCAGAGGATGTCAATGCAAAACCTGAAGTGTTCAAAGAGACAAAAGCTCAACCAACAATCATGAATTCTCAAAGGAATTCATTCAAGAATGTTGAATGTTTTAAATGTCATAATTATGGACATGTTGCAGCAAATTGCAGGAGCAGATCTTTTCAGCCTCAAACAAACAGTTCCTACACAGAAAGGTACTCTGGTTTCTTCAAGGGATATTGTTTTTCATGTAACAAGTATGGACACAAAGCAGCTGATTATAAAAGGAGGAAGAATAGAAATACTCATTATGATTCTTATGCTTATTTTTTTGGACACATGAGATGTTATTCTTGTAACAAGTATGGACATATAAGAAAGGAATGCAGGTCGAACAGATATGAGAAATTTCAGCACAAAAATAGAAAACAAATCTGGAAGAAGATGGAGGGATGGAATAAGAAACAATCTAGAGAAGAAAAGGATGTTTTTGTTGATGCTCTAGAAAACAATGATTTTCTTGAAGAAAAAACTCAATTCAAGATGAAGGACCAATCAGAAACGTAGGGAATTATGACCCTACTGCAGTCATCCGCTTCTGAAGCTGACTTTTCTTGTTGACTGCAGGAATGATGTGAGATACATTATGATATCTAGTAATGTATCGTCACAAGAGGAGCAATGCATGATGACTCTCATGGTTGATTTGATTATACTGGTTATGTTTACTTCTGACAGCGCATCTGATGTGGAAAGGACAGGTACAGGAGGTACAAGCTCTGGAAGAAATGAAGGAAGATGGAAATTTTCTATGCTTCACTTTCCATACGCAGGTTAAATTAACTAAAGTCGCGTATACACGCGAGTTCCAGAAGACGCAGTCGCGTATGCATTGATGATAAGAAAATTTATCTGATAGCTGAAGATCTGAAGCAGAGGTCCAGGGGGAGCATCAGTCTGACTGCTGATGATTGCACTGTTAGCATCATTCTAGTTATACTCATGATAATGAAAGGATGCATGGGTTCTTGTGTTGAATATTATGGATGAAGCCTGGTTGCTTTATGATGAAGAGCATTCATTGTTGAGATGAAAGTCTTATAGTTCAGAGATGAGGACAGGTCATGCAGAGATTGTTATTGATGACTTGCTGTTGAAGGTATCTCAGATTGCAGAAGTTAAGGAAGAAGCACTGGTTTAGGGGGAGTAGCAGGTTGAATTCTAATGGTTGCATTATTGGAAATATGACTGCTTATTCTTTGGTCTTGGTGATACTCATGCTCAAATGATGATGATTTGGTACATGGATTATTATGATAAGATTTTGAGCCCTAGTTGCTGATAAGTATCTTTGTGTGGATGAGTTGGATATCATTTGTTTCAGATCATATAGAGTTTCGTTGCTATGGTTGAGATCTTTTGCCTACATATGTTACTTCATGTTACCTCTTGAAGATCATGGTGATTTTGGACCACATGGATGATTGCTTGACACATATCTGAAGATGTTGTTCTGATATGATAATCTCTTTTGGAAAGAATGTATTGATGCTGCAAAGGATCTGAAGGCTTAGTTACTAATGGGCTTATGCTACAACCATTGGATGACGCTTGAAGACACAACTACACTATTCTGTTATATCTGTAGTCCAGGGAAGCAGTCAAATATCTCAGAAAAAAGCTGAACACTATCTTTGCCTTACAAAGAATCAGATCTGGTTGAAATTTAGAAGGTGTCTTAGGATACGCGGGTTTCCTGAAACACAGTCGCGTATGTACGCGAGTTCCTGCACATAAAACTGCGTATGGTTGGTTGCTGACAATTCTTGGTTGGTTCAGCTCTCTTCAGCACAGCTGCAGTGCTGTTTGGTATCTCTGGTGGTGTTCCAGTTCTCATAAATCTATTTCTAATGTTTTGATGAAGATGCCTTGATGATTTGTTGGTGAAAATGTTCAGGTTGCACAAACTAAGGGGGAGCCTTAGTCATATGAAAAGGATGCATGGTTACACAGATTCAGGGGGAGCATTAGCTTTGTTGACTATAATGCAGTGTTGGCATTATTATGGTTCTGAAATATGTCCTCTTTCTTGAGGACTTTCTGGTGTTGGTCATAAATGATCATATTTATATTTTGGTGAAAAGGTCTTGTTGAGACCCATGATGTAAAAATTGTAATATTCAGTCATGTAAGGACTTGTCATTTTTGTAAACCCACTTGGTTGGGTAACCGAGTCAAATTTTGTAAACCCACTTGGTTGGGTACTTGAGTCTTATATGTAAATCCACTTGGTTGGATATTTGATGTAAGTATGAGTCTTTGGTGATAGGAAGTTCATAGAGTCATGTACTTCATTGACAAATATGTTTGGAGATTCAGCATGGACTCAGGGGGAGCTTGACCACTTCAGCACATATCAAATCTGCAGACTGTTTCTTCCACATGAGGAGAAAAGGGGGAGAATGCTGGTTTTTGATCCGCCCTTTGCCCTTGATGTCAAAGGGGGAGAGTGACATGGTGTTTGAATAAAGAGAAGGTAATGATGTGACATATTTGGGAGAGTGACATGGTATCTATCTACTGTGGTAACCAAACACCATCGTGGTTGCCATCAATTCCAAAGGGGGAGATTGTTGGAAATATGATGCAGAGTGTTGTCCTTGATGGCAACCCACTGAATGAAGATGAAGACGTGCGACTGTTGACATGTATTGTCCTTGATGGCACTCCACCTGATGAAGTTATGCTTGACTTGATGGAATTGTTAAATGATGTAAATCTGAAGTGATATGATGATTGTTGATGATATGATGTTGAGTGTTGTACTTGAAAGGAAACCCACTTGATGAAGATGATGACAACTTACTTGATGAAGTTGTGTTTGATAGAATATGTCCTTGATGAAGGAAACCTGATGTATCTACAGTATTTACAGAAGGCAATGAAGAAAGGATTTCAGAATGTACTCAGAGAATGATGAAAAAGAGCATGTCTCTTGGTATACGCGGATTGGCCTGGGGGAAGTCGCGTATGCACGCGAAAAGGAACGTTACAAGTCGCGTATGGGCTAAAGCGCTCAAAAAGTGCAAATCCAAGGGTAACCACCATGGTATTGACCCATAGTATTAGGTAATGATCCGCCTAATTGACCCCGTCCAGGTAGTTTTGGGCTTATGGTATTGTTTTGGTCCATGGTATTGAAAAAGGGGCTCATGGTATTGAAAAAGGATAATCATATAAAAGGAGAAGAAATTCATTGTGCACAATATGAGTGTGGGGGCAAGATGTCTGAGCTTGAATGAATACTTCTCTCTGAAGTAGATCTGAATGAAAAGGTTACACTTGAAGATAAATCTGATTGGATGATGCACCAATGATGAAGAAAGGACTCTAGATCTGAAATGCACTTATACATTTACTAGATGTTTACTTACAAACCTAGATCTGTGATGATGAACATCTGAAAGCGAACATGCATACAAGTGAGGTAAATCTGGATGAATATCGATACGAAGAAGTATCTTTGCTCTGGAATAATTTAAAGTTTATCTATACGCTAGCCAGCCAACGGAGGAAAGCTGACATGTCATAGGCAATGAAACGATATCTGCAATCAAATATCTACTACAAATTATCGATAGGGTTTGTGTGAATGGGAAGCGTGTCGTGAAATCAGTGAAGTAAAAGAGCGTATGCAAACTAGGGTTTGCTGAAGCAAGGGGTATGAAATATCTGATCTATTCTGCTGTGTTTCTGCTATCTGATCTGTGTTGATATGTATCTGTTGGTGACGTATGTTTGTGCTTAAAAGTATGGAAAAGGTCCAGTGTGAAAATATGATGAAATGTGGCCTGCAAGTGGTGTTCTATTGAAGTTGTTGGATCCAGTGTGAAAATTGATGAAACGTGGTCCAAGGTGGTGCTGAGGGTTGAAGCCTTCAGTCAGGGGGTTGTAGCTCCCTTCCAGGAGAGGCTGGTAAACGAGATCGGGGAGTCGTAGCTCCCTTCCAGGAGAGGCTGGTAAACGAGTCAGGGGGTCGTAGCTCCCTTCCAGGAGAGGCTGGTAAACGAGCGCAGGTGGGTGCCTGCGTGCTGGTCAAGTCTGCGCCAGCACATATATTGTAAGATGTTTTCTCTATAATAAAATATTGAAGGCTGAGCAACTGCAGCGGTGGTTTTCTCCCGATTTGGGTTTCCACCTAAAAATCCTGGTGTTCATGTGTGATACTTTGTGTGATGGTTTATTCTGTTCTTACTGCACCTGTTTACTGCTTATTGAATATCTGATGAATAAATGATGGAATGGTTTAAGTGAAGATTTAATGACATATCTAAATCTCTGTGTATACGCTAGTTTCATAAATGGGATCCGCGTATATACGCTGGTTTACTGTAGTAAAGTAGCGTATGGGTTTTAAGGAATGAAAAAGTAAAAAGTTTGAATATGCAGTAAATACTGATTCACCCCCCCCTCTCAGTATTTTTCCCAACATGTTTGGCATGTCCATGTTACTCACCATGTATTTCATGTGTGATTCTCTGTATAGTCTTCTGTTTTGGTTAAAAACAGGGATGGTGGCATAGGACATATCCATTTGAAGGCTTCCCTGAAGTTTGGCTCCCCCAGATCTTGATAAGAGCATGCCATACTTAAGGGGAATGTCAGCTACAACTACATCCATTACTAAATTCTTGGTGGGGATCTGAGCTAAGTTAACACATAAATCTTTGATTAAACCCAAACATTTGACTCTACTTGAGTCAAAAGAATACAAATCTTTGTATGGTTTAGTAATCTCTAAGCCTAGACTTTCCATTACTACTTTGGGCATTAGATTGTGTGAAGCTCCAGAATCTAACATGGCATTATGTAAAATTTTATCGTGTATGTTCAAGCTGACATAGAAGGGAGGGACTGGTCCTTCTTGATATTTTCCTTCAACCTCTGGTCCAAACAAGAGCTCAGGTTTGTCATCTATCAAGTTTAAGGTGTCAGTATCATTTCCTAAGTTTAAGGCTTTCAACACTTGGTTTTTGTACACTTCTTGGGTTACTAGTTCAGCTAGGGGGATGGTAATTTTTATCTTAGCAATCTCTCTCTCAAGGCTGAAAGGAACAATTGACTTGTTAATATTTACATCTATTTTTTCAATTGAATTCTTTTCAGCGGCTCTGATTTGCTGAACCTTTCCTAAACTAGTGATAGGAATAGTTTTACTAGGACCACTAGCTAAAGTGCTAGGGGTGCTTTGTTCAACATTTGGGTGGATTCCCTTGTCTTTATTTAAATCTGGTTTTTTGGCTGAAATGTTGGTTTTTACTGCTGTCTTCTTAGGCTGGTTTTCTGCGTTTTTCTTGACAGCAGTGCTAGTATTCTTATCCTTTGAATTCTCTATACTTCCTTTGCTCCTAAGGTCATACTGCTTGTGTATCTCCATGATTTCATTTTCAAAACCCAATCTATAGTCATCAGAATCTTCATAGGTGTTTGTATTTTGATCATTAGAGAAGAAACCTTGTTCTTCCTCGGTGAGGAAAACATCATCCCCACTGTCTAATCCAATCAAGTTTACATGTGATTCTTCCAACCTTTCCAGCTCCCTGTCTTCCTCATATTGATCTACGTAGTTCTATTGAAAGGGAGGCCTAATTTGCTGGTCACTTTCCTTTTGCTTATCTTGATTGTTATCTCTTCTATAATTCTGATTTCTATTTCTGTTTTGATTGTTTTGAAGTGCAGTCTGGTTTTGATTTTCTTGTGCTTTCTTAATTATGTTCATCTCTTTCATCATTTCTTCCAACATTCTCTCCATTTTTGAGCTTGAAGTAGACGGAGGGGATTCCTCTCTGAAAGATACTCTCTTCTCAGTTTTCATTCTTGCTCTCTTTTCTATTAAGTTGACTTCCATAGAAAGAGCACCCCTTTTCATATCTTCAAGAGTTGCAAAATCTCTTTCTCTTAGTGAACAAGTCATGTCTGAGTCAAATCCTTCAGGAAATTTGTTTAAGGCTGAGCCTTGTGGAGGTTTTAGTTCTGGGGAGAGTGCATTATACACACTGTTAAATCTAGTACAATATGCTTGTACACTTTCCCCAGGATTCCTATGAATATTGTTGTAATCAACAAGAACTTGGAGAGGATTCTTCTTCACTTCCCATTTGTTCAGGAAAGTTTTATGAAAAGCCTGAAGATCATTAATAGTACAGGGGGCGAAACCTTTAAACCATTTTCTCACTTCTCCCCCTAAGCTCTGATCAAATAATATAAGTTTGACAGAATCATCATCAATTTCATTTCGGTCAAAATAGTCATTCATCTTATCCACATGTTGTGATGCAGTTGTAGCATTATTAGCATCATACAATGAAATCTTGGACTGGTAGTCCTGTGGGAGATTGACTAATGGTGCAGGAAGAACTAGGGGAGCATATCATGCAGCCATGGCAGGAGGTGGAGGTGGATTTACAGAAGGGAAAGTGGGCTGAGGTGTAGTGGTTTGAACAGTGGATGTAGGGTGAGTAGAAGTGGATGGACCAGGAGTAGACTGCTCAGCTGATCTTGGTTGAGAGACACCTAGGTTGTGAAGAAAATGTAAATCAGGAGGTGTTGTTTCTCTACTACCAGGATGTTTACTTGTCTATGGGGATGAAAGCAAAGATTCAGAGTCTAACTGGATTATATCATCAAATGACTTGGTTCTAAATGGGTTAACTACGTCAGCTTGTGAGTGTTGTAGAGCTGAAAGATTTTCAGGGACTGAATTAGCTCTCAAGGGTGATCTGAAAACAGTTGATAATTTAATCCTAGGAGACTTCCAAAGGATACTTTCTGGGTTATCAACTATCTCAGGTGGGTTAGGGTCTGGATGGGCTCTAGTGTGAATCTTTTTATAAGCCACTATGCTATGTTTTTAGACCCAAATAACAAGAAAAGTTTAACCAAGTATGACAATCTTTGAGAGGTTAACTAATCTGTTTACATAAATTTTAATCCTATAGTCCTCTAACTGAGTTTGAATGATATTATAATGATAAAGGTTCTTCCCTGGAGGTTAAGGCACCGCTAAGGATCGTGGAGCGCTGGCAGAAGTTTTTAGCTCCCACGGCTGCAAAAGGTTTTATGGTCCACTACCAATGTTTATTATGAAGCAAAACTTGGAATGTTTTTGGGTTTTTCTGAAGTTGTTTTGGTTTTATAGGTTAAGAGAGTGTTCTAAGTCTGATTTTCACTTAGTTAAGGTGCTCAAACAAACGTAGTTTCTCTTATGGCTTGGTAACTGGTTCCTTCAAGGTTTGGTAAGAATTTTCAAGAATCCTATGGGTTTCTAGTTTGTCACCGATTCAATCAAGTCCTATCATGATTGCCATTTGTCACACAAAGGCTTGGAAGAAAGTTACTTATGTTAAACTCGACCTAACAGCTTTAAAGAAAGGTTTTGAAACCTCTAATTCTGGGCCAGGTCCCGCCGTGATCGCCATTATGTTGGTCCCCCATGTTTTGATAGTTTGGCAAATCAAAAGACAAGGCAACATTAGAACCAATCTTTAGAGTTCCAGGATCTAGTCCTCCTCATTCTCAGAGAGGGATCTCTCAAATGTTTGACCGCAAGGGTTTATCTTTAGGTGTTTTGAGTATGATTTTAGACTAGTTATTAAGCAGTGTTTATTTGGTTGGATTAAGTTGATACAACAACATGGAAGGTCTAGGAAAGATAGACAAGAGAGGAAATATCTCAAGTTCATCAAGCGATGGAGTCAAAATAAAGTTATGACAAACTCATCAATGGATATGGGATATCAAAGGGAAAATCTAACTTGGCCATATGATCCTTGTTTTTGGAATGAGATGAACATTAATGATTTGGAAAGAGAAGTTTAATTCTCAACAAAGGGAACTCAAGAACATAACTCAACAATAAAGAGATATTTGATAGACAGGGCTAACCATAAATCCTACAAACATTCTTTTTAAGCAAATAAATGACTTCAAGACAACTTTTAAAAATGAAATTTAAGATTCCTGGGAACTCCTATTTCCTCAAAGATTTTATTTTAAAGGATTTAGAAAACATAAAAGATTCACTCATAATTGCGCTGGCGAAGAGGGAACACCTAAATAACATCTATTCTTACAACTATAACGACCTTCAAGACAACTTCAAGCAATGGGAAAGGGCAAGATCAAACCCACCTCTTTGATTAACTCAAAACAATGGTACTTCAAAGGGAGACTTCAATAACAACTTTCAAGTGATAGTAGACAAGTAGGAAAACCATAAATCATGCTAAAACCAACTATTTGAGCTATTAAGAAAATAAACAAGCATGAAGACTAAAGAGAAGGTTTAAAGCTCCTAAAATACTTCAAATAGAAGAAAACATAAAATGCTGAAGGGTGAACAAAGTCTAAGGTGCTTCCAGGAGTCATTTCCTTTAAACTTAAAACTTTCACCATCAGAGTAAGAAATTATGGAACATAATGAAAAAAACAAATGAGAAAAAAATTTAATAGTTAGAATACTTCACCAACAACCAAGCTCATGAATCCAATAATATAGCCTTCTGCAGAACGGGCATGCAACAACATCATCAAGACATCTAAGACTTCAATTTGTTCTTCAACTCTCACCGTACCACGTATTTATTTCAAAGAGTTTCAAGATACAAATTTTTTTTGTGATCAACAACAACCAAAAACTTCTCATCTTATGCAAGTACTTATAGAAGATGAGGTGAGATTTTAACAAATATCTCAAGGACAATTAATGCAAGAGGAAGACTTCTCGCCCTTTGAGAGGCTGAGGGAGAAATTTACGTGTGGATCACTACATTAATCGTTTTACAATAATATCAAAGCTCTGTGGAAGCTTTTTTTGACTTTGAGGCTCGTGTATGTTTTGGAGTAACTCGCAGAGTGGATTATGCATTGGTTTCCTTGGTAGAAATAACTTCGTAATGTTGAGGCAAGAGTTTCGAGAAATAACTTCGGCCTCTCGTTCCGAATGGTGTGAGGCGACATGTGGCTCTTTGTAGTAGCCGAGAATCAATTCGCCTGGCTTGAAGTGGTGGAAACCTTCGTCGTTGAAACACTTATGATTTTCTTAAATAGTGTCTTAATTCTGGGGAATTAGGTTTTTATAAGCATTCTTAGCCATAATCCCCCAAATCTTTCTTCAATATTTTGTCCTCGCGCTCCTCGTTCTTTAAAACTTATACTCTTTTTAAAATCGCGTTAAAATACAATGCGTAGCCGCACCGCGCCTTCATGGTATCGACGACCATGGAACGTCGATCAAATGCCAAAAAGGGAACTCGCAAATGGTTATTTCCGCAGGGCCGAAGGCATGGGAATCGTCATTCCTAACTCCCTAGCTTTTCTTAATAAATGACGGAGACCCTTTAAACCTCGCACAAAAGATAAAATAAATAAAGAAATCCCGCTTTTTTAGGTTTTAAACTCGCTTTAGATGGCAAGAGGATAGTGAACTGGCTTGGATAAAATATCTAACTTTATATCTAAGGCAGAATCAGCAAAGGAGAGTGGGCGTTAAGAAATAAGCGTTTTCGGTGCTTTGGACCGTCCGATCCGGGACACGTGGATGGTCCAGATCTAATTGGAGAATCGCAATCTGGAGGGGGAAAACAAAGGATCGTGATCAGAAATGCCGGGCGATTGCTGACGGGAGATTTGCACGATTAAGTGATGACTGCTATTTGAGGATCAAATCAATCGGTGGGAAACGACCTACGGTTTTGAAACTATGGGTAAGACTTGTGACGGAGGGAATAATGATCGTTGGATCGGCGGAAATGGATGGACAGGATTAAATCGGGAGTCATCGCAATCTAGGAGCGTCGAAAAGGGGATGTGATTTAAAACTTGCGATTAGAAGCTTGCGATTGAGTGCGATGGCCGGCCGTTGATCCGAGGACTAGATCAATGGCGTGGAATGAACGGAGGGATCACAATCGAGGTGGCAAGTAGGAGCATGCGATTGAGTTTTTGCGACAGATGGAGCGACATGGTGGCCGCGGATCTGTGAGAGATCAACTAAGCCGTGATAAGGTCGGAGATCGCGACGGAGATCGGGAGGGAAGGATTTGCGATCAATCGCATCGCAATCATTTGCGATGGACCGACGGACGGCAGGCCATAACAAGTTGCGACGGCACTGGGCCGGGTGCCGCGATCGCGCCTACCGTCGATCACCGCGAAGATCGACCCGTGCGGAACCCATCGCAAGACTTAACATGATAAGACGATTGCATCGTGGATTTTCAATATTACAAAGGATTTGTGCACCCGCCCGACTCGATTACATTAGCGCTTGGGACGAAGCGCTTGGTCCCGGGGGGAAGGGCATGTGGGGTAAGTGAGCTAGACTTAGCCCGAGGGGCTTAGGTCCAAAAAATTGTTTTTTATGAAAATTTTCAAGGTTTTAAATGGATTTGGGGGTTTCGCCTTAGCTTAAAAAATAGTTTTAAACCATGTCAGAGGATTTTTCTGCGAGAATGGAAGGGGAAAGTTATGAAAAGTAGAGGAATAATATGGAGAAAAAGGGGGAGAAAATGAAGGTTAGCTATGAGTGGGAGAAAGGGAAAAAGATGATGGTTTCTTCAATTTCTTACATGAAATCAAAGAAATTAAGAGGAAATGTGAATGAGGATTTTGGACAGAGGCATGAGGCCTACAAGGAGTCTTCAAGAGCCAATACTGTTTAGAAATGAAAAATTGTCCCTTGAAGGCTCAAAACAGATTTAGCCACATTTTGGTATAACAAAATATTATAGGTGGCTAACAGGTCCATGATATCTATTTAAAGAGCATGGAGGGACATTTTTTCGGTAACCATTTATGAGAGAAAAGTTATTATGTAAATTTTCTATTATATTAATAAATTCCGAAGTGGCCACGTTGGCTCAGGGCGTGGATTTTTTCTCTCTTTGAGTGTTTTAACCACGTGATTATACTAGTGTACTGATTTGTGATCTGTTTGTGAGCAGTGAACTTTGGTTCTTGATCTATGGAACTTACCCTATAAATTCCTACATTGTATAAGAGCTATTTTGAGGGTCGCATCTATTGTTGATCAAATCTTAAGCTGGTTTGACTGCATGCGAATTATGTTTTGTAAATCTACTATTTCTGAACATTTTTGGGGTTGGATAACTACTTGGTTGTGTCCGGAGCATTCGTTACAAGAGGAACATCTTCATTTCATGCTAAAAGGTTTCCAAATTTCACGGCTATGTCGATTAGATCCGGAGGTATAAAGCATCTATTTTGCGCTATATTTGTTAATAGTTCTCGCTTTATTTTAGTTTTTTCTACGTATTAAGGTTTTATTTATTTGCCGGATCTATACCCTTCTCTATGTATGGTCTTTCTATGCACTGCAATCTCGGCAAATCGGAATGTAGAAAAAGGATTTTTGCTACGTATGTTCTTTCCTCAGATTCCTTCACAGGTAATCTCGTAAATCGTAAATAGTGAAAAAGTGATAGCTGTTCGTATGGCTAACTAAGAATGTAACATTTCCGCTCGTAAGGCTTTGTATTTCGGTTTTTTTGCTCGTTTTTTGTGTATTTGTGTTTTTTTTGCTCCTTTATAAAATAACATGATCCTTTTTACTATCTCACTTGGTGAGGGGTTAGTTTATGAGAATAGAGGTCTGGGTTCAAGTCCATTCTCAAGTTTCTGAGAAAAATTTTACCTCAAAGGGGTGAAATTTTTTAAAAGCCGCACTTCATCCCGTTCCCGTAACTATTCAAGATCTACAACTCAATTTTTTTAAAAGGCATAACTTCTTCATCCTAAGCCGTTTTCTATATTTTTTTAAACGCCAATTTTGAGATCTTTCCATTGGAGTAGTTAGTTTAAGCTTTTCTTGGATTCAGTTTTAAAAAAAAAAAAATGGAAACTACATGCCTAGTTATTCTTAACAACACCAATTACTTCTAATGGATACCTCACAAGGTAGATATACTTAGAAGTAAAGGGCTTTATAAAATAGCCATAGGACAAGAAAATAAACCTTCCGATGATGATAAAGTTCCTAAATTTGAAAATGTATTAAGATCAAGCATGAGGGTTGATAGGAATGTCCATTTACCAAGATCTTCGATTTCACATCCTTTACATTGACACTCTAATAAATCCCTAGAAAATATAAATACTTTTTTTGGCATTCGAAATCAAATCGTGGCCCACTAGCTTGAAAAATCGCCGTTCACTTTAGACCCTAATAATTTCTCCTTGATGTTGAATACTTTGTCCAAATTCAAGACCCTTAGACTTTTTAGAAGGGTGTAAGATCAAAAAGGAATATGGTAGCTCTATCTATTGCATTCTTCTAAGCTTCGCCATGCATACTCTATATCGTACTTTAACTTTCCATTCCACCATATAGTTTAATGTCATTTCTTCCGTGAACCACATACAAGAACTTTTCGATGCCTTTTGTGATTATTTGATAAGATAACAAGAAAAACTTATACACCTTGTTCTTATCACTACTGGAAACACTACTAAGAAAGCCTTAGCAGCCCAAAAAAAACCATATCAAAAGAATCCCAAGAAGCAGTATCCTACGAAATATGGTCCTAAACCAAATAAGGGCCCTACGCAATTTCAACCGCAAACTAAAAAATCAAATCACCAAAATAGTAAGGCAAATCCAAATAAAGGGAAGAAGGCATATAGAAATTGCAACTTTTGCAATCGGGGTGGCCATATAGAGTCCAAATGTTTTAAGAAGATGGAAGCCTTAGAAGCAGCATTGAAGAAGCACAACATCAATTTGGAGCACTCTTCATCTTCAGTATTGGAACTTTCCGTTTGTGGTTTGGCTAAGAATCAAGTTCTAGTTATGCATTAAAATGTATCCTCTTCTTCTCCTTCTCTCGAGTGGCTTATCAATTTAGAGCTTCTCACTACATAAGCAAAAATAAATCCATTGTTTCCTTCTTTAATAGATTAGGAACACCAAACATATTTATGTCGTTAATATTAGATCTCTTAGTGTTGGGGGATCTCGGGAAACCATTCATATAGATAATGGTTAGTTTAATGATGTACTATGTGTTCCTACCTTTTCATGCAACCTTCTATCTCGTTTATCAGATAACTCATCAAGGTGAAGGAAAAATAAAAGAGAATTCTCACCTCATGATGTTGTAATCATGACCCAAAGATCCTAAACATATTTAATGACTGCATTGGTGATGATTCCATAAGGTTGTATAATTTTGATAACACTGTCATCACTTTCCCTGTCTTTTTTGCTTCAGTAATGATGATGTAAGAAAACTTTCGTATGAGCGATCTCCTGTCACTTAAACTATCACTCTCTTCAAACTGCAAGGGAAAAATATGGTGATGGGCTTCCTATGGTATCTTTCCAAGATGTGTTTTCTATTGATGTGTAATTGGAAAACATCATCTAATGCTTTGACAACGTACATACTTGGCACGTCTCAACGCCTTTGGTAAACTTCTTGTGTATCATGATTTATATGGTCCTCTTCCGTTGTTTTTCTCTCGTCAAGGCATTTAACTCCACCCATGATTTTTCCAGATGCACTTGGGTATATTTCTTAAAACTCAAGAGCAAGTTTTAACATGTTCATGGCCTTCAAGTGTTCTTTGCTGAGAAACAATCTTTATTATCAAATTCTTAACTTAAGATTGTGACAGTCGCGCAGAATATGTTAACAACAAATTTATCAACTTCTATGTCGAGCATGGCATTCAATTTGTAAATATTACCGTTCATATACTCCAATAACAAAATTGTGTAGTTGAAAGGAAGAATCACACTTTAAAAGAAATGCCATCAGATGCTTCAATTTAAAGGAATTGGTCTCAATTTTTGGGCAAGAAGCCATTAATTGTGAAAATTACATATTAAATCGCACTCCTAATAAGGTTTTCAAGAATATAACTCCAAAATTAGCTTGGAGCTCAATCAAACTTTCGTATGTAAGTCACTTTCGTGTTTTTGGGCGATGTCAGCCCTTATTCTAGATGCAAAACTTAAAGCCTTAGAACCTAAGAGTGAAAATTTTATTTTTGTTGGATATTCTAAAGATGTCAAAGGATATGGACTTCTTCAACCAAAACTAAAAATATAATCATTAGAAGAGATGTAAATTTTGATGAAAAATATCAGCCTGTGAGCCTAGTTCGATGGGCGTGCCACCTTTGGCCTACAGTCTACATTCCTAAGATATGTGCCACCTCTCTCTCTCTCTCTCTCTCTCTCTCTTCTATTTTTAATAGCATTCCTTCTAGTTCGCATGATGACAACGAGGATGAAAATCCTCCTCCACCATGAAATTGTTTCTTATAATCCACTGCCTAAGATGGGTCTTCATAATTTTGATGTAAAGAGTTCTCTTTGTGTGACCCTACCGATCGATGACATATTCTGCTCGAAAGAGCTTCTTCATTATTGTCAAGTTACAGAAAAAATTAGATCCATAAACTCAAGAAGCCTCTAGTCATCCATATTAGGATGAAGCTATGAATGAAGAGTATTGTTCCTTATTTGCAAACAATACTTGGGATCTTGTTCCTCTTCCAAAAGGAAGAAAACTTGTCAGATGAAGATTGGTTTACAAAAAAAAAAATTGGACCGATGGAAAGGTGGATAGACATGCTTCCTCTTGTTGTTAAAGTTTTTTTCATGTTGAAGGCATTGACTATACCGAAACCTTCCCCGCTCGCCAAAATGAATTCTAGGACCGCCTTGTTCTTTCCCTTGCTACCTCCTTTAAATGGGAAGTCCATCGATGAATGTTAAATCCGCCTTCTTACATGGAGATTTGCATGAAGAAAACTACATGGAACAACCACCTGGCTTTATCCAAAAAGACTCCAGCCTTTTTTGTCTCCTTAGGAAGTATCTCTACAGTCTCAAACAAGATCCTCGGGCTTGGTATGCCGAAATGGATAGATTTCTCTTAGATAATGGCTTTTCTAGGTGTTGTTCTGACAACACTATCTACACCAAGAAGGTGGGTAATTCCTTAACCATCCTTGTTCTTTATGTTGATTATCTTATCCTTACTGTTACTGATCTAAATCATATAAACCATGTGAATTATAGCCTCAAAAAGAAGTTTGAAATGATAGACTTAGGACACTTGCATTATTTTCTTAGTCTTCAAGTTCCCGCAATCCAAGGAAGGCATTACCTCTCTCGCCCAAGTATGCCCGTGATCTTCTACACCACTTTCACATGGAAGACTATAAGTCGTCTTCTCCTTTCGCTGAGTCAAGATTTTAGTCAACTTTACTACCCCTAAACTTGATGCTACCTTATACCATCAACTTCTTGGTAAAATTTTATATCTAACCCATACCCATCCTAACCTTTCCTTTGTCGTTGGTCTTGTCGCCGTTTTATGCACCAACCTCAAGGAAATTCTAGAAAGTAGCTACCAATACTTCAATATATTCGAGGTATAGTTCAGCCGAGATTCATTACAAGGCAAGAGAATCTCCCTTTTTGATTGGTTTTTCTCGATTTTGATCGTCGTGTGACCCTCGATTATCGAAGTCCATCAAGGATATGTATTCACTTTAAGTTCATGACATATTACTTGTTATTGTAAGAAGAAAAGTGCCATATCCCTTCTTCACCAAGTAAGAGTATCATGGTGCGCTGAAGCTACAAGGAAGCTACGTGGCTTCGTCGTATCTTCATTCGAATTTGGTCTTCATCAGTAGCATCCAACTATACTTTGGTGTGATAATCAGAGTGCCATTCAACTATGTAAAGATCCAATTTAGCATTAGCATATGAAACACATTGAACTCCACATACACTTCATCAGAAAGCTCATTCATAATCGTGTTCCTAAAGTGCAGTATTGTCCAACCAATGATCAAGTAGTCGATATCTTTATGAAGGCTCTCACAGAAGCGAAGTTTACCAAACTTTGATCCATGCTTGGATTTTAGGAAAGTTTTCATTAGGGGGGATAGGCTCTAATGCCTCCTTCCTTCTCCTATTGTGTCACTTTTGTAAATCCTTAAATCCTATCCCAATCTATTCTTAAGGGGGGGTTGTTAGGATATTTCGACACATAGGAAATAGGCTCCTTTTGTGTCACCTTTGTAAATCCTTCAATCCTATCCCAAGTTGTTCTTAAGGGGGGATGTTAGGATATTCTGACACATAGGAAATATTTAAGAATAATTGGGGTTTAGTGTAGAGTTAGGTAAAGTGTGTTTCTTTACTATGTACCTTTCTAACTTATACCCATCGGTCACGATTTGTAGTGATCTCGATCGCTATCTCTCACTCCCGCATTAACTAAGCACTTCATCCATGGCTTAACACCGCTTGGTCCATGATCTCTAAAGAGCATGGAGGGTCATTTTTTCTAACCGTTATGAGAGAAACATATCTAACTTTTCTTTTCTATTAATAAATTCCCTCGTAGTGGCCACATTGGCTCGTGGGTATTAATCGTTTCCTTTGAGGATTTTAACCACGTGATTATACTAGTGTACCGATTTAGATCCGTTTGTAAGTGTAGACCTTGGTTCTGATGACGTTTTTTAAGTACATTTATTACACTCGCTCCATCACCGAAATCCTTCACAAGCCATTTGAGTATGAGAATACCTAATTTAAGGCCTCGACACTTCTCGCATGATTTCGTAGAACAAAGAGATTTTATGGTAAAAAATGGTGTTATAATACCTCTTCATAACTTGGATCCCACCCAACTCGCCTGCGTTGGTCTCTAAAAGGAAATTAGGAAATGTTCCCAAATCCGTAACAGTTCAAATGCTAAACAATGCCTCGATTTCTATGCATATAATGGAAAATGAAGAAATTATGGAATATGGATTTTGTTCCTAGTATAGAAATTATATTACACTCAAACCGTTTTCTAAAATTTACATTGGGAGAGACCGTGGTTCTTTGGAGGCCAATTTATCTAAAAATCCGAAAATTCCAGATTTGTAAAAATATTCCAAACAAATAATCTGAGTCTATGCATGAATGCAAAAGAATACACATATAACCATAAATATAAAATTGAAGAGTAAATAATGCCTCATTTCATTAATATCAAAGAAATGAAATTTGTTTATAGACAAAATGGAAATAAGCTAGCTAGGGTGCTGGTAGCTTATCTCTAAGAAGAGATGTGGTTGCTACAGGCCTCTCAACTCCTGGCATATGAAATGCAAGAATATGGGCCCCATCGGGCTAAATTAGTACATCAATTTCCTAGGGTCATAACTTTCACATATTATTTTCATTTGATACACATGACACAACAAAAGACATATCTATCTGAGGACTATAATTTCTCACCAAAAATATTGAGACTAGAACAAACTCATATTCTCCGTGAGAAGGATGCTCAAAAAACATCCTTTAGGGGCCTCAAAAACAACAAAGTTCAAGACTAAAACTACTAAAATAGTAAATCAGAAATAATTAAGTAAACTCAAAATATAAAAGAAACAATGGTGGTGCCCCAAGTAGAATAGGACGGTGACACCAATATCCACCTAGATCATTCCTCCCTATTTTGGAAGCAATGGTCCCCATCGCATTGAGTTCCTCCATTTGATGATGAAACTTCACAACTTGTCCCTAGTGAACTAATTTGCCTCGTGTAGGATTTTTCTAGTTTTGACAACATGATACAGTTGGATCTTATGTTGGCGAGTGTTATTGATTTACATGTCCATGATACAATCTATGGTGGCCTGTTCCATGCATTCTGGGTTTAACTCTGTTGGTGTGAGTTGTTTTTCAATGTCATAAGTGTCCAATAGGTGTGGGAAATAGGGCCAAAGGCAATCCACATTGAATACTGTGCAGAATAATGAATGGTGAATACCGAGCTCGAAGGAATTATCATGCAGAGCCTTGGTGATGGTGTATGACCCATATCGAGCGGCGAAGCTGCGTGGGGTCCATGGAGGTGCTCCTTCTCCAAACGTAGCCACAACCTGTTGCCCACATAGAAGTGGTGTTACACCCGATGTTGATCATGTTGTTGCTTATACTTAGAATTGGCTTTGTCCAATATGTCGTGAAGTTGCTCACGGATGTGTTGAATGTGCTCAATGAATTTGCTCTATTTTTCAATTTCACTTTGGACATTAGCCAAATTGGCTTGAGTAGTCACAAATGGCATGTCTACATCAATGGGACATCGTGGCTGGAACCCAGGCTCACCTGAAGGGGGATGTCATTGGTTGAACTATGGAGAGCCTAGTTATAACTGTGTCGTACATAGGGAAGGCTCTCATTCCATGTGCGTTGATGCTTTTAATTTTACATGCGCACATGTACGATCATCCTATTGATGAGCTCTGTCTCGCCATCATTTTAGGAATGGAAAGTGATGGACTTGGTGAGCTTGGTGTCCAACATTGACCAGGGGGTGGACAGCTAAAGAAATTGCTATCCTGATATGAGATGATAGATTTTGGGATACCAAAGTGCACCCACACTCGTTCAAAGAAGAGTTTAACAGTGCCTTCTATTGTAATATTCTTCTTTCAGGCCGACATAATCTCCATCTTCGAGAATCTATTGATGACCACAAAAACATAGTCATTTCCATGCTTAATATAAGGAAGGTCCGACATGTAATCCATGGAGACGGATTCCCAAGGTCGACTAGGGGTAGGTGGCAGAGTATAGAAGCCTTGCTTCTCGATGGTCATTTTGGAAATGGAGAAAGCAGTGAAGGATCTGATGTACTTCCCAAAATCCTATCGAAGGTTTGGCCAATATAAATACTTCTGTGTAACTTCCACATTATTCTCCAACCTAAAATGCCCAAAGGACTCGACCGTAGTGTGCTTCCCAAATGAACTTGGCATGCTCTCTTCGAGGAACAAAAGGTGTTCTAGGTGACATATCAAGGCATCCTAAGGTGAAAATTTGGAACTCGTATACCCTCCAAAAGTGTCTTGTATGTGTGGTCACCCCGAATCGATATCAGAGAGAAGCACCAATCAAAAGCCCGTCTACTGAGTTTGCATGGTGAGCAGCGCCACGATTGTCACTCGAGGTAGTCTGCAACTTTATTGGTGTTGTCCTTCTTGTACTTGATGTTTAAATGAAATTGTTCCAGATATGTGGACCACTTCTGATGTTGATCATTTTGTAAATTCCCTTCTATCTGTATGAATTGCAAGGGTCGGTGGTCTATGTGGATGGTCATTTCCTTCCCCAAAATGCAATGCTTCCATCAAGTAAAGACACCTACACAATGGAATACATTTATTCATCATAAGTGGGATAGTTGTGGAATTTGTTAGACAATGTCTCACTGTGATATGCCACTGGATGCCCCTATTGAGTAAGAACTGCCCCAACAACATAGTCGTGAGGAATTCATCTCGATCTAAAATGGTTGTCGGTAAGTATGGTAATATGAGCACTAGTGGTAGAGCAGAGGCGATGTTTCAATTCTATGAATGCCTTCGTTGAGATTCCGATCAAAAGAATTTTTCTTTCACTCCTACCTTGGTGACTTGACTCAAGGGCCAAGTGATATGAGAGAATCCCAACACGAACTCCGTATAAATTAGAAAGACCTGCAGTTGGAAATCTCTCTCATAAAGTGGTCATGCTAGCTAATTCTGAATTACTTGGATCTTGGTCTGATTCACATGAACCCCTCGTTTATAAATAATTTATCCCATATACTGAACTTGGGTCATGCCAAAAGTGCACTTCTCCAAATTCACACACAAATTGTGTTGTCGTAGTGTTATGAGGACCTATCGGATGTGGTGGAGGTTCTCTTCCCAAGTCTGGCTGAAGATCAGGATGTGATCTAAGTATGCTACTACAAATGATTTGGTGAATGGCCAAAATATATCGTCCATTATCCTGATGAAGGTTGTGGGAGCATTCGTCAACTCAAAGGCATGACCACCATTCGAAAAGGCCCTCCTTGATTTGAAGGTCGTATTCCATGACGGAGGGTCTGATTGGTACCGTTGATACCTAGACTTCAAGTCGATCTTGCTTAAGTTTTTCCCTTTGAGTTGATCCAATAGGTCATCCATACTTGGGGCCTGGAACCTATTTGGGACAATGATCTGTTCGTTGCCCAATAGTCAATACAGAGTCTCCAAGTCTTATCCTTCTTCTCAGCACTAACACAACCGTGTCTGACACCGCAATGAACTTCGTAGATGTGACCTTTGTAGCTACTCCCCGAATCAACCTCTTGATTTCATAATTTATAGAACGAAGAGTCGATAGATTAGTCCATTGGGAAGTGGTGCACCGGGGTCATATCGATGGGGTGTTTCGACATGATAGTGCGTAGGCACTCCCCGTGGATGCAGGGGTGAAGATGTCCCTATACTCTCCACCAACTTTTCCATTTTTTGTTGTCATGCGGAGGAGCCCCATCTAGAGGTTGTGGCAGCAATATTATTCTTTCCCTAGGGGAGAATCATTAGGAAAACAAATTTCTCGGTCTTGGAAATGAGCTTACTACATTGCTTTGATGTAACCAAAGAGATAACCACAAAGGAAATTGTTATTATTATACTTTCCATTCATAATCTTGAGAGACTCTATCCAAGAACCTTTTCAAGTTTCTCTTTTGCAGTTTGATGAAATCTCCTGGGGTGGACCACTCCTATAAGACCAAAATGAGATATCATAAGAACCCTAGAATGACCAACTTGAGGAATCTTTCAGTCATTATTTGAGATGTTTTTAAAAGAAATGAGTCTTTAGGGTAGCAATACTAACCAGTAAAGATAAGTAATTAAAAAAATTTCATGCCATCATGCGCTCTTACGAAGTAGATTTGTTTCCACACCTATTAAGTAACCTATTTGAGGTTAATCATAATCATATTTTTTTAACAAAAACAAATTAATTGAGGAATAGGAGGTCTCATTAAGATCCGACCTAATATGATCATGGGTCATAACGATACTGAATTTACCACTACATGTCACGAAGCCATCGTAATGGCTTTCAATTTAAAACGCTAGAAGACAAGAGGTCTCATCATGAATCGACTTGTTCATTCTTTTTATCTCTTGTGAATGGCACTATCATCTGCTTCAAGCCACGAAATGGCCTTCGCTAATTCTTGAATTAAATTCAATTCTTTTAAATGACTTTGAATCTATATCTAATAAAGGGACATGCATTTCATTGTGTTAGGAGGCATCCCTATCGAGCCTATAGATTCTTGCTAGAAGCATGGCCATGCATATGGTATTAAAGTTAATTTTACACTATGATTTACAAGGTTGTTTTTGTCTTCCCCAAACTCATTAACATATCTCTCTGAGAATGGTGTTTAGATCATTTTGGTAATGTGCTTTGGAGTTCTATCTTTCAAAAATATTTTGGTTTTCATGGATGTGAGACCCTTAGTGTAGGCGATTGACTTTGCTTGAATAAGAGTAAAAGCCCAACTATATGCTTAGGTAACGATAAGTCAATCATCATCGGAAGGTATCATTTTTTCATATTTATTTTTCCCTTTTTCCTTCCATTTTAATGCATTGGTTTTAAAATAAAGTCACTTCTATTTATAATAATGAGGCTATTGGAAGTGAATACCTACTACTTTGGACTACTCCTGATATGTTTTGTGGAAATTTTTATTGTTAAACATTTTAGGATGACACTATCCCTAGAGTAACAACATTGTTAGTATTCCTTCAGTAGCCCTAACATTAGTTTCTCTTTTGGAACAATAAAGGTAAGTCTTGACATCATTGAATCCATGGTAACTACTTTTTCTTATCTTATTAACACTGTTACTGATGAAATAGGTAACTACATGGGTACCTACTTTTTGATGTAGCAAGAAAAACACCCGATTTTGAAAAGTGGTGATGCAGAATCTTTTTTTTTTTTTTTTTTTTGAGCATGTTTTTGGCACTTAATTTTATTTTTTATTTTTTATTTTTTTTCTTTTTCTATGATATGTTTTATGTCGATTTTGAATAGTTGTGGCATATCATCACCAACGTTTTTTTAGAGGATTGACATTGACACTATACATTTTCTAATGTCTTCTTCTCCGTGAGATGTTTATTTTTAAGTGCATTTATGTAGTTGTGTTTTAAAATGAAAAAAAAAAAAATTGTAATGATATCTTCACTTTTTCACATAAATAAAAAATGAAAAAAATGTCAACATTATAAAGTTTATATTTTCATAAAGTTTAAGTATTAAGTAATTAATTTTTTCAATGCACATCAAATAATTATCACTAAAAAACCAATATTTTGAACGATATGACAAAAAATACAAATTTTCAATACAAATAGAATGCAAAAAAATACTTTTAGTATATCTTTGTTAAAAGAGTGCTAAATAAACTAATTTTTGGGAAAATCTTAACAAAAAAACTTAAGAAAATAGCATTTTTATTGAATTTTGTGTCAAAAAATAATAGTAATCACATGTTTTTTTCAAAAATAAGATTCTTCTCTCTATAAAATATCAAAGTCTAAAAATTACAAGTAAAATTGATTAATAGATCCAAAAAATGAGCTTTGTTTGCAAGCATAACTTAAAGATCGTCAACAATATCAACAGTCACATGTCTACCATCATCTGTATGGTCAAGGGCTTCTTCTACAACATTTTCTCTTACTTCCTTTGGTCATTGTAATTTTCTAGTGGATCTTTCATGTCTCGCAAATCTTCCAAAGTGTCCATTTCCAATCATTCCATATAATGGTCGTTGAGGTTCCTTTGATTTTTTGCCACACGTGATTCATTAAAATCCCTTTCCTCAAACCAACTTCTCGCTTTGCAATCGAAAGGACCCAAGATGCTTAATTCTTTCTTGAAATTTTTTGGCTGTGACCGGGTCTTTCTTAATGGAAATGTAATTTCTTCCTTTTGGGTAGGCAACATGCTAGTGTTGTACCCTAATCACTGCGCAAAAAAATATTATATAAGAAATTAGTATAAAGACATAAAAACTAAAAAATAAAATATTTAAATTTAAATTTTTATAATAAAACTTACCTTAACTTGAAGATAGATCCAAAACCAAATATCCTTCATTTTACGACATCACCCAGCCTCCCTCCAGCCCCCACCGGGCGTGAGGTAAATTTCGAGAATTGGCCTCCGCCGCCCGCGGGGCCGAGACAGCGGCAGCCCCCTCGTCGGGCACCGTCGCCGTTCCGCCCGCCTAGGGTGATTCTCGCAATCATCCTCCACCCATCGAGGGGTGATTCTCAAATCGCCCTCCGCCCAGCCGGGAGAGGATTTTCGGGACCGTCTCCTCCGCCCACGAGGGTGATTCTCACCAAAATCATTTCCTAGCTCTGGCCGGACGGAGACTAGGCGGGACCGTTGATGGTCGCCCAACCTTATCTCTAGGCCTCTGCCAGGTGGAGGCAGCCAGTCACCAATGGTGCCACTGGGTTGGCCCTCCGAATTCCCGCCGGGTGGAGGGAGATTTCTAATCACCCTCCCCACTGACTGTGTGCCAGAGGCTCTGCTGGGGAAGGCCGTCAAGGGATACCCGGCCGCCTTCCGGGCCTCGGCTGAAAGGGAGGGGCAGATTCCGTAATCGCTCTCCACCCACCAGGTGCCCAGGTAGGCCGGGGTAGCCCCCGGCGACACCAACCCCGCCCGCCTCCGCCCGAAGGCCAGGCGAGGGGCGACCCGAGAATCACCCCCACCGGCCAAAGGATGATCTCGGCTGTGAGGATCACCCCCACCGCCGCAGGTCGATTATGAATCACCCCCGCTCGGATGAAGTGCTTATCTCTCGAGAATCACTCCCGATTGGGCGAAGGTCGATTCAGAATCACTCACTGGCAGAGGCGTATTTTAAGAATCACCCTCCGCCTAGCTTGTAGGGTGATTCTCAAAATCTCCTCCAGCCCCAGCCGTCGGGGTCGATAGGCTAGGAAGCGTAGGGTGATTGGCACCGGCCCGGGTAGAGTGGGCGATTTCGAGAATGACCCTTGTCATAGTAGGTCAATTCTCGAATCAACCTCACTAGGCAGTAGGTCACTTCAAGAATCCCCCATGTGCGTAGGAGATTTCAAGAATCACTAATGGCCGGGTGGAGGGAAATTTCAGAATTTCCTCTGTCACGGGTGTTGATTCCCAGAATTGCCCCTACTGGGTGCGCTGATTCCGAGAATCAGTCTCCTACCGGGCAGAGGGCTAATGGAATTTCCCCTCCTGGCCGGTGGAGGGCCATTCCTATAATTTCCCCCTGCTGGGCGGAGGGCGATTCCAAGAATCGCCCCCAGCTGGGTGGAGGGCCATTCCGAGAATTCCCCCTGGGTTGGCAGAGGGCGATTCTGAAAATCACCCCTGGTCAAGGAGCGTGACCTTCCAAAATCACCCCATCTCGTGGATGGGCGATTCCGAGAATCACCCCTAAGCAGTAGAAGGTGATTCCGAGAATCACCGCGCTGGCTTGAGGACATTCCGAGAATCACCGTTGGGTGGAGGGTGATTCCGAGAGTCACCCCCGCTAGGTAGAGGGTGATTCCAAGAATCACCGTTCGGGTAGAGGACGATTCCAAGAATAACCCCCCTGGGGTGAGGAGATTCATAGAATCACCTCGGGATGGGCGCAGGTCGATTTCCCGAGAATCACTCACCAAGTGAGGTTGATTCTAAGAGTCACCCTCGTTGGGGTGGAGGGAGATTCCGAGAATCACCCCCGGGAGGCGCATGGCGATTCCAAGAATCAGCCCCCCCGCGCAGGGTGATTGGAGAACACCCCCGATTAGCGTAGGGCCTCAGAATCACCACCAGTCGAGCGCATTCGCGAGAATCACCCCCGGCTAAGTGGAGGGTGATTCCGAGAATCACCCCTGTGGGGTGTAGGTCAATTCCAAGAATCACCGTTTAGCTAGAAGAGGGCGATTCTGAGAATCACCCCTTAGCCGGGTGGAGGAATTCCAGAATCACCCTCATCAAATGCATGCAAGCATTTCAAATGTCCCTTCATCGTAAGGACCCAGGTGGTCAAGGAAGATAGGCTTATTCCAGAATCACTTAGCCGGGCAGAGAGGGTGATTCTGAGAACGCCCTGGGTGGCAGAGGTTGATTCCGTGTGAATCACCCCCACTGCGGGAGGGAAATTTCGAGAATCGCCCTCGCCGGGCGTGGGCGATTCCGAGAATCGGGTTCCTAGCCGTGCAGGGCGATTTCAATAATCACCCTGCTTAGAAGAGGGCGATTCCAAGAATCGCCCGGGGTCGGGTGGAGCCCACCTCGATAATCACCCCACCGTGAGGGTGACTCAGAATCACCCCGCCTAGGCGGGAGGGCGATTCCGAGAATCACCTCCGCCTGCCTAGGGGTGATTCGAATCGCTTCCTCCGCCTAGCGAGGGTGACTCGAATCACCCTTCGCCTACCACGGTGGGCGAGAGACCGCCAAGCGGTGCCACCGAGGGTCAGCCTACCCTACCTCTAGCCCCTAAAAGTGGAAAATTAATTTTTATTTTATTTTATTTTTTTCAATCACAAGCTATTTAATAAAATTAAATTTTTTTTTAAATAAAAACTATTATAATAAAAAAAATTTAGTGTTTAAAAAAAAAAAAAAACTAGGGGTGATTCTCGGAATTGCCCTTCGCCTAGTGAGGGTGACTGACCACCCTTCGCTCTAACCGTCAGTGGGGCTAAAGTGCGCCGAGGCCGCCAAATTTACCTCGCTCGGCGGGGGACAATTTTTATTTTATTTTATTTTTTTCAATACAAACTATTTAATAATTTTTATTTTTTTTAAAATAAAAACTATTATCATAAAAAATGTATTGTTAAAAAAAAAAAAAAAAAAAAAAAAAAACGAAACTATTAAATTAAAATTTTAAAATATAAAAAGCAGTAAAAAAAAAAAAAAAAATATGCTTTAAAAAAATAAAAAAACAAATATATATATATATATATATTAATTTTAATTTTTTAAAATGAAAACAATTATTATTTAAAATATAAAAAAACAATAATTATTTTTAAAATATGTTTTAAAATATAAACAAACATATATAAGAATATTTCAATTTTCAATTTTTATTTTCTTAAAACTAAAACAATTATAATTTAAAATATAGAAAACAATAAAAGAAATAATTAAAAAATATGTTTTTATATATAAACAAACAAATATATGAATAATAAATTTTTCTCATTTACTTGTTCATTTTAAAATTGTCTATGATATAATTTCTCCATAATTTCATGGTTCAAGTGTCTTGAAAACTTAAGATTTAAAAACTTGAGATTTACAACTTTTCATTAAGGTTTTTATGCACCACGAAATCTTATCGTTAATGTTATGTTTGAAAATAATTACAATTTTAGGGTTGTTTAGAGTCAAGATATTTTATGTTTAACAACATGGATAAAAATTGTTCGAAATGATAAGCCTTCAAACATGATTTTGTTTATATCTAACATCATCTAATGTACTTAGAATTTTACGATTTTTCAATGTCCTAATATGTTTCCTTAATTAAATTGTTACAATGTGTCAAAAGTGTGACACAATGTTTTTTTGTTGTCTCAAAGATGAACTCGTTTTGTTCTGAGGGTGTTATTTCAATCATTTTTTCAAGAAACAATTTCATTTTTAGCATAATTTTATAAAAAGGTAAAATTTGACCTTGAGAAAAAACAAATGCATTCTGGAATACACACTTTTTGTTTTTGGGGTGTTTTTTCATGTTTTTGAGTCTTTTGGGCTAGAGTTCCCGTTTTGAGGTAATAGTTGCCCTCTGCTTCATCTAACATTGTTTATTAATGCAAAGTAAAGCTTACATCACATAAAAATTACCGACATGATGTCACTTAATTACCCCTATAGCCAAATCATGACTCTAATATAGAAACTCTAGCCCTCAATCTTAATTAATGTTTGATCTTGGCCAGAGGTTTGTCTTATATGCCATATGCAAGATGATTGGCATGGGGGCAGGGGAGACTTTAATTTTCATGAACAAATTAACATTTTCACCCTATTCTTACTCATGGTTTTCATTATCATTTTGCACCATTTTTGGGCTTGGAGCATGATGAGGGAATTGTTCTTTAATTTAACCTATTTCCTTTATTTTATCAGTAGTGATTATTGATAATGGTTCTTGTGTTGTCTCTGGGAAGTCACTAAGGAAAATACACATGTCTCAACATTTTCAGATAATGTGGATGCTCGAGACTTTTAACATATTTAGTTTATCCTTCGTCTTCACAGATTCTTTCCGTAGTCACATGAGCTCTAGCCATTCGTCACTTACTTCATCTTCCAAAGGTCTAGTACATAAAACAAGGGTAAAACTGAGGTAGAGGTGGCTTAATATTCTTGAATTGATTACATATTTAAGAAATATTTGATGATTAGCCACTATGATATTCCGTACATCCGGATTTCCATATACCATCCATTTTCATGCTACTCCAACAAGGTCATAATCATATTGGCTCATTTAAACAAAAGCGTAACTATATGCCTTCCCTCTGACATTCATGAGTATTGTTAATCCAATAGAGGGTGAATTCATTGTTTCCTTTCAAGAAGAAACCATCCATAAGAATTGGCCTTGCAAAAATAGAGCATGAAAGCACCCATTTTACCATCAAAACCTCCTATTATCCACCATTTCCACTGTCAGCTATCATCCTATTCATAATTTTCCTCCTAGCATATCTATTTTTTCTCCTCAATTTGTATTGCTCTTAAAATCAAATCTATGGCAATCAAAACTTCATGCAGTGTCACACCACAAGAACCAACCCTACTTAGAGCTATGATGCCATAAAACCTAAATATGAAAAAAAAAATTGTTTGCATGAGGGCATGCAAAACCTTAGGCATCAGGGGATGTTGGGCTTGAATATGCCCATGTTTTCATCATGAAATATGACCATTCATGCCATAAAACTCTAGGTTTTTAGCCCATTATGCACCCTAACTCTATAAAGTGCCATCAATTACACTCTATGGTTGGTTATCATTAGTTTTCTTATATTTTCTATTATTAAAGATGATTATGCTATGATTTAGTGATGATGTTTTTATTAAGTACATTTATTCCAGGGTTCCATCGCCAAAATCCTTCACAAGACATTTGAGTACGGGAATACCTAATTTAAGGCTTTGACACTTTTGGCATGATTTCAGAGAAACCAAGAGATATTATAGTAAGAATTGGTGTTCTAATACCTATCTATAACTTCGATTCCAACCAGCTCACTCATGTCGGTCTCTAAAATGAAATTAGCAAATTTTCCCCACCCGTAATAAAGTTCAAAATGCCAAACTATGCCTCGATTTCCATGCATAATGGAAAATGATAAAATTATGGAATATGGTTTTTAAAATAGTATAGCAAGTATATTACACCTAAACCATTTTCCAAAATGCATTACTTTCGCTTGGGATATATCCAAGGTCTCGGAGGCCATGACCTAAAAATCCGAAAATTCCGCATTTGTAAAAATATTCCAAACAACCTTGTTTTGGATTTTTTGGCCGTAGAGTTGGTTATATCAAGGATTTAATATGTATATCAAGAAAGAGCTTCCGTAACCTCTACCACTAATTTAGGTTTATGCACAAATGCAAAAATACACATATAACCATAAATATAAAATGCAATGGAAATAATACATCAAATCATTAATATCAAAGAACTCAAATTTGTTTACAAAAAAAATGGAAATAAAATAGCTAGTGCGTTGGTAGCTTATCTCTGAGAAGAGATGTGGTGGCTAAAGGCCTCTCAACTCTGTGTTACAATGAGAATTGAAGGCACATATATTATTGAGAAAGAATGGAAAACCATAAACATCGAAAAACCTAACCCTAGGAGATGAAATGCGAGAATATGGGCCCCATCGGGGTAAATTAGTACATCAATTTCCTAGCATCGTGACTTTGGCATATTATCTTCATTTGACACAAATGATAAATCATTAAAAATATCTATCTGAGGACTATAATTTCTCACTGCGAATATGTGGTCTTTAATGAACTCATATACTCTGGAGAAGCAATGCTCAAAAAACAGCATTTAGGGCCTCAAAATGGCTCTGGAGGTTCACAACCCACAAACTACTAAAATAGTAAATTGTGCTATAATTAAGTAAATTGAAAATCTGAAAGAAACAATAGTGGGGCACCAAGTGGAATAGACGAGTGGCCACCAATATGCACTTGGTTCATTCCTCCCCCCTTAGAAAGCAATAGTCCCCATCGTGTTGAGTTCCTCCATGAGATGAGGAAACTTCTGCTGAACTTGGTCCCTGGTGAACAACTTGCCATGTTGTAGGATTTGTCCAGATTTAACAACCTGATATAGTTGGATCTTCTATTGGCAAGTATTATTGATTTGCATGTCCATGTTACAATCTGTGGTGACCTATTCCATGTTGTCTGGGTTTTACTCTATTGGTGTGAGTTTTTCTACAATTTCATAGGTGTTCAATAGTGGGAAATAGGGTCGAAGGCAATACACATTGAATACTTGGGTACGTACCTCAATGAATGGTGGAATATTGGGCTCAAGGAATTATTCCCTATAGCCTCTATGGACTATGTACGACCCATATCAGAGTAGGCGAAGCTTGTGGTGGGGTCCAGTGAGGTGCTCCCTCTCCAAATGTAGCCACAATTTTTCACGCACCTCGAAGTGGTGTTGCACCCAATGTTGATAATGTTGTTACTTGTACTTAGCATTGCCTCTATCCAATATGTCTGGACCTACTCACAGGTGTGCTGAATGTGTTCAACGAAGTTGTTCACTTTGTCAACCTCACTGACATGCCCTAATTGGCTCGAGTAGTCACAAATTACATGGCTACGTCAATGGGACATAAGGGCTAGAACCGAGGACCCACCCGAAAGGGGCCGTGGACAATTGAGCTACGGAGAGCCCGCTTATAACTCTCATTTTACATAGGGAAGTCTCTCACGCCATGTACGTGGATGCTTTGAATTTTACATGCGCATAATGTCTACGATCATCATGCGTCGACGAGCTCGTCTCACCATTAGTTTGGGGATAGAAAGTTGTGGACTCGGTGAGCTTGGTGTCCAAAAATGATAGGAGGCCGGGACTAAAATGTGCCGAAGAACTCGATATCCCGATCGAGATGATAGACTATGGGATACCAAAGTGCACCTACACTCGTTCAAAGAAGAGTTTAGAAGTGGCTTATGTTGTGATATTCTTCTCGTGTCGACATAATGGTCGTCTTCGAGAATCTCTTGATGACCATGGAAAAACATTCATTTCCATGCTTAGTAGAAGGAAGGTCCGACATGTAATCCATGGAGATGGATTCCCAAGGTCGACTAGGGGTAGGTAGCAGAGTATAGATTCCTTGCTTCTTTATGGTTGGTTTGGAAATGGAGCAAGCATTGCATGATCTGATGTACTTCCCAACATCGTATCGAAGGTTTGGCCAATAGAAATACTTCTACGTAACCGACACTATATTTTCCACCCTAAAATTTCCAACGACTCGATCAGAGTTGTGCTTCCCAAATCAACTTACAAGCTCGCTCAAGGAACAAAAAAGTGTCCTAGGTGATATATTAGTGCATCCTAGAGGTGAAAATTTGAACTGTAGCCTCCAAGAGTGTGTCTTGTATATGTGGTAGAATTCTTGATCGATATTGTAGTAGCTAAACAATTGTGGCACTCTAAGTGCCCATAAGAGTGTAGAAATGGTGGTTAAGACACTACAAAGAAAAAAACACATCGGGGTGAGGGGCGAAATGGTCACCTCATAAGTCACGGGTGAGGGTCAAAAGTAGCTCTTCGTCACTGTAAACCGAACGTCACTGTACAAAGGGCCACAAAAGTATAGTGTTGTGGTGACATCTCAAGGTCCCCTGCCACCAATAATAATTTATAGTGATGTATAGTGACCGTCACCATTTCATATGAGCAATGGTGACGACACAGCCTGGCCACCAAAAATTGAACGTCACCAAAGGTGGCGTCGCCGAAAGTAGCAGGGGTGTTGTGTGACATTCAAGGTCCGTCACCAATAATGATTTATAGTGATGAATGTTGACCGTCACCATTTCATATGAGCAATGGTGATGGACAATAGCCTCCGTCACCAAAAACTCGAACGTCACCAAAGGTGGCATCGTCGAAAGTATGTGTTGTGGTGACATTCAAGGTCCGTCACGAATATTAATTTCAATGACGGATAGTGACCCGTCACCATTTCATATGAACAAAGAACGATTTTTTGTGATCGACCTTTCATGGTCGGCCACTATTGGTGCATATATATGGCGACGCTCATCGACCATCACCATAAACGTATTGGTGACATCAAGGGTCCGTCACGAATAATGACTATAATGACAAACAAAGGACTTCACCATTTCATATAAAAAAATATGATTTATGGTGACGACCTTAATGGTCGTCACTATTGATGCACAGGAGCAGGTTACACGGCTGACCATCACCATTTTATATTTTGTGAGGGCTCTAAAAGTCTCACTATAAACTCGTCGGTGATGGTCAAAAGAGCATCCGTCACCAAAACCGATCTTCGTCATTCCCTATATATATGAATATCAAGGCACGATGGAATCGAACCACCAACCTCTCTTGCTTCGTAAAGGTGTGCTCTTCCATTGAGCTAGCACCCTTTAAAGAATTAGACTTAAACTAGCAATTGCCCCTAAAGTTGCAAAGATACACCAAAAGAATAAGAACTAGGAAAACCAAAAGAACTCAAGAAGTCCTCGCTCCTATTTTTATTCTACGACACTCTACAAAGTATGATCTTGATCTATGACGTATTTGTGCCGAGTGGTTCTAATTTAATATTAAATGTTATATTAGATAAAACAAATGAATAACCGAGAGGCTTTACGAGCTAATTTTAATCCTTACACCAAAATCTCTTAATATTCAAGTCTATGGAACAACTCGTTCAAAGTTCAACCGAATAGATTTTAAAATGGAAAGCTCAAACCAGCCTAAGTAGTTTACAAGTTACATTTTGGATATAAATTCGTTCAATTTATATGACAAGTTATGCCATAACCTTGAAACTAGTTTCTTAGCTAAAAGACTTTCTAAGTTAACAATGACAAAGAAACTTAGTCATGGCAAGAAAAATTCTCTTGTTTTTCGAATGAGGGTGCATGTAACTTGATAAAGGTTGTATGAGAGTATCAAACCATAAACAAGCCACTAAAAATGATGAAAATGACAAAGTCTCTTTAAGCAAGAAAGGTTTAGCAAATATATGGAAATCATCGAGCTAAATGATATAATTAAACTAAAAGTAACTGTAAAAAATGAAATTGCCATCATATACATCGCACCAAATAATAGAATTTGCATCAATGTAATCGAATTAATATGACTTCAAATTTTGAAATTTTCCGCAAGATAACATTTATCATTAAAAAAATCGATCAAACATGAAGTAATCTCATGAATCTTTCGATTTATATTGCAATATCCATCTCGTATCAATAGATCCGTAATCTTAAATATTCTTATAACTAGCAAATTGCACCAAGAGGTGCAAAGGAATGTCGTAACATGGATAAGAAAAAGTGGGGGAGATTGTATAAAGAAATAATCAAGCGAAATATACTAAAAATGAAATACAACCCATGTGAGGCTAATTTAATTCAATTGTTGTGAATTTTCAAGTGAAAGAAAGTTTTAGAATCGGGTGTCCCATAGTTAAAAGACTCACAAAATTGTTATAGAGAAAAAACTTGGAAGGGAAATTGAGGTTTGAGGTTTGATGATGAATATGAAGCACATGGTTCTACTTGGTGAAAGTGGCCACCGCAAGGATTATTGGGGTTCAGTTTATAGGCAAGATGATACTTTTGAGCCAAAACAACTTTGCACAATATAGCTTTCAGCTCAAATGGGTGCAAATACATATAAATCAAGCAATTTGAGACCTTTAAATGTATGGTCTAAGAAACAACCTGCATCCGTGAAAATGCGTCTAAACTCTATTTGAAAAGAGGAAATTAGTTTGATCCTTCAAGGAAACTTCGTTTGGACCAGACATTGGTGAGTTGATAAGCAACAAACACCAAGAGATTATTATGTGGTGTATTTTTCAAAGGGCTCAAAGATTCATTACCTTTCTAAATGGCTATATATTTTGGGAGATGGGTTTGAAAATACAGTAAGAAGAATCACTAACGTTCGAACAACAGAATTTGAGAAAACACCCAAAGATCCGCCAATTTCGTTGAATGCCTCCGAGCAATGTGGTTTATTGTTTGTCAATTCCTCCTCGCCTGCGGATTTCGTGCCCGCACAAAATAAGAATATTCTTATGATCGGGTCTCCTCATGAAGTGAATAATTTAAAACAATATACTCGTAAATCAGCACAAAATACGATTCAACAAGTAAATAATAAAACAAGAATAGTGGAAATGATGATTTTGGATTTCCAAATTGAAGGAGCATATAAGGGTGAGGATGAAGTGCTTTTGAAATTTCAAAGGGGCAAGAGGAGACAAAAAGGGATGGACTCGCAGCAGTTTTTTGGAGTCTCTGGATAGAAGAGAAGGGAAAAGAGGCAAACTTTAGGATCAAAGCACAGAGAGTAATGACCCCCGGAAGGAGAGATTTTGATTCTCTTGTTCAATATCGCCAGGAAGTAAGCAATGCCTTTGGTCAAGTCGACATTCAATTCTGCCTGATTCTCTATGGGATGGGTGATGGCATTAGCCAAGAGAAGCAAATTGACAAAATGGTCTCACATGAATATATCCTTTCTTCATGAATGCAATGATTATCTAATTATGTTCAAAATAAAAGAGATGTGTGTGCAAGAGGTTTATAATGTTTGATATGCAAAGAATAGAATATCTGCAATAGTACATCATATGAGGAGGGAGACCTTTAAATCAAGCAATTTGAGACCTTGAATGGGTGCAAATACATATAAATCAAGCAATTAGAGACCTTTGAATGGATGCAAATACATATAAATCAAGCAATTTGAGACTCAATGTATGGTCGTGGCTAAAGAATCTGCATCCGTTCAAATGCTTCTAAACTCTATTTGAAAAGAGGAAATTAATTTGATCCTCAAGGAAACTCGTTTTTGACTAGCACAGAGCGATACAACTCAAACAATTGGGCAAAGAGATTATTATGTGGTGTATTTTAAAAGGGCTCAAAGAGTCATTACCTTCTAGATGGCTATATATTTTGGGAGATGCGTTTGAACATATTGTAGGGAAGAATCACCAACATCTCAACAATCAAAAATTTGAGAAAAACACCAAAGATCTACCAATTTTGTCAATGCCTTCCGAGCAATGTGGTTTATTGTTTGTTGTCAATTCCTCCTCGGGCCATGGATTGTGTGCCTCGTACAAAATAAGAATATTCTTATGATTGGTCTCTGCTCGAAGTGAATAATTTAAACAATATGTTCGAAGTGAATAATTTAGGTGCTACCTTCCTCCTCGCCAGACTGCATCCGTTAGGTAGTAAATTGCCGTGTTACCTGATTCAAGGAAATTTGAACATGAGTTTTCTCCAATCACGCCTATATAGAATTTGTAGCCATGTTATTTCCCATTAAATAATTCCATGCAAAAATTGTAGCTCGTAGAACCTCCCTAGAAAGCATCATTCTCATGCATAAAAGGGCATCCATTCAAGACACCCCAATCAAAGGACCACATCAATTGAAGACATATGAGAATGAGATGGTGAATGTACAAGACATCACATAACCTATAAAACAACCATACAAGGTGTCATAAGTGCAAATTAATATTTGTCAAAGCCATCATAATTTTAACAAGAGAACATCCGTACAAGAAGTCTCATTTTACAGCTACACCAATGCCAAGAAGGGCATCAATACCAGAGGGAACTTATACCGAAGAACATCACCTAAGACATTAACCGTGACATCATTCTCGCCTACATAACCAAGACATTTCATGTCGACGACAAAGATTCGACATTATCCATTGTCACATAGAAGTTAGAACATCCATTTTTCTACCATTATAATTTAATTTCACAAGTTGCCCATTCCATGAAACTAGCCTCATCTAAATCAACTTCTTCGCATTGTACATCCAGACATGCTGGACTCATAATATGCATGAGTTTTTCTCCAATGGAGTTTGCAATTTGTGATAGCACCGAAGAAGGATACCTCAGTTGAAGTTTCTCATCAATGTGACCACCACCAAACTAGGTATTAACTATTAAATAATTTATTCGAGGTACCAAAACTCTCCCCAAAGGTTGTAGATCCAATCAATAAAACTAAAATAAAACCAAGCAATCGTAGACTCCGGTAAGATGAAAAGGGCTTGATTGGGATTAAACGGTACACGTAAAGTATGAGACACTCGTGGAGAACCTTGGGAACTCATACAACTCAGGAGATTCCTATCATCCGTGACATCATCTAACACTATCTCGCTATTAAACAAATAACCTAGCAAGAAATATTGACAGAATTGACAAACAATAGTTGACCTAGAAAATCGAATCAGAAATGGTTGAATGAAGGCATTCATTAAAGCACGTAGACAATGGAAACCTAAAAGGAAATTTCTAGAAAAAATGCAACCTCGCACGCAAAAAACATAAAGTTAGGCAAAGAAAGTACAAGAATACTTCAAAGTCAAAACTTCATACTTCGTATATGAATCCTTAGCAAAAACACTGTGACTGTGTTTGGCAAGATACCTATTTCCTAATCTCTTATTCCTTTGTAAAATCGCATGTGGCCGACATGTAGGGTTGCCGAGGGGTGGAATTGAAAGTGAATATTGAAAACCGGGCCTAATAGGACAAATTTGGATGACTTAAATTTAAATTTGGTAGATAAAAATGGCCAATGTATGAATCAAGAAAGGGGCTAGCCGAATGTGAAAATTAGACAATGACCATATCGATTAACCATCCCATTCTTAGATGCTTCACCTACAACCATCTAAGAAAGTGATATATAAAAGCCATAACAAATTCGAGGTCTAGCAAGCACCCTAAAGAGGACAAAACTACTAGACCTTTAACCTTTGATTTTATACAATGATTCTACTAGATTCCCTTTCCGAAATCACCAATGAAAGAACTCATGAAGTTTCACTTGTGAAACCCGTTTACAAGTCACATAGGCCGGACAAACCACTACCCGAGCGCAATAAAGTTCAAATCACTCCATTTCCCATCTAATTCAAATGTGCTAACTTTTCAATTTTAATTTTTATTTATTCTTTTTAATGCGCATTTATTGTGATATTTCAGATAGGAACTAATCCTATGCTCTTGATTTTCCATAGATCTCAAGTTTCAACATCCAAGACAAATTTATTCTTTGGAGCAATGTGAACAAAATAATATGGCTCATGTTCTCACCTAGTTTCATTTTTCTTGCGTAAAAGTAAAAAAGTGGAAGTCTGTAACCCAAAGAGCTGCACACATCGACTGTATCAGCCAAGACTGCCAATCGCCTCCCGTTGCATATTTTGTCTCTATTGGCTCTGGAATCATGGTTGCAAATCTTAAAATAGCTTTTTTTATTAAAAATATAATTATTTAATGTATTTTTTAAACCGGTTCATCAAGTATCCGACCGCTTCCGTTAGACTCTGCCTCCGTTAGAAACCCGCTCATTAGGTCCACCGGTCCTGGCCACCGGTTCCATGAAACTATGACTTCAATAGCACCTTTACCTTTCCACAAGGTGAGCTATTACAAGTCTTAATTATTTCACTAAATATCTAACACTGGGCACAAGAGAACCGTTGGAACATGAATTTTAGTTCTATAATTTGTCTTTAGTTTCGTAATCTATCATTGATAATTTGAGTGAATGTGATGCGCTGAAAAACTCGAGACCAAAAATATGTCTATTTCCCAATAGGCCTTTCCTTTCCAAAATGTGAGCTATTACAAGTCTTCATAATTTTATCAGTAAATTAATGTGTATCATAGAACTCTGTTGTAGGAAATGAATTTCAGTTCCGCAATGTCTTTAGTTTCATAATCAAGTCTAAATGTAAATGAGGGAAAGAATTTCTATTCTTATTTTATTGGGCACTTCATAGGATCAACACAAGATTAGAAGCCTCATCTTAAACAACAATCTAATGAATTAATATTGAATGTGTGGGAAAGGAATTGATGATTGTAGACACATTATGAAGATAGCCAAAATGGGCATGGCAACAGAGAATGGAGATATTGACAAGACTTATCCATCGTGCAGGAACCTAAAAATATTGAGAACTGGGCAGCAAATTTTGCACCTAAGCCACCTATCCTCGTAAACTTAAAGATATTATTGGGAATGAAAAGGGATTTTAACTTTAATCTATTGAAAATAATGACGATGTTCGTTCTAGAATATAGCTAGAATATATTATGGTCTACAACCCTACACAATCAAATTTCCAAGAACAATCTCCAAGTGATAGTTATTAAGCATCAACCATGCAATTTTTTTTCCGGTCTCCTAGAAACACACGTTGGCCTTCAAATAAATTTCATACTCGTTCTCATTATAAAATCACAATGCAAATTCTTGAAGTCTATGGTCCGTTCAAGCAACCAAACACAAACAAAAGAGGAAGCTTTACATGGAATGAAAGGTCTTTGCAACTATGGCATTACCTCAACAACAAAGCGATCCCAGATTCACATCGTGAGCTTCCAAGGACTCCCTTTAAAATCATAAACCCCAAGCCTCAAATGATGTCATCCATTTCAAGGAAGAGCCCCCGCTTCTCACATAGCATCTACAAAATTGGTGAAACCAACAAACTTTAAGATAGCATGATGACTTTAACCATGTCTCAAAATAACAAAATTGAATTATTGAGTGCATATAAAAGCCCCGTTAATCTAACAATTTAACTGACCTCTATAAGCGATTCTTGGGGCTGACTCATGTTCTCCACTATGATAGGGCACCCCATAGTTTTGACGACCCAATTCAACTCCACTTACCAGACTACTTTCCAAGTTACCTTTTTAAAGAAAGTCACCATCCTTATCAAGCACTCATAGTTTCCAAGGAAATAAACAATTATACTTGAATGGCAAGTTACAACCATATTTATTTTTTAAATTATTGGAAGAAGCAATTTATCAATTGAGAAAAATCGCCGCATGTATGGACAATACATAAAGAAGCACAAGAATAATCACTATCGTGAGGGCAAATTTCTAGTTTCCTATTTCGATACATTTTCTTACGTAAAATGTAAGTGTTTCATAGTTGGAAATATACAAGAAAAGGTTCTGAAACATCTAAAATGTGATGGGCAATCATATCAATCACATTTTACAAGAATGTCATTTTTTCCACTACCGTAAAATCTCATTGGTATGTCCTAAACATAGGAGCAAGTCCAAAAAGCTAATATACCTAATGCGTGCATTCCTACCGAATATTCAATTTTAAGTTTCGTCTCACAAAAATTATGAGTGGGAGGGAGATATGAATGTCGAATACTAATTTCTTTCAATAATAATGTCGAAGACTCCATTTCCATTAAATCAAAATTTTGCTTGAATATAAAATCCGGAACTGAAATGTCATGTAAATCCGTCGCCTTTAAGCAAAAGAATGTGCCATATGGTCTCACCTTCGCAATTCTTTCGTACATCCAAGGGTTTCAATAGACTTTAAATGGAAGAAGGATAACCGGCATAATTTACGCAAAATATGTGGTGTCCGGTATTACTCACAAACTTCTCCGTCCACATTTACGCCATCTCTCGCACCATTCACAACATTCCGTGACGCTTTGTGAACCCCGCATAAACTCCCGTTGAAAAATCGTTGGGCTTGGATTTGACCTCGCTTATCACATTATTGAAAGCAAAAGGAAGATTACCCTTGGATCACAAATTTCAAATCCACGAGCTAGTTGTGACCTAACAACGAACCTTAGTAAAACAACGACTTATCTACTACATGGCTATCCAAACAACAAACTTTCCGTGGGCGTGGGTAGCTAATAGAATACCTAATAATTTAAAACCATCCAACCCTCTTATACCGTCTAACCCATTCATGTTTATCATTAACAAGAAGCAAGAGATGAGATAAGCTTCTATCTTTCTTTCGAGACAAATTCAATGCAATCTCCGGGTGACTATTTTTCATCAAAGTTCTCACAAAGGATAGCAGCCCGAGAATGGAAGTGACCCAAATTGATAGTTATTCCATTTTTCTACATAGCCTAGATGCATCATCCGCAAGTTCCCCAAAGCTCTTCCCATACCACTTATTATTTCGAGGCCCCGGCAATGTACATCACCACTCGAGGCCTCATCTTGAAAATGATGGTCAAGGTGCTGGAGGGAATCATTCGCTAATCTTCTCTTCATCTGCAATTTCCCTAATTATCTTCCCATACCACTTATTATTTGAGGCCCTGGCAATGCGACATCGCCCATGCGAGGCCTCAAGGGACCAACGAGGAACCATTCGCTAATTTTCTCTTCTGTCCATCCCTTCGTTCCCTTCCCGAGGACGTATCGCTTGATTTGACTCGTACTCAAGCTATTTTTCAAATTCGAATTCCCGCTCTATGACTACCAAACTTCCCTCTTTCAAATCAATCTCCGCATTATGACTATCAAAATTTTCTCTTTTTCAAATTCGAATTCCCTTAATAACGCTTGGCATGGTAAATGTACATTCGATTTCAAAAAAAAATATCTAGATAATTTCCTTTGACCCGTGGTTAAAGCCGGCGGCCAATTTATGGAACAATATTTATATAATCTATATAAAAGAGGTACCATGTGCCAGTAATGTGAGTTTTATAAATGAATCACATCGTGTGATAATGTGATAATGATAACCAAGGGACAAGACAGTAAAGAATATTTTGGAAAAAGTTAATTGCTTCTGAATTGTTTTTTTGTTAGGTTTAAAAAAAAGATGGTTTTTGTTTTTTGGCATTATTCGAAAATTAGTTAACTAGAGCGATTATGCTCGCACATGCAACTATCCAATGAAGTATAGAAAGCCAAACCTCATAGTGTAAATTTTTAATTCCTTTGGAATGGCTTAAAACATTAGGTTTATTGAATTGTATTTCACCGGAATGGCTTAAACCATTCCTATTTATTGAATTTAATTTATTTTTTCTAATTTTTATAAAGTGTGAAAATATGTCAAAGAGGGTGGATGACTTAATGCTTAAATTTTTAATGGCTTTAAGTTCAAAAGTGACCAATGATCCAACCCATAAAGGAGAGCCAATGGCCATAGTTAGAATGACCGATATCTGGAATGGCTTGATGGATGTGTTCAAGGATGGGTTGATAAGTTTATTTTTGAAAAGGTTGGATGGCCCAAAGTTGAACATAGGCAAAGTGGTTCAATAGGCATTAGCTGGGAAAGGGCCAAAGTTTCAAAAGGGTAAAAGTTCAAAAAGCACCTAATATTTCAAAAGGGGTTTAAGTTGGAAAATCATTCAAAGTTTCGTAAGTGGTTGGAGTTTGAAGTGGTCCTAGTGGGCCAAAATTACAACATTTCCAAATGTATAATGTTTCAAAATGACTCAAGTGGATTAAGTTCAAAGTCAGTTAATTTGAATTGCTCGAATATGTTTGACACATGTTATGTCCAAATGGCTCGATGGGAAAATTACCCAAAGTTTCAAAATCACCCAATGTTTAAAAAAAGATCACCGGTATGAAGTCGGAAACAGACATTGCTAAAAATACTCCAAAAATGATGTTTTAGTTGGCTCTAACTACGTTTGAAAGGGTGGAGAGTTAATTTCATCCTTTCAAAGTGCTTGGTCACCATGGTTTGAATGAGGGTCAATATACTTCATAAAAATGAGGTTGATGCTTTAGGTGGGATTAATGTTTCAAAAGTGATTGACATACCATCGTATAGAAGCAATTTATGTTTTAAAGAGGCATGTTTAAGCCAAGTGAACCTAATCTCTCGTAAAGGAGTCAATGTTAAAAATAGCTTTGATGTTTGAAAAACTCCGATCTTTTGAAAGCGTTCATTGGTTGAAGTTTAAAAGGAGGTTGATAGCCTATGGGGGAAAAATATACATCATCAAAAGAAAATATCTAGTATAAAGGGTGTTGATGCATCGACTAATTACGATCAAAGCTTGGTATTTATAAGAAGGCCTCGACAATTAGTGAACATGCTATATGGTGCAAACGATGACTCAAGAAAATCTTATTTTCTGTGATAAGTTTAGCATACAAATTCTAATTAAAGATGAAATTTCAAGTGTACATTGTATTGACCTTCACCCACCTCGAGCTAAGAAACATAAGGAGAACTAGTGTCGAGGGAGTGTTAAGAGTGCCACGAAACATAAGGGATAACTAGTTCAAGACACATGGAAATGAATGAATATAGAGTGTGTGATAAAGAGTGTGAGTGAGTTCAAACTCGTGCTAAGGAGAGAATGAGAAGGTTATATTCTAGGCAATGCCAAGCATGCTAGAGTTCCAAGGCATGTCGTGGAATGGTAGGGTGTGTTAGGGAGTTCCAAAGAAGGTCAAGGAATGTATGTGGATGCTAACACGTGCCACATAGTTCCAAGGATTGGCATGTTCCAGTATTATGGCATGTCAAGATGTAAACTATGTTTCGTAGTTGTTTTACAGCCACGATTGGACGTGAGCCTGACTTGGTAACTTGTTAGGTGGGATTAGTTATCAAGCTATGAGTAGCCTAAGATTATTTATAATCCATTCTGTGGGCAAACAAGGCATAGTCTAGTTTGTAGTAAATGAAACTTCGGTCAAGTTTTTGTAGTCGAGGTAGGACTTGGTTGGGTTCCCAAGTCTAAAAAAAATAAGGATCGTTATGAGGACATGATAGTTAAGGAGTTCCAGGAATCCCAATGAATTAAAAGGTGTGCTAACACATGCTAATTAGTGTTAATGCATGACGAGGAGGCTTGGGAGTGTTAGGGAATCACAAGGAGAGAACTAGTTTAAAGTGCACTAAAACGAATGAATAAGAGTGTTTTATCAGGAAGTGTTAGTGAATCTCTAGGTGTCCCATGGACAAAGCATGTTAGGAGAATTTCATAATAGGACTGGAGGAGGCAAGCATATTATTTCGATAAGGGGATGGATGAAGCACTTGCATAAAGGGAGACTTAGTGGCTGTGACAAAACACTTCATTTTCAAGTGACTTGGTTGGGTTCCCAAGTCGCAAAAAAAGTGGCTTCTATGAGGGAATGACAACTAGAGTGCTAAGGTGGGGCAGTGTAATCCTGTGAGGTTCTAACACGTGATATACCTCTCCAAGTCATGTTAGGCATTCCAATATGTGGTAGGTGCTAGGGTTTGGTGCCAACGCATCCTAAGGGGTTCCAGAAACAAAATGGAGGACTAGTTTTAATTGCATGGAAATGAATGAGTAAGTGTGTGTGATAGGGAGTGTTAGCAAGTTATATGTGTGTTAAGGAGGGAGTGCCAAGGTATTAGGAAATTTTGAGGTACAGATATGATAAAGAGCATGCCAAGATGTGCCAAGTTCTAAAGGGTGTGCCAATGTGTGCCAAGGAGTGTTAGGGAGTGTTAGAGAAACACAAGGGAGCACTATATCATAATGCATGGAAATGAATGAATAAGAGTGTGACAAGGAGTTTCAACGAGTTCCAAGTGTGATAAGGAGGATTTACAATGGCGTCGGTAGTGCTAAGGAATGCTAGAGTGCTGTGGCATGCGGCCAAGATGTGCCAACACATGCAAGGAAGTGTTAACTAGGAGTTCAGGAAACACAAGGGAGAAGTATGTCAAAATGAATGGAAATGAACAACAAGAGTTTATATCAGAAGTGAGAGAGTCTTGTGTGCTAAGGAGGAGTGACAAGATATGCTAGGGAAATGTTAAGGCATTTTTAGAGGCTAGGGCGACATGGCAAGATGTCCTGTGTGCTAGGTAAACAAAGACGTGCGAAGGAGTGTTATGAATTTTATGGAAACATAAGGGAGCACTAGGTAAAAAATGCATGGAAATGAATGAATAAGTGTTGTGAATGGGAGTTTCAACTGATCTTCAGGTGTGCTAAGGAGAGAGTGACAAGGTATGCTAGGTAGTTCGAAGGAATGCTAGAGTGCTAGGCGACATGCTAATGTGTGCCAGGTAGGGTGTGCTAATGTGTGCTAGGGAGTGTTGGGGAGTGTCAAGTAAACATAATAAAAGCACTAGATTAAAATGCATGGAAATGAACAAACGAATAAGAGTGTGTGATAGGAAGTGTTAATGAGTTCTGTGTGTGTGTTAAGGAGGGAGTGACAAGGTTATTTGGTAGCAATGCCAAGGTATGTTAAACTACTACCTGTCAGAAGTGCTAGGGTGTGTTAGGGAGTGAAAAAGCATGTCAAGTGAATTTAGGGTATGCTAACACATGCCACATAATTCTAAGGAATTTAAGACATGTCGTGTGTTATGGCATGTCAAGATGTAAATTTTGTTTCTTAGTTGTTTTACTACCACAGCTGGATTTGATCGACTCTGCCTTGGTAACTTGTTAAGTGGGATCGCCTGAGATCGACATCATCAAGGTAGAAATTATACACAATATGCATGTATATATCCTGAATTTCCCGATCTAACAATATTTGTCTTCGCTAAATACGTAATCCTTCCACTATAATTCTTGTGGAAATTTAATCAACACCGCAAAACACATCAAGCAATAAAAACACACATACCACGCTTTTTTAACTAGAAAGCTTGAAGCCGAAAACCCCAACTATCATATTATGTACCATGGAGATCATATGAAAATATCATGCAAGCATACAAAGCTTATCACAAGCTCCTCAAGATGCGACAATTGTCATACACTAATCAAAGACCAATATTGCAAAATCCATGCACCCATCACCTCCCGCTTAGTCAGTTTCCACCGCGCAATCCAAGCCGATTACAAAGACCACTCCGATGTAATCCCACCCCTATCACTATGGCACAAGACAATGGCGAGGGCCCAAGGGAATAAAGGCTACCACTTCATCCACCTCGATCACCTTAAATGGAATTTTTGAGCTAACTCAATCATCAGCGACTTAGCACTGACACAAGTTGTTATGAGACGAAATTACAATTTATTGTCCAATTTATTTAAGGGAAAAAATAAATTAGACGCCTCACATTCCTCACTCCCCGGTACATCAAAATTCCCTCACTAGTGTGGGTGCATTTTTTTTTGTACTTTCTAGTCGACCACTATTTCTTCTTGCAAATTTCAATACTCCTCTCAACAAGAAAAAGGAATCTAATCTATCTCCATTTGGTACTTTTGGAATGTTTCCGCATGCTACACTTCTCTAGTGTTTGCTTATGGTAATCAAACCTAAAACCGAATAGCCTCCGAACAACTTACATCTAAGTATAATGCATCTATCAATGTAATCTTCTGATCGGGCCGCTAGCTACTCCATCCGTCTAGTATCGGATTCTCAGACCGCCGCCGACATCCGCATCCATGCCCTTTGAACTATTGCTAACTCTAATTTGTGATCCAAGATTTGACATCTAACTCTAATTTCTATCTGCCGACATCCGACTACATCAATTTAACCGATCCTTCCTACTACTATTGTACCGTGGCTCCTCGTAGCCAGGTTCGATCCATGAGATCACACGCCATCTCAATGGACCTTGCCCAAATTTCTTATCTTGGGATTATGTCTACACATCACCCCCACCAGCTTACACCTCCAGGTATGGCTACTCCCTCTTCCCATCCGGCCCGAAATTTCCCCCCGGCGAGGCCTCGCTTGAGTGGATGCTTCCCACTCCGCCCTCTCTCGCTCTCCAATTGTGGCAACTACTCCACAACCTTCCGAGACCGCTTCTCATGAAGATTCATGTTAAGAGGTATTTATGCTCCCCTAAACCACCAAGTCTCTAACTTCGCCTTTCTCCCCAAAGCTTTTCATGCATCCGGTACCTCAATTACATGTAGGCTCTCGACTCACGCATGCTGTAATTGTCCCAAACGTTACAAAAAGTTTCTAAAAAAGTGTTGGATTTTAAATCGATGATATCTCCCTCATCCAGCTCCGATTCAACCGATTTTTTTTTTCTATTTTGGTAGATTTTCACAAGGAATCCAAATAGCCTATTTTTTTACCTTACACCAAAATATTCAAATATTCTATGCAAACTCGCCGCCCAAAAATCTCGCTCTAATACCATGTAGAAAATCTAACCAACAAGATTCAACGACCTTATAATATACTAAAACAAGATATTGAATCCTTCCTACAATTTGTGGAAACAAAACACGATCACACAATCACATATAAGTAAGAGAAATAAATTATCAATCGCACAACAACATGATGTATTTGGGGAAAGAAACTCGCTCAAAGGCCCTCTATCTCTATTTTGTATTAAGTCAAGGAATCATGAAACAAAACATTAATGCTTAATCTCTCATGAGATTCTCCGACACTCCGTCAATTGTCTCCCCGTTGATCTAGGCAAACTTGGCTCCAAGATTTCCTAGCCACCTCGATCCTTACTCGCCCTCGCCTTGCTCATACAATCCTAGCTAGGAATTAACTCGCTATTAATTAGGAAAAATCAATTTTCCTTGATTGCACAATCCATTATGGAATCCTTAATGACTCTATAATTTCACATGGGAAATTTTCTCTCGAATACAACCGATAGTTATGTTCCCTTTAACCTCCGTCTCAACCGGGTATTCCTCGAAACCGACATGCATACAACTAATAAGGACTACCGCTTATATGATTGATCACTCATTGTGAATTAAATCTAATTTAATTCACCGGACCTCTCGCTAGCTCATAACTTAGTTAGAACTAGTTAAACCGATTTTTAACACATTTAATTGAGTTAATTACACTTGCACCCCACTAATGAATCAATTTCAACCGACCCAAAATATTAGAATCCCTCTATATGCCTCATCTTAGACCCTCAAGTACTTGAATTTTCGAGCTAACTCGGTCACCATGACTTAATTAACTAACAGCCACAAGTTGTTATGAGATGAAATTACAATTTATTGTCCAATTTATTTAAGGGAAAAATAAATTAGACGCCCCATTATCTCCTCACTCCCGGTGCATCAAAATTCTCACTCGGGGCAGGGGTGCATTTTTTTTGTCCTTTCGGTTTCCACCCCACTGCTTCTTGTTGCAAATTTTAACATTTTAGAATTTGATGCAGCCTTCACACAAAGACACCATTGGAACACATGCCCGCATTCTCATGAGAAACCTCTAAGCTCAATCTTCCGTAAGAGAACCAACAATATGCCATCCTACTTCCTAGCGCAAACCGAATTCCTTAAGGTATGTAACATTCTTTTCTACAACACTCACATGATGATCTTGCTCGAGGATGATCATGCACTTCCTTTAGCAACCCTTACTCGCCCTTGTACTCGACCTACTTTAGGACTACATCTCTTCACCCTCGATGCCGTACGTTGGGAATACATTTCAAACATGCTAATATGTGCTAAGTGATAAGGCATGCCAAGATGCAAGGGTGTGTCACAGCTGCCGTGGAATGTCAAGACAACAAAAGGGAGAAAAAAGCTAAACTACAAGGAATGAATACAAGAGTGGTTAATAAGTCATCAATTTACCTTTTCCAAGAGGGGCATTAGTACGCCTCAACACTAGGCAACAATAGGTGCCAAGTGCAAAGTCTTAAGTAGGTATCTCTAAGTGCCACATTCCTTTCTTTATGAAAGCTCATCTACTTTCCAACAACCGATAATCACAAATAAATTTAATATTAAAACCATACCAAATCATACCAAGGCATCTCAACATATTCCACATGCTAAGACTTTCCAAGCACCAACACGTGCCAAGCGCCAATATGTGTCAGAACTGTTATGCATGCTATGAAGTGAAGGGAATGTTGAAGAGTGCTAAAGTGTGCTAGAGAGTGATAATGCATGTTCATGAGTGTTAAGTGATTACTAGGAAAACATTAAGGTACACTAAGTAAAAACTAAGGAAAGTTAATGAATATGAGGAACGTGCGCCAAAGACTCAGTGTTAATGAGTGTTAGTTGTCATGCCAAGGAGGGATCGACAAGGTATGCTAAGCATCAGGTAAGGCATGCTAGGGAATATCAAGGCATGTCAAGAATTCCCAAAGTGTGTTTCTGGGAGTTCCTGTGGTAAAGTACTTATCATGCCACTCAATAGTGCCAAGATATGCCAATACAAGCCGGGTGCTAAGGATGTGGTGCAGGGACTAAATGGTATGTCAATATGTTTCAAGGCAACAAAAGGAAGAACCAATAAGAGGGTTAATAAGTCGACTTTATCTTTTTGAAAAGGCATGCTAGGCACACTAATAATATCCTAATACATGCCAAGTGGCATTGTGTGCCAAGTGCTAATGTATGTCAATGCATTCAACCAAGGTGTTCCAGGGCATGCTAGGGACTATAAGGTGCGCATGCCAACACATGTTAGTAGAGTACAATGTTGTGCTAGCACATGTCGCCATGTGTTTCAAGGAAGTGTCATCACAAGATGTTCTAGGTACAAAGATGTTCCAATACATGTGGGGTGCTAAGAAATGTTAGTGTGTGCCAAAGCATTAATTTAAGGCGTGCCCGTATCAAGAGGATCAAGTAGCTTCGATTAATAGAATTGTCAAAGCTTGATTATGTATTAATATATTTCCTACACACACAATAGTGGAAATCTTATCTAAAGGGAATTTTCTGAAGCACAAACTTAATATATATGAATCATCCGTCGACTCATAGGAAATCAGATTTCGACTAGTTATTACTTGAGGGAAATGATACACACTAATTACTTCTAAAATCTATCAATTCTAACCACTATGGCTTTGGACATATTATAAAAAATACCTACAATAATGGTATTAAATCGTTAACTTTTGACAAAAAATATATTAACAGTACATAGCATCATCAAAACTCATTGAATGATCAATGATGATCACATTTTTTGACCGTCACCAAAAGTAACAAAATGAGCATTGGTGAGGGTCATTAAAACTTTGTCACTAGAAGTGTCACCAAAGAGAGAATTAGCATGGGCCTTTAACGACCCTCACCAAAAATGTCATTCAAAATGTCTGTGATCTTAATTACAAAGGACCATCACTATATACACTTACAAGGATCGCTTTTTAATGATCGACGATGACGGACTTTTTTTGACCGTCACCAAAAGTAACAAAAAGAGTATCAGAGAGGGTCATTAAAAGTTCATCACTAGAAGTGTCACTAAAGAGAGAATTAGTGACGGCCTTAACAACCCTCACCAAAAGTGTCATTGAAAATGTCTTTGGTGACGAACCATGTATGACCATCACTATATACACTTACATAGCCATTTGGTTTTTTAGCCATCACCATGTGTGAAATTGGTGATGGACTCCAAAGGTCCGTCACAAGCATGACTCCCACCAATGTGCTTTTTTCTTTGTAGTGGCACCATGACGGTTGTCGCATGAGGCGTTGTGCAATATTAATGTTGTCCTTATTATACTTGATGTCTAAATGAAATTGTTGTGTATATGTGGACCACTTCGAGGTTGATGATTCAGAAACTTCCCTTGTGTCCGTATGAACTGCTGTGGGTCGCTGGTTTGTGTGGATGATCGTTTCCTTCTCCAAATGTACGTCGATTATGCATGCCCGCACAATGGAATACATTTCTTCGTCAAAAGTGGATACTTGGCGTACCGTGTCAAACAACCTCTCACCGTGATATGGCTCTGCATGCCCCTGTTGAGTAAGAACTACCCTAATACCATAGTCAGAGGCATCTGTATCGATATAAAATGGTTGTTACAAGTTTAGTAATGTGAGTACTAGGGCTAAGAAGAGGCAATGTTTCAATTCTATGAATGCCTTTTGTTGAGATTTTGACTAAAAGAATTTTCCTTTCACTCCTCTCTTGGTGACTTGATTCAAGGGCCAAGTGGTATGAGAGAATCCCAGCATGAACCTGAGGTATAAATTAGCAAGACCCAGAAAGTTGTAAAGTTTCGTTAGAGTAGTTAGGGCCGACCAACCCCGAATTACTTGGATCTTGGTTGGATCCACATGCACCCCCCAGTCATCAATAATGTATCCAAGATACTTAACCTAGGTCATGTGAAAAGTGCACTTCTCCAAAATGGCACACAACTTGTGTTTTCGTAGTGTTATGAGGACCTGTCAAATGTGGTGGAGGTGTTACCAAGTCTGTCTGAAGATTAGGATGTGATCCAAGTACACTACTATAGATGATTTGGTGAATGGCTGCAATATATCATCCATTAGCCTCATGAAGGTTGTGGGAGCATTTTTCAACCCAAAAGACATGACCATCCATTCGAAAATGCCCCCCATGGATTTGAATTTTATCTTCCACACATTAGAGGATTCGATAGGTACCTGGGTATACCCAGACTTCAAGTCGATCTTGCTGAAATATTTTTCCCATTTGGGTTGATCCAAACGGTCATCCATACCTGGGATCGGGTACCTATTTGGGACAGTGATCTTGTTCAATGCCCGATAATCAATATAGAATCTCCAAGTCTCATCCTTCTTCTATACCAACATGATCGGGCTCCCACAGGGTGATGAATTTAGTGGGATGTGACCTTTCTGTCATAGTTCCTGAATCGCTAGTTCATCATTCTCCAGAATAGAGCACCAATAGATCATTCCATTAGGTAATGGTGCACCTAGGGTCATATTGATGGGGTGTTTGACCTGACAGTGTAGAGGCACCCCTGTTAGTGAGGTGAAGATGTCCTCGTACTCCTCCATGACATTTTCCATTTGTTGTTGTCGTGTGGAGGAGCCATGTCTACAGGTTGTGGAAGTAGTATTATTCTTGTCCTCGGGGGCGAATCATCGTGAAAAAAAAATTTCCTGCCTTAGAAATGATTACCGGCACTTTGGGTGCAACCAAAGAGATAGCCATAGGCAGTGGTACCTCTGGTATCCTATATAACTTACTTCCCAAAGTAACAATAACAACATGAGGTCAGGACTCATACACATCATGTCACTTCCACAAGTATGGTTGGCCTAATAATACATCACAAACATCAAGAGGAGTAATGTAACATAATACCTCATCTATGAAGGGCTTGATGCTGTATGAAAGATGACACTAACTGCTAACGCGGAGATCCCGTCCTTGGTGAAGCCACCCGATGGTGTATAGTCGTGTGTGTGTTGTGGTTGGCAAGCCCAAATGGTTCATTACCTTTGTTGAAATGAGATTATTTATGCTCTTAGTGTCGACAATGAACTGTAGCGGGGGACCCTTTATCCACATCTGAGAGTGGAAGAGACGTTTCTCCTCCTCTGGATCTTTCGATTCCTCCTTCTCTATCTTTGCATTGGAAATGGTGGCGTTGGGATCTGAATCAATAATATGCTTTCCCTTTTCATTTCCCTTATGAGGTTCTAATTTAGAGTCAGAGAATTCATCCATATCTGAAGCCCTCATCTCGACCACCAGTGACTGCTTAGCCTAACACTTACTTGTGTTGTGAGTCAAACTCTTATGGAACTCACACAACTTTCCCCTGTCATTCTTCAGCTTCGTGGGGTTGTTATTTAATTGTGGCTTTGGTAGGTTATCTTGGGTCGGCGTCTTGGTCAAAAGTCCTCTTCTCGCGGTTTGGAGACACCATTCCCTTGCTTTTTTGATTCGTATCCAAAGTCTCACTTCTTATGTTTGAATTTCGTTCAATCTTGGTTAAAGTATACCCCCGTATGTCGTACCAAACAAGGAGATGTCAAGGAACTCCATTTCCAACATAGAAAACTATGGTACTTCAACACTAAATGTTTCTATGAATCTTTGATTTCCAACTTTGTGTGTAAGGTATGGAACATATTCGTCATCTCATCCACATATCGATCCCTTTTGTTCCACAATGTAGTCCATTGTATGTACTTATCCTCATAGCTCCCCACGAGATAATATTGCTCGCTAACAGCATCTTGGAAAGAATTCCAAGTGTTTTTGACTGGGAACAAAGAGGGTTCCACCTCATCCTTTTTCTCACAGTAGGTTTCCCACCGCCTCCTGGATATGGGGGGTAGCTTTTAGGAGTGCAAAAATAATCTCTTCCGCCTAGAAAGTCATGAAATGAGAAATATCCTTCTAATAGATTCAACCATCTACTTATGGTGTTTGCATCTATTTGGCCCTTAAATATGGGAATGTAAATGTTTACTTGTACCTTAAAAGGAGTTATGCTTCTAGAGTGGTTGTTCGATGCAAATGCACCGCAAGTGGGCACTCGTTGAAGGATCTCAACAAAGTTGTCCATCATCATGTTCCTTTGTTTTTTGAGGGCCTCCTCAAGAAATATTTTGATAGGGTCTCTTGCTCCCTCATCTTTCTTTTCTCCCCCATGGGCCGCCACCAGGGTTTGTGAGGCTAATATTGCAAAGTTTCAACCTGATCGAGCCCTAACTCCTTATACCCTAACCTCGTTAGGCAATTGCAAACAGGAATCAAGAAAGAGAAGACCACTTTTATACCATTGATCTGGATTTGTGCAAGAACGCAAAAGAATACACATATAACAATAAATAAATAAATGAAATGAAAATAAGACTTCATTTCATTTATATCAAAGAACTGAAATTTGTTTACAGTCAAAATGCAAATAAAATAGCTAGGGCGCTTGTAGCTTATCTCTGAGAAGAGATGTGGTGGCTACATTCCGCTTAACTCCATGTTACAATGAGGATTGAAGGGCTATATATTATTTAGAAACAATGGAAAACCCTAAACATTTAAAAACCTAACCCTAGGAGATGAATTTCCACAATATGGGCCCCATTGGGATAAATTGGTACATTAATTTCCCAAGGTCGTAACTTTGGCATACTATCTATGTTTTATGCACATGATACATCGTTAGAAATATCTATCCCTGGACTACAACTATTGGTGATGTATAATGAGTCTAAAATGGACTCATATTCCCCAGAAAAGAGATGCCCAAAAAATGTCATTTAGGGCCTCAAAAAGGCTCTGGAGGATGACGACCCGAAAAAATACTAAAAATAGTAAATTGTGTTATAATTAAGGAAACTGAAAAGATGAAAGAAAAAATGGTGGGCCCCCAAGTGGAATAGGCTAGTGGCCACCAATATCCACATGGATCAACAAGAAATATTATTTATTTACAAAGCCATGATTACTGTTTGTTAAAACTAAAGCCAAATTCATCATTTGTAATTAGAAATTACTATAGCCATCTCATGGATATGATCCACATCAAATTGATTGCCATATTATAAATAAATTGAAGGCTGTTATCTATAAAGGCCACATAGAGCATAAAAAAGGGGGGAAATTATTAGTCAAGTATGAAGATGATCTGGTACCGTAATTGATCAGAAAATCTTTGTTTAATTCAAGCTCAATTTCATGGTTAAGAAGATGCATTGATCATAGTCCTTTTTGTATGGAGAGTTGAAGTGTGATTTAACCTATGTGTTGAGTCTTTCTTAACACCTGTAAGTTTTCATTCTGAAGTGTGGCAAGGGCCCACCACTGTCAAGGAATTTCTCTTACTATAGGTATATTTCATTACATTTGTCAGGAGCACTCTTCTATGCAACTTCGTAGGCTTTGATTCCCTAACCTCACTTTCCTTTCAGATTAATTGTTATTTCCATTCAATTGTGTATAAGTAATTCAATTTCTCTAGGTATAAATGCATTTCTAGTTTGTATGAAGCTTACTCTAAAAACGAATCGTGTGATCCTTTCCTGAATGATTAAACTGTAATTAAATTTCTATTTAATACAAAGCATTTTTTATTTAGATTGATTTTTCACTTAATCAAAATGTTTTCATCCAAAATTAGAAGCAACGTTGTGATTCGATCATTAAGAATTCAGTAACCACAATTTCAAAGATTGGCTGATCGAAAAAATTCTGAAAGTGACAAGGTTAATAATTTTCTTCTCGTTTTTACACAAATCATTGAACCAGATTGAATTGATCTATATTACTGAATAATTTCAGAAAAAAGTTATAAAAATCTTAAGGTTAATACTCTCTTTTTCATCATTACATATAAGCCATTGAACCCAGATCAAATTGAATTACAATATTTTATGCTAACAATATCTCATTTGTGCCAATCCGATTTACAAATTTAGAAAGAACATTGCCAGAATTGACGAAGTAATCATAGAATTCGTTTTTCCCCTTTTGAATTGAATGAAAATTTTGATTTCCTTATAATTATAAATGCTATTTTGTTGCATTGAGTAATATCATTCTTAAAACCCCGGAGTGAATCTTAGGTAATTGTTACATTATTTTGTGTTGAACTAGTTTCAAAATATAAGAATCTCATGCATAGGTTTAAAACGTTGTGATTCATACGTATTTGGTATCTAGAATAATTTTGAGTCACTGGATGTAGTTTTGAATATAGAGTGTGTTTTGTTCTAGAATATTGAGAGTGCAATGTGAGTTAGAATTTATAGATTAAATGAATTTTTTATCTTAAAATGAGTGTGAGTTTTTGAGTTAAATTGAATACCCATAGTATATCTTTCAAAATAGATCTTAAATATTGGGGTTTCTAGGTTTAAATTGATTATTTTTCTGAAGCATGCATTGGTATTTAAAAGTGTGATTTATTTCCATTTGAGAAGCAGAGTTTTGGTTGGTATATTTCTTGAGCTTAGGAGTGATTTATGTTTGATTCCAGTTGAAGTAGAAGTGTAACCTTTTCATCGTATTACTCTATGTAATCTAGTAGAATTGCATAGTTATGTCTTTCTCTTTTTATATTGAAAAGAAGAATTATGATTTGACTCAGCTTTTTATAAAAGTGAGATTTAGTGTTAAAATTAGATTGAAGTACTCTAAGAAATTTCCATAATATTCAATGGTGTGTGCCGAGAATCTATTAATTTCCTTTGACGAGTATGAGATATACCCTTTTAGCAAATTGAGTGGTAGATTAGAGTTTCCCTCTGAAAAATGAATGGTGTGTTCTTTTACGCTGAATTTATGCCCTATTTTAGGTTAGATTCTATGATCATGCATTACCTGCGCTTGCACCTCGAAGCTTACGATTCCCGAATTGATAAACTAATGTTCCGAAACTATAAACATATAATTTCACCTACCGCCGTTCAACCCTCTTTTGGAAATCGCCACCACATCATCGAGAGCCACCTTGAAGGTGAAAGATAGGCTTTTTTAAGATTTTTGAGCTAGGCCAAGGGGTTTGATACCCTTCAGATACCTATATCTTCCTTCAACCAACCTCTCCTAACCTTTTCCATCATTGTTAAACTGAGGAACTGTTTCAATTAGTCTCAACCTAAGATCCACTAAGGAGTTGTTCCATGGGGAGGATGTTATTCTGTGGTTAATTAATTTTAGAAATTAACAAAAAAAAAAATTTGAAATATGGGGTGTTCAGACATAAAGGCTTATCAAGAAATCGTGAACTAGAATATACACCTTAGTGAACCGAGACTTGTGCATAAAATCCAATCTCCATGAATGTTTTGTTCAATTTATTATGGTGTGTAAAAGGCGACCTACCTGCCACTCATGGATGGATAGTACCTAATGAGGACTCCAAAAATATCCGTACAAATGGTATGTGGGAGGCAACCTCCATAGTAATGTTGTCTACTGTAATCATTCGATGAGAGTGTTACCATATAATTTTCATGTGTGGAGTGTCATCTGATATGCCCAAAGGTACGTGGGAAATGATCTTATACACTTTCATACATGGAAAGTTATTTAACCTATGGGATCAAATGCTCGAAAATAATGGAAGTTCCTTAGCACATTTAATGATGTTGGAACACGTCTCTAGCCTAGACCTCTAGATGTTTTCGTTAATGTTCTAAATGCACGTTAGGTTAACTGAGATAAATTTTAAGTTGATATTGAATTATGCTCACCCCAAGGCTCAAAATTGATGTCACTTGAACATACTTATAATGAAAATAAGATGACGAAAATACTCTTTCCCTTTCCTTGAAATTTATCTAGCATAGGGAAGAAGTGCAAAAATTGATACGAAAATCAATTATGTGACTCACAAAAGATTTATAACTAGATATTTCACTTTCATAGTTCCAATTCATTTCAAATCATTAAAATATTCCAAACTATGAAATGTAATCTATGCATGATTCCCCTAAGAACTATGCAAATGCAAGTATATGGATAATTTCCTTTTAAAATTAATGAGGTTGCACTTATCAACTTTCAATACTAAGCAATGAAATCTATGCTCAATGATAATCAAAAAAAAAAAAAAAAAAAAAAAAAACTCCAATGCAATGTAATCTAGTGCACTTTCAGAAGTAAACTTTGAGATTAAATTTCAACAAATGCAAATGCAATTTTTTCGAGTTTCCAAAAGAAATAAAATTTTCATCAAACACACATGCAAGAAACAAAACAATAAATATAACTACCCAAAGAACCTAATATTCACCTCAAGCTCATTTTCACTACTTCGACATGGAACAAACTTTTGCAAACCATATAGAATCTAATAGAAAGCCATCGAAATGCTAAGCACGAAGAGAAGGAAGAGGACCTCAAAGATAAAAAAATTCCGGACTTTTAGTTAAGAAACCCTAAAAAATCTCGCTTTTAATACGAGCGTGGGTAGACCATGCAAACAAGGGTGTTAAGCGTGATTGTTCATAGTGAAATACATGCTTACAACACTCTGTTTCCCAAAGAAAATGCATTGGGTGAGGAAATCTTAGGAAAATTCAATAAAATCAGTGAACCGTAGAATTTACACTCTAAAGACCAAAATTCTCATAATGTAGGCTTATAATCAATCAAAATTATGTATTATAAGGCAATTGGCTAAACTAATCTAACAGACCAAAAATAAAACGAGGTTTGAAGGGTTATAAGTTCCCAAATGGAGTCGCCATTTTGCTATGTAGGAAATTCTTTTCACATACAAAAATGATCCCTCTGGTCCTATGGGAGGATCTACCAACAAACGAGACAAATATATGCAACCTTTCCTAACTTATGCTATAAAACGGCTTAAGGAAAATAGATTCGCTACATATTTCTAATGATAGTGACTTTGGTGTCATCCATTATTCTTTCACTTCCACACTCATGATCTCAATCTCTGTGAGTGAATACAAATTCATGTAAGTAAGAGCAAGTGGAGGCGATAAATGGATACAAAGCATAACAATATGTAGTATAATTTTTGTAGCAAATCATTGAGCACTACAGTAAACATGCAATAACATACACATTTATGGAAAGGAAACAATATTAATTTACTTTTAATAGAATGGTAAAGGGAGAAATATAGCTAGAATCCTTGATGTTGCACGCCTCCTTCAAGTGAGACCTTAAGTCCTATCCTCAACTATTTAAACAACTTCCTCCTTCATAGATGGGCAACAATTGGGCATGCTTCAACTCATACGATGGAAACCAACCATTAGTGGATGGTAGGGGTTTCATTTATATGGAAGGATAGAGAGTTGAAGATCTATAAGAGGTGGGAGGAGTTCCACGAATTAGCAGAAATATCCATGGAAAGAGGATCCATTTCCATGAATGGGAGGTCTCGCTCCTACCATCAACAACCTAAAACCATTTTTCCGTTCTTAGGGCTTCTTGTAAAGGAAGCTTCTCCTCCATTTTTGGAAGAACTTCCTCAAGAGTGCCACGCATTTTCCGACAAAATTCAAGGTATGCATCGCAAGAAACATGTAGTTCAAAAGGTGACAATCGTGGTCATTATGCAAAGGCGCATTGGGCTTATAAAAGAAGGTTTTTGACAGTTTTTCGAATATTTTTAAATCAAGTCTTCTTCCAATTTCTTCAAAAGGATGTTCTAGGCCCGTTTCGATGGAGAAAATATTTTGTGACAAGCCATTGCATGAGGACACAAAAGGAGGTGGAGAGAAAATATTTAGTAACAAAAACTTTTCCATAACATTCCTTTTATAAAAATGTATTGACAAAATTTCTCTCTCAGGAACAATTTAAATACACAAGCTTATTTTACAACAATCAAGATATGAGCTAAGGATAAATTCAGATAGGACCAACTATTTGGAATCCCAATGAATTATTATATATGATGTTTCCAAATCATGACGCAACCAAACCTAGATCATGAAAAAAATATAGTTTTGCCTATATTACATATATCCAATTGTAACGGTGTGATATACAAAGTCAAAAGATTGGGAGTTGCATCTCCAAGCCTTCTAGCCTTACTCATTGAAATATTCTTTCCCATAAAAAAACTTAGAGTTAAAATCCAATATGGGATTCTTTTACTTATTGAAGGAATTTTGCTTAATAATGTTCCTCTTATGAGTAGTCACAGTCAAATAAAAAATTATTTCCTCTCATTCTCTTTTTTCACTACCTTTTCCACAATTGTTTGATTAGGTTCAAACCCTGAAGCACAAGCACAGAAAAAAAATTGGATGGAGCGGAACTACAATAGACATTAAAGCAACTAATTGATTCATATCCTATTGATTTCTTTGATCTAAACAACATGCAAAATTTTAAGTTGTAACATAGGCTCCTATTTGGGGATGTGGGAACTTTGTCATTTCCATTCCGAAAAAGAGCTGTGGTTCCCTCTTCTTATGTTCTTATGTAATGGTGTCCCTATTGATGAATATTTGATGTAATTATAGAATGGAGGTGTGTATTATCATTGGAAACACGATACACATCACGTTTGGCACGATTTTGTAAAAGGATTTAGAGTCACAAGTCCTTTTCCTTTATAGGGCCAGAGAATTCATTAGGATAGTTGATCATATACTTAATGTAAAAATTTTGATTCAATTCAAACTAGTTCATCTATATTTCCATCTCATTCAAATTGAGACCAATTCCAAATTCCTCAAATTTTGAAACAAAATTTCGAATAAGAACACGTGGAAGGAAAAATCATTGTCTCTTTCTTAACTCTATTTTTTAGAACTCATTTATATTTTGTGAAATATTGTTGGCCAATATTTTGAATTTTTCTCTATTTTAGGAATTACGCTATGCTACTCCATCTTCATTCCCATTATACCTTTATTATGCCTTCACTTGTTGTTCTTTCCTATGAATCGTTGCATCCACTCAACTTAGACAACAATTTAGCCCTCAAGCATGTGCACATTGATTTTGGATTTTAAGGGTTGATATTGCTACAAACATTTAGACACTTTGATGACAAGTTATATGCCAATTTGATTCCATCCAATCTGAAAGAATTGAACTTGTTACTCAAATGGTAAATTTTGAAGGTAATTGTGATAATGTGAAGTATTTAGATAATAAACCATCATTTGTGTTCTATACAACAATAGTAGTAATTGTTGCTAACACGTGAAAGGTCATTTCATTTTCATGTATAGTTGAAGTTAGAAGTTTGATTTTGATTAACTGCTTCACAAATTCAAGTTGTCAAGGTCGCAATAGATAACAACACATTCTTTTGATACACTATGAGTCAAAATGTAAAGTTGGAAAAAATTATGCATGTTACTTTCATAATTTTGTACATAAAAACTTTGCATATGAAGAAAAACTAACCATGAATTCCCTCCTTCATAAAAGCATCATCTTAAGCTACAACTCTTATGTTCAATTTACTATTGCAATTATAATCTCTTAAAAAGGAAAATTATCTATCATCCTTTTTCAAATATTGATTCAAATGTCAACATAGTTTACCACCGCTTTACCGAGTTTTCAGAGGAAGAAAGAACCCTTTCCATAACTTTCCTTTTAGAAGAATTCATTAACAAAAATTCTCTCTCCAAAATTATGTAACTCCACAAACTTATCTTCTTGAAGTCCAGATGTGAGATAAAGCCAAAGTCAATCAGGAAAAACTATTTGGAATCGTAATGAGCTATTACATATGATTTTTCTAGATCAATGATGCAACCAAATATACATCATGGCAATAATTCAACTCTACCTACCTTCAATATCTTCAATTATAAGGTTTTATAGTACAAAGTCAAAATATTGGAAGTTGCATCTCCAAGCCTTTTAGCCTTAGTCATTGAAATAAAATCCTCTTAGTCCTAGCCACTCTGTAGGTGATATTATTCACTAGTGAAATGACCCTTCACAATTATTCATGACTTAGATGAGATCCGTATCGAATCTCTGCCGCACATCCTCGTATACAGTAACACCATTTTTGGAATGCCTCAACATGCTCTCCTATGTTTTAGCACAAAGACTTTCTTGTTCTTGCTACTCCCTTTATATATTCTGATAAATATCTACTATTTTTTTATTAATTTCATTTCTTTCTTATAGGGTGCTTCTATGGAATTAAACCTCAACCAAAGTCTCATGGTTTGAATCAATTTCACGTTTGTAATGGATATATCTTTCAGGAATTGATGTTACCTGGAATTATTCCACCTAGGAGTTTCTCCGTGGATTCTTATCTTTTGTCATAATTTCTGCCTTGGAGAGTAAGATTTTGTTGGGATTTGTTAAAGAAAAATGAAGAATGGAATCCTTGAAACTCCTCTGCTTAGGTGACATGAAAAGTTTGTCTAATGTGTGTGGTGTTCTCTTTAACCTAGTGTATCCTATAAGTAGGAGTATTTTTTTTCAGCAAGTGTTTCATGTGACTCATGGAATTAGGTACTCCACTTTCAAATATATATATAATGATAATATATTATCAAACAGGAGGATATCACATTCACTTAATGAGATTACACTTGGATACCATCTTCTCCACCAATGTTATTGGTCCAATGATTCATCTCCTTATCTCAAAATGAATATAAGACTAAAAATAAGTAGTATATTCTCCACACCATATATATATTTGACAACTAATAAATAGAGAAGATAATCCCAATTTTATGATAGAAGCCCCACTTTCTCCATGTATGTCTCGTTCTTACCATCTCGTATAATGTAGACAACTTGAAATAGAATTCCACATGTTATCTCATATTGAACATGTCTTCCAGGGAATAACCCCACATGGGGATCTTGATCCCCTTGAGATTTTTTTGTATTTTAGCCTCTTCTATAGTATTTTCCATGCTTAATATTCTAGGCTTATTTTTCATCCATGATGATGTTAGGTCCCTATAATACTAGTGTATCCCCGTTGTTAGTAATAGTATAAATGTCTCTCTTTTTTTCTTGCCCATGTACTCTATACACATATTTCGTTACACATAGAAGCCCACTATTGTTAATGTTATGCCCTTATGTTATAGTTATTTCGGCATTGATTATGTTGTGACCCCTAAGACTACTATATATATAAAGCATGTTTTATCATTTTAATCATGGAATAATTTTTCATTTATGTAATTTAAAGGAGGTTGCCCGCTCGAAGAGAATAATTTTTAATTTTTTCATCTATCCTTTCTTCTATTTTCTAAGATGGTTGCATAAAATTTGTTATCAGAGATTTCCATAACTTTCCTTTTAGAAGAATTCATTGAAAAAAATTTTCTCTCCAAAACTATGCAACTCTACAAACTTATCTTCTTGAATTGCAGATGTGAGATAAGGCCAAAGTCAATCAGGACAAAGGCTATTTGGAATCGTAATGAGTTATTACATATGATTTTTCCAGATCATGATGCAACCAAACCTAAATCATGACAATAATACAACTCTACCTATCTTCAATATCTTCAATTGCAAGGTTGTATAGTACAAATTCAGAATATTGGAAGTTGCATCTCCAAGCCTTCTAGCCTTAGTCATTGAAATGAAATATTCTTAGTCCTACCCACTCCGTAAGGGATATAATTCGCTAGTGATTGGACCCTTCACAATTATTCATGACTTAGATGAGGATCTTGTATCATAATCTCATCACACATCCTGATAGCAAAGACCAGCTCTTAATGCCTCAACATGTTCTCCTATGCCTAGCATTTCAAAGACACTTTAGCCGGTAACTCCTTTTATATATTTTGATAAATATCTACTAATTTTTGTTAATTAATTTCTATAGATGATTTATAGGACTGAACTTCATAGAAGTTCTGGCATGGTTTGTGTTAGTATGAATTCTTCGTCGAAGTGTAAAATAAAAGAACCACTTTAGCTACGCATAACTAATAGCCCTAAATAACAATAGAGGTCGCCAAACATCTTCTGTATCCGCGATTAGTAGTTAAAATGCCGCAACAAACGTATCTATAAATGGAAAGACATTAAGTAAGAAGTAAAGAGTTTGCTCCATGCATCCACCAGACAAGACAAGAACACGATTTTTGAATGAATTTTATATTACAGGCACCCGGGAGGAAACAAGAAGGTGTATCCAGATTCTCAATGGGATGGGTTCTTTCAGAAGTCCCCAAGATTTCAGATCTAAGCTTTCTCTCTCTTGTAGATGTAGAAAACCCACGTAAAGTAGAGCTCAATGGGATAAATGGTGAAATGAGACTAAGTGTATAGATCCGCAGTGATCTAATAAAGTAACAAAAGGTGAAGAATGATGGGGAAAACCCTCCTATTTATAACAAAGACAATATTCTAGATCTTGGTGCATGATTAAAATAATGTTAATCAAATCTAGATCCACTTCTATGGAATATTTTATTATTATTTGTTGGAGGGAAAGGGTGTTTGACTTAGTCAAATCCCTTGATTTAGTGAAGAATAAATAAATAAATGATTTATTTATCTTTTTAAGGAAGTGGTTGGATATAATCAAATAAATAATGATTTATTTAATTAATGGTGGTTGATTTGGTCATATTTAACAAGGAATATTATTTAAATAATTATTCCTAGAAAATAATAAGATAACTATGGGTTTATCTCATTAATTTCTTTGTTTTTTAAGTTAAACATGACTCGGGAATAATAATTAAATTATGGTTTAATTAATTATTCCTTTGGGGTTTCCTAATTAACATAGTGAAAGCAAAGCTTTACTTGGGGTAAAACTCGGTCTTACATGGTGTACTTGGGTCCATCTAATGATGAAATGTTAGGATGACCAAAAAATGGTGTACCGTACGTTCTAGCCGTGCGAGTGTCGTATAAATCAGAGCGACCGAAGTACGTTGTAAGAACACAATCACTCGACAACAACAAGGGGTGTCGCAGAGAACCGTGAGGTAGATAGTGTGCCGAAGGACTAGGACTTCGAGAGTGTAGACTCGCACGTGCAACAAGTCTCTTATGAGAGGGTACTGTACGAAGGCGGGCGGGGGAGGTATGCACGGCACCCGCCGTGACAAAGTACAAAAGAATAAGGTGTCCAAGAAACAAGGGACCGAACCATAGAGTATAGCCGGCATAATCAAGGGCCGATAAAATACAATGAAGAGTCTCACATACATGTTGTGCTCCGGGATAACAAACAGACTAGTACAATAATATCCGAGTACATGAGATAAATGCTAACCCAAATGCCCCCCGTAAATGGGGAAGGGCTCACAAAATCCGAATCGATACATGCAAATCATCGAGGTGCCGCAAGTGGCTAAGGCCAACATCATCAAACTGAGCGCATCAAAGGTCGCAACGAAGAGGTCATCCCGGCATGGGGCTACCTCGTTGTGTGGCCACCCCCTCATGAGGGTTGAGACATCTCACACACGCCCGGAATCATCAAGAGCTGTCACGGGTCACCTGGACCGTCCAAAGATATGAATCTAGATCATGTCGAAAGGAGCCGGAGAAGAAATCAAGTCAAAGGGAAGTGAGAGATCCCCCGTTCGATCCGAGGCACCGAACAAGAGTGGAAGCCGGAACCAAGGTACACCGCCCTGGGACCCGTTTCCGGAATAAATGTGCCGATGTCGATGGGATGAGTGTCCCACGTAGAGCAATGGGAGATCCTCAACTAAGGCACGAGAGAAGAACAATAGAGCGACGGATGACCGACACTAATGATGATGGTGGAAATGGGAAGGATGGAGGGCGAATGGACGACTTCCTCTGCTAAAGCACAAAGGGCATGAATGACATGGCAACGACCGACACAATATCGACAGGACAGGAGCCGCGTGGGACTCGAAGGTCATGATATGCGACACAAGAGAGGAACCAAGCAAAGGAAGAATGGAGGGCTATAGTGGGGTGTAAAAGGACGTACATAGACTCCATGAATGCAATGATGACTCAACTTGAATGCTCTAAACAAGGGCGACTTCGATAGTGCCGTCAATACGTTGAAGGCCCCAATGGGGGGCCATGGAAGCACATGAGTACAAGGTGGCACTCAAGTGACGAAAATCGACACGAACATGGACAAGTAAGGGAGTGATATGGTGCCCCAAGTACAAGTGTCGTAAGTGAGGAAATTGACATTTTAAGGAGCTATGAAGTGACCTTCGTGGAAAAAATGTGTCCCGGTGAAGTGTCAAATCACCAAAACTAGTTAAAACCCATTTGAGAGCTCGATGAGATCTAAATCACGGTACGACGGCTCGTCGAACTAGGCTAATGGCAGTGGTCGCAGCTAGCCGAAAGAAGAAACAGGGTTCTCTTTTAATGAGGCGCTTTTCTCCAAAATCATTCATTTTCTATTACAAGCGTGGTGAATGTGGAGAGGAGAGAAGGCCCTAAATCTTATGCGAACGTAGCATACAAACCACCGTTGGATTTGAGATCCGCTCGCTTGAGTGTAAGAGGCCTAACCTTGCTCTTGCATTTTGGTGCTTTAGATTTGGTAATAGGGCCCAACACCCTTGTGAACAACCCCTCCCTCACAAGCGGTCGCACCTTTGGGGCAAAAAGTGTTGCACTCCAGACGCAGTTCTAGGGAAAAAGTGCGACTCCGGGTTCAGAAAATGGCGTAAAACCGCGACCCGGGAGACAGGGGTGTGGTGCCGTTTATGGCCGGGAGTTGGGTTTTCGTGTGTGGTTATGGTTTTCCGATCCGTACCCCCGACAAAAATAATGTGTTTGTGCAGTATGGCAGAGTTGCGGGTCAACCGGAGAGAGGATTCCGGGAACACGGGACAGAGATCCGTGCGCATCGTGGCGTTCGTCGTGTATTGCTGCATTTGGGGTTCTCAAGTTTGTGGAGAACCCGTCGATGAGAGCAGGGAGCCTAGCCATCGGCCCGATTATCGTCATCGGGGATCCGCATCGAGATCTTTGTAGTGCAAGGGTACGGATCGAACCGACGGTCCAGATGTGTACTTCCCGACCGCCTCCACCACCGGGTATCGTGGGAGACACGTTAGCCAAGCATGGGCGTATATCATGGAGTTCGTGGAACGCCATTGTCGACCGGTCTTCAAGTCAAGGGGACTCGAATATCTACGGTGGATCTTGTAGAGGCTAGAAACCCTAGTAGCAGCCGCAAATTTCGTGGCCGCGAATCCCGGGCAAATGCCGTTCCATCACATCACCGATGGGCAGATGATGATAGTGGAGAGTGTGTTGGGTGGGGACCTACTGTGGGTGGGCCCAAATGATGCCGGTAGTGCTAAAGCGACAGCTTGTCGCTATGCAAAGGCAGTGAATCCGTTACTGCTCATATATGGGACTTTATTGTGCGCCTTCTTCTTTGAGAAGATCCCGACCTTGAGGCCTCGTGTGCGCCTTCCCGCATGGGGGGGGGGGGCCCGAGAGAGTTTTCCGGTGGATGCGTCGGCTGGGGACGACTACTCGCGAGGAGGAAGAGGGCTGGCCGGCGAGTGTTTCGACCGAGTTCTGCCCATCGGGATCGTATGCCGTTGTACATAGACGACTACCCGTATAGTGGGATGAGCTACCGTGGGGATCCTGATCTACCACTTCCGTCCGGTCGAGTCTAGGGCCCGATGGTAAGTGACAAATTGCCATTATTATATGGGCATGTTAAATTTTTGAATAGTAAATGATGATGCCGATCTCGTGACTTTTGGTATGCAGATATAGCACGTAAACCGGCAATGATATAGACGACCGGCATTGCCCGGAGCTACAGTCCGAGGGCTTCGAGAGCAAGGCACGAGGATGCAACAGCTCTATCGAGGACATCCATCGTAGATGTGAGCAGCCTTTGACCTTAGCATCGAGCGTCGGTGGCAGGATTTAGACGACCTGGGCATAGAGCCATGTGTTGGTCTCCTCTGAGTGGCGAGGTATCATGCGGCGCATGGCGATGGCTGGTCAAGCTATGCATGATCTACAAGCCGGCAGTAGAGCCATTGGCCCGAGAGTCTCGTATAGGGTGATTAGGGGCATATGGTGCCCTCTCGAGGTATGTAGCGTGTGTGGTGCCCCTTGCAGGTAAGGAGGGGCATATGGTGCCCCCGCTTGATTTGTTTGTAACATGCTATGGGCATGTCGTATGTATAGTGTATGGGAGGGGCATATGGTGCCCCCAGCTTTTGGAACATGCTATGGGCATGTCGTATGTATCGCAGTAGATGGATTCATCAATATATGGTTTGCGACACATATTATGGATATGTATCTAGCTTTTTGATGGTTGATTTAATGTTATTGTCTTGTATGAATTGTGTGTGATAAATGCCAATCTAGAACATGGTTTCAAGTAATACTATCCACATAGTGATTCTCGGTCTCGGGTACATGGTCAGTTATGGTTTCAAACGCACGTATTAATACTTACCGTAAATAGCATCTAAACAAGACAAATGGTTATGCACACGATAAACACCATTGAGTTGCATTACAAGAAGCAAAATCCAAACGAACGTGATGGCGATGCGATGCAAGAGGGCATCAATGACAGGGCCACGCATCGCATCATATTCTATCAGATTGCTGGTCAGTGTAGAATCAATGTATACCCCATTAGACAACGCAGATGCAAGGGGTGAAGATGGCCTACCTCAGCTGAGGCAAGATTCCCGGAGTAGCGACTGGCACTACTCCAGCGTAATCGATAAAGGGTGGACTGGGACCCTGCAGAAACAGACAAGACAATAAATGAGGGGATGAAAGGAATGACTGCAGCGTGAGGGGCAATGTATTCATCGAGCGGGAATGGCAAGAGGAAGAGGCAGGATGATCAAGACTGCATAAGGTGTTGTATGAGAGCTACTCCAACATGGTGAGGACCGGTCGCTGAGGTCACCAGAGACAAGCAGGTGGAGTGATCTCGGTATCAAGGGACACAACGGGGAGGCCGGCGTGACGGCTAGGCTCCGAGTGTCGTGCGTGAGGATGTAGGATGGTTACTCGTGGGACTCCGTCATCTCGAACACGGGGAGGGATGACAATGCAGCTTTGAGGATCCTGCTGCCCTGGCATACCGCGCGAGGAGAGGCATTGATTTCCCGTTCAACTCGTACTCTCGAATGACCCCAAAGATGCGCGGGCAATGCCGTGTGAGGACACGAAGGGGAGTAGTGGCCATGGACACCGCACAATGCGCACGTTTGTTGGTGCGTAGAGTCTTGGGGTTCTTGGTTACGGACGAAGAGGAGGTTTGGGCCGTAGATTCGGAACGCGACTTAACCATGGGTTGGATACGGGCAACTCGGGACAAGCATGGGTGGCAAGGACCGGGCGACATCGCACAAGGCACAAAGGGTTTGGCGGTGTCGGGGAGGGGTCGGCCGCCGTGGTGGTCTTATATTCGGGTGCCCCCACGGCCTTTGCGCGCCCTCGTGAGCCGCTACGACAGAGAGGGATCCTCGCGAGGTGCCGGGAGGCACGCAGCAACTAAAGGAAGCAGGGGACCCCCGTTGACCGTGTCAAAGCCATGTAGGGTTTGGGGTGACCAGAGGTGGCGCTCGGGGGATCAAGGTACCAGACCGGAATGCCCAAGGTCGTTAGGAAGGGAGAGGGTGGCCATGACGGTGACGAATATACTCCGGGAGGGGGAGCCAAGAAGGGGATCTCGTCCGTACAGGTACGACGGGAGGGATGGGCTCGAGATGCATGGCGTCGTGGGGAACCGCCGGGGGGGGGGGGTGCGGTTCAGTAATATCACCGTAGGAGGAAGGCCGTAAGGAGGAGGTCCTGCTGGCGTAGAAGTATGGCTAGGAGCGGTTGCGGAGGGCGATGGGGTGGTTGCGACTGGCCTCGGCGGTGCCTTTGAGGGAGGCTCGAGACGATTGCATCATGCAAACATTCATTGCCGGGATCAAAGTGGAGGGAGGAGGGGGAAGACAAGGGGAAAAGTTCCAAGTAGGGAGGAGTCCTTGTAAACGCCGGGGGAGACACTCGGTCGTGAATCGACGGCTTGCTTGTTGGCTACAGAAGAGATGGTGGTCTCGTAGAGGTCCGAGGAGGCTTCATGATATGTCAACTGGTCAATGGTGACTATCTTCCCATTATGTGGAAAAGACATCTGCGGAAAACCGTGGATAATGCCAGACATGGCAGGGGTAGCTTCACCCCAATAGAATTTTGTAGTCAAGAGGGGCATCAATGACTTCGACGTCAACGCAAACAACCCACGGCGAGGGTGATGGGATGCCATTTAAACAAAGCAATAGGCCGGAGGCATGACCATCCCACGCTCGAAGGGTGATCGCGCCGCCTCGTGGAGCCCGAGTTGCTTCAAACCGAAGCGACATCACATGTGGATGCCCCCTCATCAATTATACACCTAGATACAAGTATGCCTCCGGATTTCGATCGGGATTTGGAAAGCAACGAAGGGAGGAAGAGAGGAGGATGGTCCGATTGAGTGGCGTCAAAAACAATCATTTGGTCATCAAATAGGATCAACAATACCACTACAGATAGTAGAGCCTTCTTTTGAGAAGGGCACGACCGGAGGAGTCTGTGGAAATGGTAGCAGGGATTGCGCCAAATCATCTACTATACTATACAATTGAGCGGCTCGACCGAGCGCATTTCAGCGTACGGGCCCCTTTGGAATCTTTGGATGAACCTCAACTTTGGGCTGATGGATGCAGTGGGCCACCGGATGTCGAAAGAGGCCTTCGTAGAACTCCGAAGATGGAGGCCGGGAGCAGACCGAGCGTAAGGCTTGGGGTACCGGCGAGACCGAGTTTGGGAAGGTGAAGGTCGACGGAAGGGGAAGGATCGGATCGCATCATAAGGATCTGGTAATCAGAGGAACCAGAAATGGACGAAGGGGTGGCTACATGGCTGTCGGGGGGTTGGGTAGCCACGAATCCTTGTTGAGGGAAAGGATCAGTGAACACAGCTGGCTGGGTAGTGGCCACATTAGGAGGAGCATGAGGGGAGGCGTGTTGTCCGCGCAATGTGGCTGGAGACTCCCACATCTGTCACATCTGGGGTAAGAGAGGACAATCGTGCGTGTAGTGACCGTGAACACTGCAACACGAACAGGGCTTGTTCGTGCGAAGCGACCTGTCCGGCCTGGGCGGGATGCCCTGAGGCTGGTTGCTAGTGTTAGGGTCCATACCGACCAGTCCCCAAGCACGTGCGTATGGGTTCCGGTTGCCCTCCGCCTTTCTTTGAATAGCTGGGATTAATCGCACCGTCGTGCAAATACTTGACCTGGAGGAGGTTGTAAGTGCTGTTGCAGGTTGTGAGGAGGCAAGGAAGGCGGAAGCGCATATGCTGGAGGAGCTGGCGCACCAGGCTGTGGATAAAAGTAAGGGTTGGGTTGGGCGACATTGAGGTAAGCAGGAGGTTGGGCAAAAGGAGGAGGCATGCCGTATCCTGGATACATGTTGCCGGGAGGGGGAAGAGTGCTTGAGGTGCTGGCCCGTCCCTGAGGGAGACCATAGCCCATAGGAGGGTGAGCAGATGGGTGGGAAAGAGATCCAACAATACCGTCGGCGGAATGAGATGCCCCCGGGGCGTTAGCGCCACCGGGCCTGGGGATGTCAGGAAGAACGGTATAAACATAACTAGATTGAGCGTAGATCAGGTCATATTTTAAAGCTATTTGGAGGGCGGCTTCTTCAGATTGAGGAAAGTGAGAGGCGACATCTTTGCCGATGGGAGACGGGAGGGTGCGAAGGAACCATTCCATGTAAACCCGATCTTCGAAGGGAGGGGCTCGACATAAGCTCCGTCTTCGTCGCCATTCTTGAACATGGGCAGAAAGGCGTGTGGAAGAGGATTGCTTAAATGAAGTCAAGAGCTCCATGCCAGTGTCGTATCGGAGAGGGAGCTGGAAGTATGACAAAAAGGCTTGGGCAAGAGTCTCGAACGTGGTATGGGAGGAAGTGGCCTGTTCGACATACCATTTAGAAGCTTCGCCGGTAAGCGTGCGTTGGAACAAACGAAGACGGATGGAGTCATCGGTAATGGAATTGGAGGAACACCACATGTGGAAAGACCGGATGTGATTGGTTGGATCTTCTCCATTAAGGCCCTCGAACTTAGGGATATCAGAGGGCAGCTTGGTGGGCATAGCGGGCCAGGTAGCATTGTGGTGAATAGGGTCATTAATCAACTGATGGAAATCGGGGAGGCTGAGGCCTGCAATGTACGGCAGCACGGGGGTGGCCGGGGTAGTGGTTGTGGCGGTTCCGCTAGAAGTGGGGCCGGCATTGGGGCCGGGAGAACCGCTAGCGTTAGGCCCTGGACCAGACATAGTGAAGGTAACAGGGGGAGAACCAGAAGGAGAAGGAGGACCCGATGAATCAGGAGAGGAGTCGGAGTGCGGAATCGAAGGTGGACTGGCTCGACGACGGCGGTGCGGAGCAGGTCGATCAACCGGAAACTGAGGGTGAAGGCCAAGAAGTCTCCGGGAAAGGCGCCTTGGGGGCGCAATGATGACAGGAAGAAGGAAACCGACAAGGGCAAAAGGGGACAGAATCAAGAAAGGTTAAGGGCAGATAAGGTGCAGTGACAATTGATTTTAGAGTCTTTGCCAGGCGGTGTTAACCAGGCGCTTCTTCACTTAGGGTCAGTGTGTGGTGTGCGTTAATTTTAATTTTTAAAACCTTTCCGTTGTTGAGAGCAAGAAAAAGTGTGCTGCGTAGCTGAAAATAAACCTACAGAGAACAGAGTATAATGCTGAAATAACAGAAAAATAACAGCTACGTATGCATCTATTTAACCCAAGAAGGTGGGTCTCTCACAAATATGCTGAAAAGAAAGGGAAAAACTATGTAAAACACACATAAAGGGAGCTCAACAGATCTAGGGTCAAAAGGGACAGAGATCTGGAGGATAAAGCTGCAGGCAAGAGGTGCAGATCACAGCCAAGAGACAGAAGCAAGGTGGCTAGAAAAAGGGAAGGAAATCAGCAAAAAACCGGAGGGGCAAGGCGGAGGCCTTTAGAGGAGGTCCAAACAAAACGACAAGAGGTGATTTGAAAGGAAAAGAGGCTGATTTCAATGGATCTGAAAGGGAGGTAACAGATCTGGAAAAGAGGGGGCTGAAGCTCTGAAACCGACGGCTGAAACAGCTAAAACTCTTCCACAAAAAGTGGAGGGTACTAAAGCCCTAAGGGGTTGGGTTCCCACTTAGATGAGTAAAAACAGATCAGATCTTGGTCAAGGCAGGCTGAGACAGAGGCTGGAAGACCCTGACAGAAGCTGCAGCAGAACCCAGAAAAATTGCAGAAAAAATGCTGGAAAAAAGGCAGGTCGCAGTTTCTGACCTGATCTGAGTGCAGGTCGCAGAAAACAGGCTGAAAAGTGCGACCTGGAGGTCCAGGTCACAGGTTTAGGGCCAAAATGTGCGACCCCCCTGTTCCGGTTGTCTCGGCGGCAGATTTTCAGAAAAGTTGCCGTCTCAGTTGCGGCTGGTGTCGCTTACCTGCGCAATAGGGCCAGAAACACACGGAAGTTAGAAATTTTAAGTTTTTAGGGTTTTATGTGAAAAAAAAATGACATAAAAAGAGGAAAACTAAGCAGCTGAAAAGAAGCCCTAGGGCCTGAAGTAGCTGGATATGCAGGAATATGAAAAACGACAGCGGTCGTAATTTAAAACCCGTGTGGAGTCACCATTTGTTAGTATGAATTCTTCGTCGAAGTGTACGAAAAAGAACCACTTTAGCTACGCATAACTAATAGCCCTAACAACAATAGAGGCTGCCAAACATCTTCAGATCTGCAATTAGTAGTTAAAATGCCGCAACAAACAGATCTATAAATGGAAAGACATTAAGCAGTAAAGTAAAGAGTTTGCTCCATGCATCCAACAGACAAGACAAGAACACGATTTTTGAATTAATTTTTATATTACAGGGCACCTGGGAGGAAACAAGAAGGTGTATCCAGATCTCCTCAATGGGATGGGTTCTTTGTAGTCCTCAGCACTTCAGATCTAAGCTTTCTCTCTCTTGTAGATGTAAAAAACCCAATGCAGAAAGTAGAGCTCAATGGGAGCAAAATGGTAGAAATGAGACCAAGTGTATAGATCCAGAGTGATCTAATAGGCAACAAAAGGTGAAGAATGATGGGGAAAACCCTCCTATTTATAACAAAATACTGGGTCATTCTAGATCTTGGTGCATGATTAAAATAATGTTAATCAAATCTAGATCCACCTCTATGGAATATTTTATTATTATTTGTTGGAGGGAAAGGGTGTTTGACTTGGGACAAATCCCTTGATTAGTGAAGAATAAATAAATAAATGATTTATTTATCTTTTTAAGGAAGTGGTTGGGATATAATCAAATAAATAATGATTTATTTAATTAATGGTGGTTGATTTGGTCATATTTAACAAGGAATATTATCTAAATAAGATTTAAATAATTATTCCTAGAAAATAATAAGATAACTATGGGTTTATCTCATTAATTTCTTTGTTTTTGGGTTAAACATGACTAGGAATAATAATTAAATTATGGTTTAATTAATTATTCCTTTTGGGGTTTCCTATTTAACATAGTGAAAGCAGTTTTACTTGGGGTAAAACTGGTCTTACATGGTGTACTTGGGTCCATCTAATGATGAAAGGTTAGATGACCAAAAAATGGTGTAACAGTTTGAATCAATTTCATAATGTTTGTAATGGACATAGCTTTCAGGAATTGATAGTTTAATTGGAATTATTCCACCTAGGAGTTTCCCCGTGGATTCTTACATTTTGTTGTTATAGTCCTGGAGAGTAAGAGTTTGTTGTAATTTGTTAAAGTAAAATGAAGAATGGAATCCTTCAAATTCCTCCCCTTAGGTGACATGAAAAATTTGTCTAATGTGTGTGGTGTTCCCTTTAACCTAGTGTATCCTGTAACTAGGATTCTTTTTCTTCAGCAAGTGCTTCATGTGACTCATGTAATTAGGTACTCCACTTTCAAATATATATAATGATCCTAGAATATCACACAAGAGATTATGATATTCACTTAATGATATTACACTTGGATACCATCTTATCCACCAATGTTATTGGTCCAATTATTCGTCTCCTTATCTCAAAATGAATATAAGACTAAAAATAAGTAGTATATTCTCAACACCATATATATATTTGACAACAACTAATAAATAGAGAAGATAATCCCAATCAGTATTGTGCCTACCCTCTCCATGTCTTTAGGTTCCTTAATCATATGTATAACCTAGAAAACTCAAAATATAATTCCACATGTTATCTCATATTGAGCATGTCTTCGAGGCTATAACCCCGCATGGGGACCTTGATTGTAATATCCCTAAAATCAGGGATTCAGCAATACATCAACTATATAACGGTCTTGATGTGGTGAATAAGCTTATAATATGCGTGAGGAACATAAATACATCATATTTAACTACAACAGCCACTTTAGTTCAGATTTACAATCCAAAGGATGGGGAAAATCATCAATTTATGCACTAAAAAGCTTAATATCAAAGATTTGCATAACAATAGGGGATGGGGACAGTTGGATCTGATAGCTTAGGTCATGATGGAACTATTCTCCAAATTTCAGCTCAAACTAAGCGTTCTAGCTAAGTTAAAAATTTATGCCTTTCCCGACTAGTCTAGAAAACCCTGATTTCCCATGAATTTGCTAAATAGAAATTTATGAATACTATGAGAGCGTAATTCCCACTAGGGTTGCTACATAAAATGATGGAAGATGACTGATATGTAGCTTATATTGATCATATACTATAGAAATAGAGGTTTAACCTCTTTTACACAAAGAAAAGGACACCCGACAAGGGTTTTCGGAAATTTACATGTACCAAAGGTAGGACTGCAGAAAATAACATTGTCTACTAAAAATATGCATTGAAGATGACTAAATATGAGAATATCAGCTCAGATAAATTAGGGGAGCAAAGCTCTAACCCTTATAAGCAAAAATACATCAATCCTCCAAAAGATTGGCTAAAACATACAAAATGGAAAAAATGCTGGAGTTGCTGGGAAACAGCTACAACTCAAATATGGAACTAAGTACAGAAGGCTGAATATGATGAAAAATATGAAGTAGACCTCCTCTAATGGATCTCAAAAGTGGAAGGCTGATCCTTACACTTGAGATCCCACCCTCCAATCAATCTGCAAAACCCCGCAACAAATGTACTATGAAAATAATGCAGCTGTTGGAGAAAACTGCATAGTAGGGGAAAGAATATGTTTTGGCCTGATGCCAAGATCTGAAAATAAGCTCTCAAGCTTCCAAAATGATCCTCAAAGGCAAGAAAGACTCCCCCTCTGAAAAACAAGTAATGGAAGAGGTATTGTGGAGTCTGCATGGCAACACCCTACAACACAGTATTATGCTGCTGTAGCAATAACGTTGTCCTGGAGGATGATGCTTCAGTCTTGAGCCAAAATAATGATGGGAAAAACTCACCCAAGCAAGCAGTCAAAGTCCCCTGGGGCTGAGGGTGAGATCTCCGAACGGAGACACTCGGTTGACTAAACAGTGTTGCAGACTAGTGAAACAACCAGCGTGCTCAAGAAGTCGAAATGACCAACTCAATATCATAAACATATGCATGGATGCCAATAGCTCTCCTCCCCTACATTTATATAGCAATTGGATACTCCTCATGGGCCCTTCCTCTAGAAGCTTCCCTTCCTCTAGAAGCTTCCCTCCTACGTTGTCATGTAGTGCTTTCCAACTCATACCTTGCACTGGTTCACTTGGTCAAACCTCTTTGCAAATATCTCCTTTCACATATGAGGGTGTGAAATCTGGTTCCATGGCTGATCCATTTTCATACTAGAGGGATTTTATTTATGTTTTTATTATCTTTTGGCCTCCTTACCCAATTATTCACCTCCTAAATGAGTTTAGACAAAATTTAATGTTCCAATTTATTGAAGAAAAAATTGGAACATTACAATCCTCCCCTCCCAAATGTTGCTTGTCCCCAAACAACTGCAAGGATATAACTGAAGAATCTATGCTCAAGGCATGGATTCTATAATATAATGAAGAACATCTCCCTCATGTGGATCCTCCATCCCCAAGCAAACATCCAAACAAAATGAGCCACCTCCCAACAAGGCAACTCCTGAAAATCTCCTTCCACCTTAAGCTCTGGTAATGAAGGTGGGCTAAAAATATGAACTTGGCAAGAATCATAGCTTACCCCATGCTGTCCTTCTCTCCACTCATAAAAAGTGTAGAGTGTATGCTGATCTTGGGCTGCAAAAGTATTGCCCTCCAAAGTGAAGAACAATCCTCCAAAGAAGGCTCCTCCAACAATGAAGAACAAGTTGGCCCAAAAAATTCCATCCATGAAGAATAGGACATGGTCATCATGGAACATCCTAATGAAAGTTTTGATGAAGGTTATACATGATTATATGTGATGCAAACAATTTCTCACAATGATACAACATAGTCTCATAAACTGCAACTTCAAAAAAGTACATGGCAAGCAATGTCCATGATTCATCACATCTACTAAAGGATAGTAAATCGCTGAATGTAACAACAATAATACATGATCAAGCACTTGCCCATGGCTGTACAATGTATGAATATCAATCTTATAGCCCACGTCAAAAGAGAACAAAAATTTGGCTGTGGTGGCCATATCTCTTCTCATGTTCCTATTAGAACATGTAGTGCAGAAATTGTGAGAAATCTTCCCACTTACGGACACATCCAGCTCATGTGTCTCCCTCATAATCAAGCTTCCCATAAAAATATGATCTATATCAGAAAATGGAGACATGATCAGCAGCAAATAAAGAAAATTCTGAAGGTTACAAATGATGCAAGAAGTTACCGACAACTTTCCCCATAGTGACAGTGTAGTTTTACAAGTTGTTGCTTGGTAAAAGTACATGGAAAAATGTTTCTTTTTACATGGTTAATCATGCATGTCTTTATATGATACATGTTATAGTGCAGAAAATGAACATACATGTAGTGATAAAATATTTTCCCAAGGCCACAAAAGAGATGGCTGCCTCCATCATGTATATTGGCCCAATACAATTCATGGAGCAATTTGACGAGCTTCCCATTTTGTGAAGCAATGCACTGCATAAGAATGGTAAGAGTGTGCAAATAAATGAATGTATAGACAAGCTTCTCACCATATGCTATAAATAATATGGTACATGGGTCCATACATGAGTCCCTCATAGTGTTTTGGCATGCTATGAAGAAGAATGAACCATGTGCTACAATAAGATAATCCTCCTTATGCTTGAAAACCCAAGCCAAGAGGAATATGCCATAGATGTATCTATCATCATTACCTCCTCTTTGTTCATCAAGTGCAACAAATATGAAGTGATCCTAGGACCTATGGGTTATGGATCCACCATATATCTACTGGGCACACTTCATCCATAAGTCTTTACTCCAAGGTGACAATGCTGTGAGCTTATGCAAATAAGCTCCTATCAATACATAACTATGTTCTTTGACATGCTCCTTGTCAAAGATTCTCCCAATAATGCTGCAACAAATGTGGAATACTTCCCAATATGGAAGTGCTTCCCAATAATCATCAAAGACCAAGGAGATAGTGCCATCCCCTCCTCCTGCAACATCATACAAAGTGTGAGAGCAAATCTGCCCTTGCTCTCCCAAGCAAAGCAACAAAGTATTTTTCTGCCTCCTCATACTTCCATCATACAACTCATGTGATGAAGACACATCAATATCATGCATCCATTCTCTATGTTGCTCAATGATGCAAGTATCCTGCCATATTTTCTCCATCCTCCCATTCTTAGGAAGAGTGTTTTCCAAGTGATGGACAAACTCTTTCAAGAGTAACCAGTGCAGCCAAGCCTCCTGCTGCCCGGTATCATAGATCTGTAGGTAGCTTCCTAGCTCGTTGCTCATCGACCACATCCACTCAATCACATGTGGATGCCTCCTTCTCCTCATCCTGTTACTCCTCCCATGAGGGCTACCATCCTCCCAAATAAAATTCCTGTCTTTGCACTTCATGGGATTTTGAAATGCAAGCTCCTTAAGGATCAATGAGACCCTATCAAGAATCAAATAGGTGGTAGGAAAAAACCTCTCATCATGATGTGCATGGCTCAAGGGATGTCCAACACAAGCATGAGAGATGTTATCCATCCTAAGATGTCCTCCATATTCTATCTGATCTTGTGAGAAGGGAAGAAAAGCATTGCATTCCATGGTGTGTCGCAGTGCATCTCTGATGAGATCTCTCCTTGAGACCTCCCTTCCATCCATAGTCTTCCAAAACCAATGAGGTCTTGGATTTGAAAGTAGAAGTTCCTCTTTGAGCTGAGAGGAGCTCATTGAGAAAGTGTCATCTTGAAGGGAGAAAAGGTTTCTTACTCCAAGATGTCTACCATCAATCTTCAAATCTTCAAACCCCAACCTCCAATGTGAATTACAATCCAACAATGGCTCATGAGAATGATGGTTTGATTCCTTCTTGAGTGTTTCCTTGTTTCACAGCGCAGCGCAACCAAGCTGCTCTATAGTAGCAATGAGATTTGACTCTTGGTCATGCAAAAGTAAATCTCCACATTGATCAAAAGAATTTGATGCAACAATGGAATGTGGAAATCTTTTCATACCTTGATGTGTATTTGGAACTTCTTGTAGGGCTACAAGAGTCCCTTCCTCAAAAGTGTTGGCTACCCCAACTGTTGATGCATGTGGCTACTCCTCCATGAGTGGGACAACGTTATCATAAGCCCCTCAAGAGGTGATGTGATCTCTTATTTATTTGTTCTTTATCCCTCAAAAGTTTGGATCAAAATTTGAGTGAACTCTGCAAAAGTCTTCACCCTTGCATGGCTCAAGTGGCTGCACTAGAAATCATAGGCTTCACCCTCCACATGCAGTGCTGAGATTTCAACAACTTCTTTCCCTGCTACAGGATGTAGTAGGAAAAATTCCTCCAACTTTCTCACCCAAGTTCTTGCATTAGATGACCCATGAAAGGTAGACAACAAAAATATATTGCCTTTGATTTCTTTTCTGCTGCATGGTCTCTTCTCTTGCTTCAGCTGGATGAACTAAGGAAAATCTAGAGTCTCCTTGAAGGCTCTAGGTTGAGACCTATACTCAACAAGGTAATCACTGAGAATCTGATGATCCAAATATCTTCCATGCTCAATATCTTCTTCTTGATGAGAATAGGAAGTGCATGGTACTTCCTCTTCTTTTTCTTCAATCTTCTTGACCTCCTTGAAGGTGGATGCATTTCATCTGGATCTGAAAATAGATGAGAATAAACTCATCTTTTTCAATTTTCTAATCTTCTTGGGCTTAGACTCATAGGGATTAGTGGATCATTCATACATATGGAAAGGTGACCTCCTAGTGGTATGCTACAACTTTGAACTCTGCGTGCTAGATCCCCCATTGTTCCATTCACTTTCATCCTGCCTGAGCTGACACTAATCTTTGAAAGGAAAAGTTGCTCTTAAGTCTTCCCCCATGGATTTCCATTTATGGAAATAGTCTCCAAAGGGTATATGATCATGCTTCCTCCCTTTCTTACTCAGTACTGGAGGTAAGAATGTAGGCATTTTGATCCTGGTTGGCCTACTGAAGGCTAGTGAATGCTGGTCACATTGTTGTGAGATCCCCATATTTGTCACCTCTACGGCCTCTGGTGGGTAAGATTATTCCTACCCTATTTTTTCATATAAAAATTTCCCCATGGTTTCTCTTCCGGTGTCGTAGATAACTAACTCCACAGGCTGAGTCAGAACTATGCTTTGATACCACTGTAATATCCCCAAAATCAAGGATTCAACAAGACATCAACTGTATAACGGTCTTGATATGGTGAATAAGCTTATAATAGGCATGAGGAACATAAATAAATCATATTTAACTACAGCAGCCACTTTAATTCATATTTACAATCCAAAGGATGGGGAAAATCAGCAATTTATGCACTAAAAAGCTTAATATCAGATATTCGCATAAAAATATGATATGGGGATACTTTTATCTGATATTTTAGGTCATTAGGGACATATTCTCTGAATTTCGGCTCAAAATAAACAGTATAGCTAAGTTAAACAGTTCCACCTTTCCCGACTAGTCTAGAAAACCCTTATTTCCCATGACCTTGCTAAACAGAAATTTTTGAATACTATGAGAGCATAATTCCCATTAGGGTTGCTACAAATTTTTTTTTAATATGACTGATATGTATCTTATATTTATCAGATAGTAGAGAAATAGAGGTTTAACCTCTTTTACACAAAGAAAAGGACACCCGGCAAGGGTTTTCGGCAATTTACATGTACCAAAGGTAGGACTGCAGAAAATAACGCAGTATACTGCAAAAATACATTAAAGATGACTGAATATGAAAATATCAGCTCAGATAAATGAGGGGAGCAAATCTCTAACCCTTATAAGAAAAAATGGCAAAAATGCCGGAGTTGCTGGGTAGCAACTGCAACTCGAATATGGAACTAAGTAGAGAAGGCTGAAGATGATGAAAAATATGAAGTAGACCTCCTCCAATGGATCTCCAAAGTGCAAGGTTGATTCTTACACTTGAGATCTCACCCTCCAATCAATCTGCAAAACCCCGCAGCAAATGTACTATGAAAATAACGCAGCTATTGGAGCAAACTGCACAGTAGGGGAAAGAATATGTGTTGGCCTGAAGCCAAGATCTGCATATAAGATCTCAAGCTTCCAAACTGATCCTCCAAAGTCAAAAAATACTCCCCCTCTGAAAAACAAGCAATGGAAAAGGTGTTGTGGAGTCTCCACGGTAACACCCTACAACACAGTATTATGCTGCTGCAGTAATAACGCTGTCCTGGAGGATGATTCTTCGGTCTCGAGCCAAAATAATGATGGGAAAACCTCACCTTAGTAGGAACTCGAAGTCCCCCAGGGTTGAGGGTGAGATCTCCGAACGGAGACACTTGATGCACTAAATAGTGCTGCAAACTAGTTAAACAACCAACATGCTCAAGAAGTTGAAATGACCAGCTCAATATCATAAACATATGCATGAATGCCAATAGCTCTCCTCCCCTCCATTTATATAGAAATTGGAGACTCCTCATGGGCCCTTCCTCTAGAAGCTTCCCTTCCTCCAGAATCTTCCCTCCTACGTATTCATGTAGTGCTTTCCAACTCATACCCTGCCCTGGTTGACTTGGTCAAACCTCTTTGCAAATATCTCCTTTCACACATGAGGGTGTGAAATCTGGTTCCATGGTTGATCCATTTTCATACTAGAGGGATTTTATTTATGTCTTTATTATCTTTTGGCCTCCTTACCCAATTGTTCACCACCTAAATGAGTTTAGAAAAAATTTAATGTTCCAATTTAATGAAGAAAAATTTGGAACATTACATTGATCCCCTTGAGATTGTTCAATACTTTAGCCTCTTCTATAGTTTTCTCATGCTTAATATTCTAGGCATATTTTTCATCTGTGATATTAGGGGAATTTTGAGGTCTAAAATGGGCCTCCTAAGGAAATTATAAAATAATAGTGGAAAAAATCAAATAAGATTTGATGACATCAAATTTTAGAGGGAAAAATGGAAAAACTACTTTTTCAACTCATATTTTCAACTTATCTCCCAAATTTTGTACTCGCCTGCAGTGGGAGTACTTATGCTGATTTAATGACTTAGGAGACCATGGCAGCCCATGTTGAGGTTGCATACTTTGATGGGTCTTAATACACTTAAAAAATGAGAAATACATAAAAACGTGATTACAATCACGTTTTTTATGTATTTCTCATTTTTCGTCTCCTAGAGTTCATCGAGCTATGCGCCATGGGTACTCCTTGGATGTAGAGAATTAAATTTCTCGTATCCAACAAGTACTCCCGCTCGAAATTTGAGTAAAAATTTTGGGAGATAAGTTGAAAATACGAGTTGAAAAAGTAGTTTTATTATTTTATTATTTTTTAATATTTTTACCCTTTTATTTAAAAAATGGTGAATCATCCCCAATGGTTGACATTATCATCTTGAATCCTATTGGTTGTTATAAAGTTGATTTTTGTTGTACATTTTTCTTAGGAGGCCCATTTTAGACCTCAAAATTCCCCTAATGTGATGTTAGGTCCCTATAATACTAGTGTATCCCCTTATTGTTATTATTAGTATAGCCCCTTGTTTTTATTGTGCCCATTTACTCCCCATATTGTTATTATTGTTACACATAGAAGCCCACTATTGTTAATGTTATGCCCTTATATTATTATAGTTATGTCGGCTTTGATTATATTGCGACCCCTTAGACTACTATATATATAAAGGACATTTTATCATTTTAATCATGGAAGAATTGTTCATTTATGTAATTTAAAGGAGGTTCCCCCCTCGAAGAGAATAATTTTTAATTCGTTCCTCTATTCTTTCTTCTATTTTCTGAGCTGGTTGCATAAAATTTGGTATTAGAGCTTTGAATTCTAGGGTTTTGCTTCTTCAAACATTTCATCTTGGAATTTTTTCTTGTTTATATTATTTAGGAGGATGTTGAGGATTATGCTAGATTGGCATGAGGTCGAGATATTTACTCGAATGAAGTATTATGTTTCCAACATATTTTTCCTATCTTCAGACATAACTTATTGTATTTATATTTCTAAATTAATTTGGTTAATGTAGAGCTCTCAATATATTTTTGTGAACTAATACTTTTCATTCCACCATCTTAACAAAAGCTTTGAGTTTATACAAATTTTAATGTAGCAATATTTTCTAATACCATTTCAATTCTTATATGTTATAAAATCTAATACATAATTCACTTCGAAACAATTTGTGTTATTATAACTAACTAAAAATCTCAAATTCCAAATGATAATAAAATAAATTTTAATATAAAAAATATATAAACAATTCAATTTTAATATTTATTTTAATTCTCCCTAATGGGGTCACCAAACACCTAGCGAGAGCACCTTGGATTAATTCCCATGAGAATGATGTAGGTGAGTGAAGGATACTGATTAATGTGGCCACACAGGATGCTGACTCGCATAACTCTTGAGACCTACCTATGTGTGTTACATTGTGTAGCAATGTTAGTTTAACAATTGTTGTATCTTGGGTGATGAATTCAAAGTGTAGGGTGGCAGATGGTAGCATTAAAGGCCACACAATTTGGATAGATCCATAGGGTAGATTTGATTCTATGGAATCCTTGAATACTGTTTTTTTTTCTTCTTATAAGGGCCATTGTGCCTTCATATGGGATCTTGGTTCATTTGGAGGTGTATCTCGTCTCTCGAGCTATAAATTTAGTTGTGTGTGGTGGAATCATGGTTGCTGAAGATGGAGGGATGATCCGGGCTAGTGGGTACTCATTGAAATATGTTTCTTGAGGTTCTAGTACTTTTTCGAGAAATTAATTTTTGTGGTGGTTAGTAAGGTGAAAACGTTACTTCTCCTTTGGACTGGCTGGCATCGTATGTGGACTTGTTCTCATTTTGAAGAGAATTCTCTAGAGGGTACTCATAGTTTGTGGTGGCTCTAGTTTTTTGTTGTGCCCCTCAGGAAAAAACACCCGAGGGTGGTGGCATAACCAGATGTGAGGTGAAATTCAAGGCGTTGGCTAGTTTCTACCTAGTTGCGACTATCCTTGTTTTGGGTGTGTTGGGGCCGTGCTTGTGGCTTGAAAAATTCTATCGTCCTTCCCCTATTCTAGATATGGTGTGTTGGAAGAAAAATATTAACTAGGGGTTTTTGAAGGGTGTTGGTGGAAAAGGCTTGGTGGGAGGTCAGGGTTGGAAACAATTATAGAGTTATAATTGGGAGGTTGTGGGAGGGCTCGTGTCTGGTTGGGTGTGTATCATCGATTGATTCCATCGGAGATTTAGTGTTCCCCTTGGTCATTCTAGTAAGAGTTGTTTGGGTTTCGCCATCAAGCCAATGATCCAAGTTATCCTTATGAGTATGTTGTTAGTGGAAAATGAGTGAGTAAGGTTGCTTTGGCCTGGGGGAAGTATTTAGGTAGAGTGGAGGCTCCAACCATGCTAGAAACAATTGTTGAAAAACTAAGAGCTGTCAAGGCAAACATGGACATCATAAGGGAGAACTGTTATGAAGACTCAAATTCATCGGCAGCCTTTACGAATGACATTAATGTCATCCTCAATGAGACTCTACATCAGCTTGAGAGCATTCAAAGGAACTCGAGATGCCTGACGGTTTGTGGGACGTCGAGGCCCAATTATAACACATCGACTTTCATATGTATGCATGAGATGGATTCCGAGTAGTTACTCCTGGCCTTCATCCTTACCACCCTCCGTGACATGAGACTCATAGGGTCATTATATTTTTTGCCATATTTTTTCTATATACAGTTGCTAAGCCTCTGAGAAATAATGGTTGTATGGTTATATGTAATTGTTTCTCTGACATCCCTCGCTCTCAACTCTAGTATTCATGAAGCCACATGGCCCTTGAAGATATTTTTGTACTTTTGTTGTAAAGTTTGACAATATAATATTGTTGTGTTGACAGACAGATAAAACAAAATAATTTTATTTATTTTAATTCACTAGGCCATTTTTAAGAGATACCTAATTCTATCACAGTGAAATTCAAAGTTTTATATATGTCATTTTTCACCATGAAAAAAATAATGGTGTTGATTAATGCATATCAACCAATACTAATGTGGTTGTGATGGTTGAGTGTAGATGTGGTTGGATAGAATTAGTAAATCATGGCTACCTTTTATGTACTATGGTTGACTAAGTCAAGTTTTGTTGATCTCCATTGACTTTAGTTGACTATAATTGACCATATTGTCTTTAGCTCTCTAAGATAAATGAAAATTAACTATATTTGATGATGATATGCAATGTGTGATTATGTTTGACAATGGTTTCCCATATTTTTTTGATTGAACATTCATTTCCATGTTTGATCATGATATGACCATGGTTAGCCATCGTGGAAAATGAATTAAAGAGAAAATGGCATGACAGAATCAAAGGAGGAAAGAAGTATGAAACAAAAAAAAATATGAGGTAAAAATATTCAAAATTATGGAGGACAACTCAAAAAATATTTTATAACATGAACGCCTCACAAAACCAATGGTTTCAAGCCTTTATTGTCTCCTAATAGAATGTGAATATTTCCAACTATTGAAAGTGTACATATTGGATGTATAACATAATGGGATTCTTACAATAGTGATCTTCAGTTTTTTTGATATTATATTATATAACAAGCCTTTAGCACTACCCTTGGTCATCAAGGTGCTAAATTTTAGCAATTAAGCCCTAAAATACCTAGGAAAATCACCATACCAACATTTAATAAAAAACTACAAATTATATATATATATAATATATATATATATATATATATATATATATATATATATATATATATAGTCACAACCCCTTGTATTAAGGTGTTAATATCAAGCCTTGACTTGATATTAGAATGTGCAAGAATGAATAATTTATCATATTCTACTACATTTAGTTTCCCAAGGAGGTGGTTAAGTATAGCAATGAAGGCCAAATCCTTCACATATCAACATACTGGAAAATACATATGTTCACAATATTTTCCAATATTATGATATTTTAAACCTCTTGGTTATTCCTTGGTCAAGGAGATGCTTAGGTGTAGAACCTAAGAATTAAGGTCATCAACATATCAACTATCAAGAAAATGGACGAAGCACACACATTGAAATTTGTCGATATTGGGATGTCGGAGTGCCCAATTTATGTCAACAAACACAAAGTTCAATGACGTCTATAACAGTATTTCTCATCTTCGGTAATCATAAGCCTATGTTTTCTAAGAAAATTTGTTGTTAAAGTTTTACAAGGATTTTACAATATTCTCGTACAAGAATCAAAATTTTGAAATTTTAGGTTCGACTCTCTAGATAGGAAAATCACTGTGAAAGGAAGTATGCCATCTAGAGCCCACTTTATTGAAAAATTGAGTTATATTAAAATTTCCATATCCTCTTATATGAACATACCTATTAGATAATAGGATCAGGTAAAAAAATCACCAATATTTAATGGAAAAGTCCCTGTCCAAAGCGTTGAGAAAGCCATGTTAAAATATTTTGAAAATTTCTCCAAGAAGTGATCTGAAAGCACTTTGATGTGCTACTTGGGAATATTTTTTAGTGCTAAGGTTCATAATTACCAATCCATGAAATGTTGAATTGAAGCTAGATTTTAGGTTATGAAGAGTAAGAAATGTTGGACAATTCCTTGTTGTATGTCATGTTGATATTTATACTCTCCAAGATCTGAAATGTTGCATGGGAGGAAGTGCCAAATTTAAAATTTGGTATTGAGGAAAGCATAAAATTATAGATATTTCATGTTGGTAAATAATATATATGAAATGCGATTTGAAGGTGGAACCATCAAATCAAAAAGTATTACCAAGGAAAAACATGATTTTGGATGGGATTAAATAATAGACCATGTAGTAGTGACTAAATTGGATCACGTAATAGAAAATGTAGTTTAAGAAGCTAGTATTTGAAGGAAGCCTCTAGTTAAAATATGGGTTGTATGAATTGTTTATAAAAGAACATAGTTCAAATTATGTTGTATCACTTATTATAAAAAATTTAAGTATATTAAATGAGTAAATAGTAAAGAGTATTGGTGTTTATTGTACGTTGTGCTTACTAATTATTATTGTAATAGTAGGTTTATTCCTAAAAGGAATCGTCATTTAATGAAGTATTATAGCTTTTCTCTTAGGAACATTTCCAAGTATGTCTTTTATTTCATGTGAAAAAGGTGAACCACTTAAGTGTGTGATCTACTTCAGTGCAGTTGATGTTCTTCTTTATTGGAGTGACTGATCTCTAGTGGTAGGGAGACCTAGAAAATTACTAGCTTCACCACACTAGAAGAGGGGAGCTATACAACTTAGTAGCTAGAAAAGGTTGTCACCTAATGTTATATTTAAAAATAGAAAAATAATAGTTACATTAACATATTAAAATAATAATAACTAGCATTTGCACCACATGTACATATTAAAATAATAATAACTAGCATTTGCACCACATGTTGCAAAAGAAACACCTTAAGGAAATAGCATGGGAAAGAGTAGCGTAGAAGAAATAAGATTTTGCAGATAAGGAACCATCATGAGGGAATGAGAGGAAAATTGTGCTTCCATGGAAGCAGGTTGTGGGGGTTTCAAAGATATTGTTGATAAGTTTTTGCAGAGAAGGAACCATCATATAGGAATGAGAGGAAAATTATGCTTCCATGGAAGCAGGTCATGGAGGTTGCAAAGATATTGTTGATAAGACTTATCAATGAGAAAATCTTGTTTTAAACATTGAAATAGGAAATTAGGGTGAAAATCCTTTTTTGATTAATAATCATCCGAAAGAAGCATGAAATGAGCATGTAACTCAAATAAGATATTTTAAATACATTCAAGTATAATCTATCTAGCATAGATGTAAATAAAGAGAATTTTTATTAAAGAAATATATTTTAATCCAAGTTCATCTACATATGCCAATTGCATTCATCACTTAAGAGCAGTAAAAAAAATTATTGAGAAAACAAATCCAACACATTTGTAGAGAAAATTATAACACACTATCACATTTTTCTTATCAGAGTTAAATTCTACTATATGCAACAACGATGGATTTCATCACTTAGAGCAGTAAAAACAACGATGGATTTCATCACTTAGAGCAGTAAAAACAGGTTTGTTGAGAAAACAACTCCAACACACTTGTAGAGAAAATTATAACACACTATTACAATTTTCTTATCATAACTAAATTCTCTTATCTTATTCTTAATTGATGAAGAGTATATAATTTTTAGGGTGTTGTTCTATGTGCACTAAAATTCAGATGGTGTCCATCACAATGTATGGGGTTCATTGCAACCATGGATATATTCTGTGATTTGTTGTGATTTTTTTCGTGTGGCTAAAGTTTAGTTTTGGTTGTGACCTAACTATGATGATTCAAAAAAAAATTATCATCTCAGATCCTTATAGATTTAGATATATTATGTGATCTAATGTGATGTTTTGTTTCTCACAATGATTCAAAAATCAGTATTATACCACAATATTGACTTTCTCACTCGAGAGTAAATTGAGCGGTTATGGTTAGAAGCAGAGTAAATTGAGCAGTTATTGTTACAAATTGTTGTATAAGATGAGAAATTATGGATTTCATAACATATATCTATTTTGAATTGACATCATGCATCTAATATGATCTATTTCAACTGAGAACATCAATAGATCACTGTGTCAATGATAACTTGTGACATCCATAGCCATTTTCTTTGATTATGGATGAGGTTGCAAACTAATAACTTGTGAAATCCCTAGCAATTTTCTTTGATTGTGGGTCAGGTTATAAACTAGAATACACTCTCTCTTCAGAAGGGTCTACAATATATATTGGATAGAGGGAAATTTTATGATAAAACTTATACAAAAAAACCGTAAGGATTGAGTGAGTATTTTCTTTTGTAAGTTTTGTTTGGAATTGAAAAATAATACAAATATAAAAGCTAAAATTATGTAGTGAAAATTTTGTTTAAAATTTCATAATAAAAGGTTGAGTAAGTTTGACATCATATAATATCAAAATTGTTTATGATTATAAAGTAAAAAACATTGAGATTTTTTAGCTACAGTTAGGCAACCAAAGATATGTATATAGTTTGTTTTGAACGGAATAAATTTGATATTCATTAAGAAACAAAAAATCCAAAAAAATATATATATTGTTACAACGTGTTATGTAGTTAAAAAATATTACAATTAAGTAATTAAAGGTATATTTAGTGTTATTTAAGAAATTAGAAATGTGAAATAATTTCGAAATTTTAAAAAAAGCACATATTTTAAAAAAATCATTATTAATTTAAGTTTATATATTTAGAAAAAATACTCATGAATAGTAAAACAGTTGTAACATAAACCAGCCTAGATCCATCTTAACTCTGGATCTATCAAGCGTCGAGAGGGATCAAATCTCTAGAGGTGCAAACATCTATTTTTGAGTGCAAAACTTGAGGAAAGGATTGCACCTCGAGAGATTTGATCCCTCTCAGTGCTTGATAGATCCAGAGTTAAGATGGATCTAGGCTGGTTTTAGCCGTGTGCGGCCAAGGAAAAACTATCGAAAATATGATTAATTTTATCAATAATATGTAAATACATATAATCTAAATATAATAATTTTATATATGCTAAATATGTCTGATATTTATCTGGTCATTTTAATTTTAAAATTTTCTTAGTTACCTCAGTTTTTTGAGATGATAAATATTGTTAATAAATTTAATGACGAAATATTTTTTTTGAATGCAAAGTGACAACGTAATATTGTTGAATGATAGAAAATGAGAATAATAAGAATGTAGTCAACTACAAATAGTCTTCATTGTGATCAATCTCAAATTATTTTCTTTTTCTATTCTTATTGTCACCCTTGTTAGTTTTGTCATCTTTTCATATCGATTATATGAAAAAGGACAATTGAAATAATAAACCATTTAAATATTTAGCTTGAACTATTGTACTAAATATCATACATTGTCTCCCTTACTCTTCAATATTAATAGGTTGATTTACTATAACACAAATATTAATGTACATTTTTAGTAATTTTGTGTGCTTACAATGAAATCAATGCACAATCTTAATCCAATCACTTTAAAGTTAATGTACCATCAATCTACATCAACTCAGAAATCAACGTCTACACTAAAATAAATGCACCTAATGCTCCCTCTTCCTTCCTCTCTCTCCATTTATTTCCCACATATATATCTCCCTCTCTCTTCACCCTCCAACTATGTTACTCTCTCTCTCTCTCTCTCTCTCAACAACTACACTAAAATCAATGCATATAGTGCAAGAAAAATAGGATTAGAAATCACCATACACACTGAAATCAATGCATCGAGTGCAAGAAATCCTCTTCCCTCTCTCCCCCCTCCAACTACATCTCTCTTTCCCTCCATCTCTCCTCCTATACACTGAAATCAACATCTACACTGAAATTAATGCATCTAGTGGAAGAAATAAAATAGGATTATAAATCACCATCTACTTCCCTATCTCCCCCCTTGAACTACATCTCTCTTTCCCTCCATCTCTCCACTCTCTCACATTCTCCCTCTTCCTTCCTCTCTCTCCATTTCTTTCCCACATATATATCTCCCTCTCTCTTCACCCTCCAACTATGTTACTATATCCCTCCCTCTCTCCTTCTCTCCCTATCTCCTTCTTTATCTCTTTATCTCACCCCAAAACATATACACACTCTCTCTATATCTCCCTTGTCACTTCATCTCTCTCTCCACTTCTCACTCTCTATGTAATCTATCTTCCCTCCCTCTCTCCTCCTCCAAATCCATCTCTCCATCCTTCCATCTCCCTCCTTCTCTCATCCTTCCTCTGTCTCGCCCGCGCCCCCCCCCCCTCTCCCTCTCTCTCTCTCTCTCTCTCTTTGCCCTCCAATTTTCTCTTTTCCCCCATAACAATCTTCCTCTCTCTCATGTCCTCTCTCTTGTCCTTCCTCTCTCTCTTTGCAATCCAATTCTCTCTCTCTCTCTCTCTCTCTCTCTCTCTCTCTCTGCCTTCCAATCCTCTTTCCTCCCTCAACACACACACACACACACACACACTCTCTCTCTCTCTCTCTCAAAATATACACTAAAACAATGCATATGGTGCAATAAAAATAGGATTAGAAATCACCATCCACACTGAAATCAATGAATCGAGTGCAAGAAATATATTCCCTCTCTCCCCCCTCCAAATCCATCTTTCTTTCCCTCCCTCTCTCCACTCTCTCACATCCCCTCTCTCTCTTCCTTCCCCTCTATCCCTTTCTCTCCCACATATATATCTCTCTATATCTCCCTCTCTCTCCCTCTCTTCACCCTCCAACTATGTTACTATATCCCTCCCTCTCTCATTCTCCCCCCATGCCCTTCATCTCTCCTTATTTTTCTCTTTATATCACCCCCAAAAATACAGATACTCCTCTATTTCTCCCTTGTCACTCCCTCTCTCTCTCTCCACTTCTTTCTCCCTATGTAAATACATTATTCTGGATCCAGAGTTTGATATTATCTATATTTACACTAAAATCAATGCATCTAGTGCTAGTAAGAAAATAAGATTAGAAACCAACATCTACACTAATATCAATGAATCTAATGTAAGCAATCAAATAGGATTAGAAATCATCATATTAATGTGCATTGTTAATAATTTTGTGTGCTTACATTGAAATCAATGCACAATCTTAATCCAGTCACTTTAAAATTAATGTACCATCAATGTACATCCAATTACATCAAATCAGAAATCAACGTCAACACTAAAATCAATGCACCTAATGAAAACAATCAAATAAGATTACAAAACAACATCTACACTAAGATCAATGCATCTAATGCAGGTAATCAAATAAGATTAGAAATCAACATCTATATTGAAATCAATGGATCTAGTGAAAGTAATAAAATAATATTAGAAGCCAACATCTACACTGATATCAATGCATCTAGTGCAAGCAATCAAATAGGATTATAAATCACCATCTACTTCCCTATCTCCCCTCTCTAACTACATCTCTATTTCCCTCCATCTCTCCACTCTCTCACATCCTCCCTCTTCCTTCCTCTCTCTCCATTTCTTTCCCACATATATATCTCCATCTCTCTTCACCCTCCAACTATGTTACTCTCTCTCTCTCTCTCTCTCAACATATACACTAAAATCAATGCATATAATGCAAGAAAAATAGGATTATAAATCACCATCCACACTGAAATCAATGCATCGAGTGAAAGAAATCATCTTCCCTATCTCCCCCCTCCAACTACATCTCTCTTTCCCTCCATTCTTCCTCCTATACACTAAAATCAACATCTACACTGAAATCGATGCATCTAGTGCAAGTAATCAAATAGGATTATAAATCACCATCTACTTCCCTATCTCCCCCCTTGAACTACATCTCTGTTTCCCTCCATATCTCCACTCTCTCACATCCTCCCTCTTCCTTCTTCTCTCTCCATTTCTTTCCCACATATATATCTCCCTCTCTCTTCACCCTCCAACTATGTTACTATATCCCTCCCTCTCTCCTTCTCTCCATATCTCCTTCTTTATCTCTTTATCTCACCCCAAAACATATACACACTCTCTCCATATCTCCCTTTTCACTTCATCTCTCTCTCCACTTCTCACTCTCTATGTATTCCTTCTTCCCTCCCTCTCTCCCCCTCCAACTCCATCTCTCTATCCTTCCATCTCTCCTTCTATCTCCCTCCCTCTCTCTCCCCTCTCTCTCTCTCTCTCTCTTTCTTTGCTCTCCAATTTTCTCTTCCCCCATAACTCTCTTCCTCTCTCTCATGTCCTCTCTCTCCTACCTTCCTCTATATTTTCCTCTCTCTCTCTCTCTTTGCAATCCAATTATCTCTCTCTCTCTCTCTTTCTCCCTCCCTCCCTCTCTCTCTTGTTGCCTTCCAATCCTCTTTCCTCCCCCAACACACACACACACACACACTCTCTCTCTCTCAACATCTACACTAAAATCAATGCATATAGTGCAAGAAAAATAGGATTAGAAATCACCATCTACACTGAAATCAACGCATCGAGTGCAAGAAATATCCTCCCTCTATCCCCCCTCCAAATCCATCTCTCTTTCCCTCCCCCTCTCCACTCTCTCACATCCTCTCTCTCTTCTTCCCCTCTATCCCTTTCTCTCCCACATCTATCTCTCTCTATATATCCCTCTCTCTCCCTCTCTTCACCCTCCAACTATGTTACTATATCCCTCCCTCTCTCATTCTCCCCCCATTCCCTCCATCTCTCCTTATTTTTCTCTTTATCTCACTCCCAAACATACACATACTCCTCTATTTCTCCCTTGTCACTCCCTCTCTCTCTCCACTTCTCGCTCCCTATGTAAATACATTACTCTGGATCCAGAGTTTGATATTATCTGTATTTACATTGAAATCAATGCATCTAGTGCAAGTAAGAAAATAAGATTAGAAACCAACATCTACATTGATATCAATGCATCTAGTGCAAGCAATCAAATAGGACTAGAAATCACCATATCAAAAGTTCACATTACTCTTGATCTATCAAACTTTACATTAGAAATCACTGTACACACTGAAATCACTGCATCAAGTGCAAGAAATCGTCTTCCCTCTCTCGCCACTCCAACTCCATCTCTCTTTCCCTCCCTCTCCACTCTCTCACATCCTCTCTCTCTTCCTTCCCCTCGATCCCTTTCTCTTCCACATCTATCTCTCTCTCTATCTCCCTCTCTCTCCCTCCCTTCACCCTCCAACTATGTTACTATATCCCTGCCTCTCTCCTTATCCCCCCATTCCCTCCATCTCTCCTTATTTTTCTCTTTATCTCACCCTCAAACATATGCATACTCTCTCTATTTCTCCCTTGTTAGTCCTTCTCTCTCTCCACTTCTCGCTCTCTATATGTATTTCTTCTTCCCTCCCTATCTCACCCTCCAACTCCATCTCTATATCCCTCCCTCTCTCCTCCTCTCTCTCCTTCGCTCTCTCTTCCTTCCTTTATTTCCCTTCCTCTCCTACTTCCTTCTCTCTTCCCCCATCTCTCTTCTCTCTCCCTCTCTCTCTTTTCCCTCCAATATAAAATGGAAGAGAAATAGAAAAATATGGTATTTGGCCCACTATGTTAAATTTATATATGTAGGGAGAGAAGTGATTTTTCATTAGGGCCGACATTAGATTAATTAGATTAAATTTTAAATGTTAAATATTAAACATTATTTTTACATTTGTGTTTACATGTTTATTTTTATCCGAGATAGGCAATGCATATAGTGTACTACATAAAACCTATTTTTGAGTGTTCCTAAATATAAATAGGATTATGGAGTAAATATAAAAATACATTTTATTTATTTACCATACCTATGGTTTAATTATATTCTATTTATTTACCATACCTCTTTTATAAATATGGTATTTGGCCCATGGTATTCAACCCATGGTATTAAAGTGGTACATTTCTATACACTCGGACATATCAAAATTTTACATTAATTAAATTTAATAATATTAATATTATAATATAATAATGTGAATATTAGAATTAATATTAATATTAGGGTTAATAATTTTTTTTGGCATGTATTAATAATAATTTGACCCATGGTATTTAGCTCGGGATTCACCTAAATAAAACCACTTTTTGATGTTCATAAATATAAATAGGATTATGGAGTAAATATAAAAGGCCTTTTTATTTATTTACCATATATATGGTTTATTTATATTTTATTTATTTACCGTACCTCTTTTATAAATATGGTATTTGGCCCATGGTATTCAGCCCATGGTATTCAACTCATGGTATTAAAGTGGTAAATATATCAAAATTTTACATTACTCACATGACATCTACACATCTATATACACTCCGACATATCAAAAGTTTATATTACACATATTACATCTACACATCTCTATATATTGGGCCCAACATATCAAAAGTTTACATTACACACATTACATCTACACATATTTATATATTGGGCCCCACATATCAAAATTTTACATCTACACATCCCTATATATGGGTTGTAGTGCGCCTCTCGGTACAATAATGTATAACAAAAAATGATGTATTTTTGGAATAATAAAATAATTGCAACAAAAATAATATAGAACTAGAAAAACCACATTCTGTATGAATACGATTCGTCAATACCATGGGTTGCTTTTATAGTTTATTATTATTAGACATATTAATTTCCCCCTTTAAATAAACTACATTCCACATGAATACATTGGGTGAATACCATGGGTTGTTTTCATAGTTTATTATTATTTTATTATTTTTATTTTTTATTGTATTTTGATTTTGTTAAAGTGTCCACTACAGTATGTCAATCCTTTAATTTAATTTACTTTTACTTTTTATTTTTGTGCAATTTGACATAGTATCACCAAAACCTAAATTCAATCTAACTTTTTAAAAAGAAAAGAAAAAAACTAACATTATAAAAAACATATATAAAACTATTTACTTGTGAATCTAATGGCCTAAAACATTTCAATCATCTAACATTTGATCCAATGGCTTAGAATGGTAGCTAGGGGAGTTGTTTTCAAATAGGAATTCCTTAAGGCGAAATAATAATAATAAAATTAGTACAAAATACTTCAATTTCCATCTATAATTTTACCTCAAACTTTCTATAAAGAAATAATGTAATAAAAAATATTTTTTTTTTTACTTTTTAGTATGAGATATATATAATCCCTTCAAATATGTATTCCCTCCATGACTTAGGGAGTTGGCAAATGGTATGTAAAAAAATGTTATTCATAGTACATAATATCCAATACATTCATTGTTCAATTGATATGTAGTATTATCCCTAGATCCATCTAACTCTGGATCTATCATGGTTTTAGAGGATCAACCTCTCAGGTGCAAACCTTTCTCAACTTTTGCACTCAAAAATAAGTTTTCACCTCGAGAGATTTGATCCTCGGTGCATGATAGATCCAAGAGTTAGATGGATCTAGGGTCAAGTCACTGCAGGCATCAACGTCACATTTTTCAGGGTATTAAATTTTTTGTATATTTTTGAGATGTAAGATGGATCTAGGCTAGTTTCAATCGTGTGCTGCCAAGAAAAATCTATCAAAGATATGACTAATTTTATCAGTAATATGTAAATATATCAAATATTAATATAATCATTTTAAATATGCTAAATATTTCTGAGATTAACTTGGTCATTTTAATTTTAAATTTTCTTAGTTACCTCAGTTCGTTGAGATGATAATTATTGTTAATAACTATAATGATGAAAAATGATGAAATATTTTTTTTAAAATGCAAAGTGACAATAATAGTGTTGAAAGATAGAAAATGTGAATAATAAGAACGTACTCATGTTACAATCAATCTCAAACTATTTTCTTCTACTATTCTTATTTTCTCCCTTGTTAGTTTTGTTATCTTTTCATATCGATTATATGAAAAAGAAAATTTAAATCATAAACCATTTAAATATTTAGCTCGATCTGTTGTAGTAAACATGATACCTTGTCTCTCTTTCTCTCCAATATTAATAGCTTAAATTACTATAACACAAAAATCAATCTAAATTGTTAATAAATTTTTGTGCTTACACTAAAATCAATGCATATTGTTAATCCAATCACTTTAATATTAATGTACCGTCATATATCCAATTACATCAAATCATAAATCAACACATACATTGAAATCAATGCATTTAATGCAAGCAATCAAATAAGATTAGAAAATAACTTCTACATTGAAATCAATGCACCTAATGAAATCAATCAAATAAGATTAGAAACCAACATCTACACTGAAATCAATGCATTTACTCAAAGCAATCAAATAGGATTAGAAATCGCCATCTACACTGAAATCAATGCATTTAGCGCAAACAATCAAATAGTATTAGGAATAATCTACATTGAAATCAATGCATCTAGTGCAAGAAATCAAATATAATTATAAATCAACGTCTAAATTGAAATCAACACATCTAGTGCAAGCAATCAAATAGTATTAGGAATCATCACCTACACTGAAATCAATGCATCTAGTGCAAGTAATCATATATCATTACAAATAAATATCTACACTAAAATCGATGCATCTAGTGCAAATAATCAAATAGGATTATAAATCACCATCTCCACTTAAATCAATCCATCTAGTGCAAGAAATATTCTTCCCTCTCTCCACCCTCCATCCATATCTATATCCCCATCCATCTATTTTTTTTTGTCTCTATCTCACCCCCCTAAACACACACGCTCTCGCACTCCATATATATCATTCTCTTTGTCGATCACCCTCTCTCCCCATCTCTCTCTTCTTCCCTCTCTTCCCCTTCTCTCCCTCTCCCCCGCTAATATCTCTCTTTCCTCCTTTTTTCCTCTCTCTCTCTCCATCTTCCTTATCACTCACTCTCTCTCTCTCTAGGAACCAACATCTACACTGAAATCAATGCATTTACTCAAAGAAATCAAATAGGATTAGAAATTGCCATCTACACTGAAATCAATGCATTTAGTGCAAACAATCAAATAGGATTAGAAATCATCTACATTGAAACCAATTCATCTAGTGCAAGTAATCAAATATAATTATAAATCGATATCTAAATTGAAATCAACAAATTCAGTGCAAGCAATCAAATTGTATTAGAAATCACCACCTACACTGAAATCAATGCATCTAGTGCAAGTAATCAAATATCATTAGAAATAAATATCTACACTAAAATCAATGCATATAGTGCAAATAATCAAATAGGATTATAAATCACCATCTCCACTTATATCAATCCATCTAGTGCGAGAAATATTCCTCCCTCTCTCCACCCTCCATCCATATCTATATCCCCCTCCATCTATTCTTTTTTGTCTCTCTATCTCACCCCCTAAACACACGCGCTCTCGTACTCCATATATATCAATCTATTTTTCAGTCACCCCCTCTCCCCATCTCTCTCTTCTTCCCTCTCTTCACCTTCCATCTATATCTCTATCTTCTCCTTCTCTCCCTCTCCCCCATTAATATCTCTCTTTCCTCCTTTTTTCCTCTCTCCCTCTCTCTCCATCTTCCTTATCACTCTCTCTCTCTCTCTCTAGAAACCAACATCTACACTGAAATCAATGCATTTACTCAAATAAATCAAATAGGATTAGAAATCGCCATCTACATTGAAATCAATGCATTTAGTGCAAACAATCAAATAGGATTAGAAATCATCTACATTGAAACCAATTCATCTAGTGCAAGTAATCAAATATAATTATAAATCGACATCTAAATTGAAATCATCAAATTCAGTGCAAGCAATCAAATTGTATTAGAAATCACCACCTACACTGAAATCAATGCATCTAGTGCAAGTAATCAAATATCATTAGAAATAAATATATACACTAAAATCGATGCATATAGTGCAAATAATCAAATAGGATTATAAATCACCATCTCCACTTATATCAATCCATCTAGTGTGAGAAATATTCTTCCCTCTCTCCACCCTCCATCCATATCTATATCCCCTCCATCTCTTCTTTTCTGTCTCTCTATCTCACCCCCCTAAACATACATGCTCTCGCACTCCATATATATCAATATCTTTTTCAATCCCCTCCTCTCCCCATCTCTCTCTTCTTCCCTCTCTTCACCTTCCATCTATATCTCTATCTCCCCCTTCTCTCCCTCTCCCCCATTAATATCTCTCTTTCCTCCTTTTGTCCTCTCTCCCTCTCTCTCCATCTTCCTTATCACTCTCTCTCTCTCTCTCTAGAAACCAACATCTACACTGAAATCTATGCATTTACTCAAATAAATCAAATAGGATTAGAAATCGCCATCTACACTGAAATCAATGCATTTAGTGAAAACAATCAAATAGGATTAGAAATCATCTACATTGAAACCAATTCATCTAGTGCAAGTAATCAAATATAATTATAAATCGACATCTAAATTGAAATCAACAAATTCAGTGCAAGCAATCAAATTGTATTAGAAATCACCACCTACACCGAAATCAATGCATCTAGTGCAAGTAATCAAATATCATTAGAAATAAATATCTACACTAAAATCGATGCATATAGTGCAAATAATCAAATAGGATTATAAATCACCATCTCCACTTATATCAATCCATTTAGTGTGAGAAATATTCTTCCCTCTCTCCACCCTCCATCCATATTTATATCCCCCTCCATCTCTTCTTTTCTGTCTCTCTATCTCACCCCCCTAAACACACACACTCTCGCAATCCATATATATCAATCTCTTTGTCAATCCCCTCCTCTCCCCATATCTCTCTTCTTCCCTCTCTTCACCTTCCATCTATATCTCTATCTTCCCCCTCTCTCCCTCTCTCTCCATCTTCCTTATCACTCACTCACTCTCTCTCTCTCCACCTTTCTCTCTCTATTTCTTTCTTCTTACCTCTCTCCCCCTCCCCCTCCATGTCCATCTCTCTTTCCCTCCCTCTCTCCACTCTCTCACATCCTCTCTCTTCCTTCATCTCTTTCCCTTTCTCTCCCATCTCTCTCTCTCTTCACCCACCAACTATGTTACTATATCCCTCCCTCTCTCCTTATATCTCCTTCTCCCCCCTTATCTCCATCTCTCCTTATTTGTCTCTTTATCTCAGCCCCAAACATACACACTCTCTCTATGTCTCTCCCTTGTCACTCCTTCTCTCTCTCCACTTCTCACTCTCTATATTTCTTATTTCCTACATCTCTCCCCCTCCAACTCCATCTCTCTTATCGATCCCTCTCTCCTCCTCTCTCTCAAGTCCTCTCTCTCGTCCTTCCTCTCTCTCTCTCCCCTAAATCCCTTTCTCCTCGCCGATCTCTCTCTCTCTCTCTCTCCAATACTCTCTCTTCCCCCATCACTCTCCTCCTCTCTCTCCCTTTCTCTCCCACCTCTCTCTCTCTCTTTTCCCTCCAATCCTATCTCTTCCCCCATATCTCTCTATCTCTCTCTATCCTCTCTCTTCCCCCATCCCTTTCTCTCTCCAACTACATTACTATATCCCTCCCTCCCTCTCTCCTTCTCACTTCTTCTCTCCCCCCTTCTTTCCATACATCTTACTTTGTCTCTTTATCTCACCCCTAAACATACACACTCTCTCTCCATCTCTCCCTTATCACTCTCTCTCTCTATTTCTTCTTAGTTATGTAAACTAATGAACATAAATATTCGTAAATATAAAGCACATTATGGAGTAAATATGAAAAGAGGTTTTATTTACTTACCATACCTCTAGTTTATTTATATTTTTATTTATTTACCATACCCCTTTTCTTTACTATGGTATTTGGCCCATAGGCTTGTTATATAATTAGAATTTTATTTATAATCCTATTTGATATATTGTTATTTATTTACCTTACCTCTTTATGCCTCTTTTATATTTATTTATTTACCATACCTCTTTATATCTATTTTATATTTATTTGTTTATTTATCATACATGTTTATTCCTCTTTTATATTTATTTATTTACCCATGGTATTTGGCCCATGGTATCAATATTAATTTGTCCCATGGTATTCGTCCCATAGGCTTCATCTAAATAAAACCTAAAACGCGAAGTTTGGGAAACACTTTTGGCATGAGATAGAATTCGAGAGAGTTTTTTAATTTCTCGGCCGAGAAAAAAAGTCAACAAAATTTCTCGGCCGAGAGTTTTCAAAACTCTCGGCCGCAAACTCTCGGCCGAGAGTTTTTAAAACTTTTGCCCGGGAGTTTTCCCGCGCATAAATTGGTTTAAAACTCTCGGCCGAGAGTTTTAAAAATTTCTCGGCCGAGAGTTTTTCTCGGCCGAGAGTTTCTGGTCAACAAAAAACTCAGAAAACTCTGCAGTTTTGAGAAACCTGCAACTTTGGAGGGACAGAACACCTACAAAAACAAAATTTTATATGTCGGACCAAGTACCATTAGATTCGTCTCTAAATCTAGTTTTTGATGATGTGAGATTTATGGAGTTTCATTAAAAAATTCAATTTTTATTAATTTTTTACTAAACTATGTCACTATGGAATTTCATTGTTCGAAAAATTGCACTGAATGAAAATTCAATAACTTTCAAACGAGGACACCAAAGAATTTAAAAAAATCATAGTGCACTTCCTCTCCCTGTCTACTTCAAAAGGGTACTCTCATTTTTCTTATTGACGATCACATTGAAAAGAAAATCAAAGGATAATAAAATGTACTGAAACATCACTGTTTTTTTGTCTTCGTCCATTTCAAAAATAATAAAAAATAGTGATTTGATCCGAAAATTACCAAAAAATAGTCTGTGCACTAGTGCAATATATGCAGATTATGATGCTATGGTTTTTTTCCAAAAAATGAATAACCTTCCCTAAAAAAAGTAAAGGATAATAAAGTGACTATTTATGTTTGCCTGAAAATTTCAAGTATATGCAGTTAGTAAACAACAAATTTACCCCTCTATATGTCAATATTTTTTTTTTTTAAATATCGGTATGGAGGTAAGACAATTCTCTACAATTCTTGTTTTTATGTCAAAGCATAATTTGCAATAAAAATATGAGTTTAGTGGAGTTGAAGTTGAAAAACATAGAAAATTACAATTTTCAACGTCAAAAAGGGCAAAAAGTGTTTCCCAACTTCACATTTTCAAATGGAATAAATATAAAAAAGAATTTTTATTTATTTACCATACATCTAGTTTATATATTTTTTTATTTATTTACCATAGCTCTGGAGTAAGTATAAATTCATTTTACAAATATTTAATTAAAAGAAATATTAAAAGATTTTGGATTTTGATTGTTTGTGTTGAATTAACTCTTTTCCTTTGATTTAGGAAATGGTATTGAATTTAGTAAAGAGTAAAGATGCTTAAAATTTTACTTAATTTGGAAATTCAATGTGGTAATTTTTTTTGTTAAAGGTAGATTTATGATCGATTCAAATTCACGTATATAATTTACTATCCATTCAAATTATATAAATAATACATAATTGTATTAGAAATTGATATATGTTCTAGCACAATGTGATTTTTTTTTTTTTTTTTTTTTTTAATTTAAACTGCTTGACAATTTTGTAGAGGATGTATTTTTATTTATCAAGGGATCATATTATATCCAAGATGTGCCTCTCAAACAAAAAAATAAAGTATATTATTAGACGACATAGATGAAACTGATATCCAATTTGTATAAAGATATAAATAACTTAAATTAAAGATTTTCATGTATATATATATATATATAAGGTAGTCTAAAAAACCCACAAAATAGCTCAGAGATTTGGGTATGATTATCAAACATTCTTGCAAAGATTTTTGAAAATCTAGGTTACAATCATTAAACTTCAATATTTTGGGTGCCTTAAAGATTTTTGATGGTGTTGAATCCATTTCCACCATAAAAATGAAATTCAAACACTCCAAAAAAACCTGCAAGCAAAAAACTATTGTCACACTATTCTGTTGCTTCAATAGACAATTCCTACACACACATATATATAGAAAAATTAATTTAAAGGCAATTAAAATAGATTTATGCCGACATTTCTTAATTAAACCATATTTTATAATCATTTTATAACTATAATTTTTTTTTAACCTTTCAAATTATAAAATTTTCAAATGTTTTAGGTGATCAAATATATCTCATCCTCATTATAAAATGAGAAATAAATATAATGAATTAGAAATTTATAATCCATGAAAATAAAATATTACAATTATTTCAAAAGAACAATTTAAAAAATTTGAGTTCAATTCTTATTTTTGGTGACCTGTGATAGCCCTCCAAAAAAGATCAATTAATCTCAGCTCAGCTCTCTAAGTTGATTAATCCAACCGCCAAAGGGATTTTGATTTTCTGGAAAATGAGAATGTATACGTCCAAATAGAAATAATTGGAGCTAGACAACCGGTAGAATGGGTTATGTATTCTCCTTAGAAATTTATTTATGCGATGTAAGGATGTCATTGCACTAAAAACAATCCGTAAATTACAAAACATTCACTACATTAACTGAGATATGTTTGTTTATCAGTGTATTTAATACAGTATTGAGATTAATTATTCAACAAACACATTATCATGGTTTGTTCTTCGTCGTGCGGCAACATGAAGGTGGGCAATGGTGGACGTACCTCATTGGTTCTATTTACATATTATGTTCCTAAGGTTTAAATTTGCTACTGGGCTGGGTATGAATGGTTTCAAATCTGTCCTCTTATTTGAATTTGGGGACATACAGGAAATTAACTTTATTGCAGATTTCTTGGGTGTTGGTATTCGTCACGTATCAAAGGGCTTTAAATATTTGGGATATTTTATCAAGCCCTGTGGTTATAAAAACAGTGATTGGGTGCGGATCATCGACAGATTTCGAGATAGGATTCAGTGATGGACTCATCGGTGGTTATCCATGGGTGGACGTCTTATACTGATTCAATCGGTTTTATCTCAAATGGTTGTTTTCTGGGCTCACTTACTATATATTCCATCTACTGTTATCTCTAAAATTAATAGCATTATTACACAATTCCTTTGGGGTGGTGCTAACTTTTGCAGAAAATTTCCCCTTTGCAAGTTATCTGCTATTTCTATTCCTAAGGACAGAGATGGCTGGGGTATTCTTAGTACCAGGGACTTCAATCGCGCTCTGCTTGTTAAATCTTTTTGGAGGGCTGTTAACTGTACAGGTATATGGAACAGCATCAACAAGGCCAAGTATTATAGTGGTGATGCTTTGATGAAGATCAACTGTAACGACTTTACTTTTCCTACAAAAATTTCATGTATTTGGCGAAGTTTTAAGATGATTTTGCACATCATGGCGCCACGCTTATGCTGGACATTTCGGAATGGATGCGACATTCCAATTGGATCACAAAATTTCTTACCATTGACTTCTCAATCAGCTCCTTCTTAGCGAATGATTATGGCATTGGCCCGCAATGGCATTATGTTTTATTCTCAAGTGATTCATCATTGGTCTTATAGCGCACCCATCTTCAAATCGGCCGAGCAACTTCATCTACATGACCAGGTCGCCGATGAATGGGTATTGCTTCGTGATCATCTTCGCTCTGCTGGACTGTGCTACGCCCTCGGAGGTGACAAAATTATATGGAATGGGCCCCTTAAGAACAATATGATTGTTGTGAAGGACGTCTACAAAGGGATTGTTTCTGATCTTCATCTGCAACCGACTAATATCTTCCTGCCCTTTTGGAAGAGGAATATCCCTACAAAAATCATATTATTCGGTTGGCTGGTTTGGAAACGCAAAGTGCTTACTTGGGACAATTTGAGAAAGCGCAATTACTAGGGTCCCAGCCGATGCGTCCTCTGTCACAACGCTGTTGAAACCATAGATCATTTATTTTTTTCATGCCCTTCTGTCATCAATCTGTGGAATTTATTCAGCTCTTTTATGTTGGAACCAGCTTGAAGGCCGACAGATTTCATTTCTGTTGTATATCAATGGGATCATTTAAACAATTCTTTCAGATCCCTCCCCTTTTATCTCATTTGGGAAGTCTGGATCACGAGGAACAAAATCATTTTCAATCAGGGCTCTTTCCAGATCCATCGCTCATTTTTGGCCATTAAAGCTTGGTTGACTGACAACCCTCCTCCGATTATTAATGATCGTGACGCTTCCCATCGTCTCAGACCTCATGAAATCTCTCTCCCTGCGTTATATTTTGATGGTGCGTCTGCAGATGGTAACACTGGTTGCGGTGCTTGGATCAAGATTTCAGATCGGGATCGCATTCTCATTTATTGGAATGGTGGCCCTGGGTCAAACAGCAAAGCGGAGATTATGGCTCTATGGGGTGGCCTTCTCATTGCAGTCGATTATCAAATTCGGTTGGCCGGCATTTATGGAGATTCTCAGCTGGTTATAGGTTGGATGTCTCGTAGATTGAACATGTACAATATACTTTTACAGGGCTGGATTGATCGAACTCAGAATCTTTGGTGCAGTATGAACTCTCCCCCTATGTCTCACATTTTCCGTGAGATCAATACCCGGGCAGATAGTTTATCTAAAAAGGGACTCGCAACTGAGTTTGGTTTGATGTTCATTTCTCGTTATCATGATGGCAGACAGTTTCCTGAATTCTCAATTCCTCTCTCATGAATCCTTCGGCTTATAGTTTTGGTATAATTTTGTTTATAGTGGAGCAGATCCGATTCATTATCTCTGAAAGCACTTTTTCAAGCGAGCGGGTCTTTACAAGCGAGCCTGGTTATCATTTACAAGCGAGCGTGATTAATGTGTTTCAAGCGAGCGCGTTATAATAATCTTTTTGTAGGGAGGTCTTACAAGCGTGCTGATCCTTATTCCATATAATGGTCTTCCATCCAAACAGCACGCTCCTTCTGGTTTTCAAGCGAGCGTGACTACTTATCAAGCGAGCGGGCTACAGTTCTAATTGATTGATTATCTAAGTTATCTGTCGCATGCCATTGTTGTAACAACTAGAATCTTGATCTCTAGAGGCATTTCATCCATCGGGTTCCAAGCTTTTGACAATGTCTCTCCAATCTCAAATTATGAATCATAATCTATTGACATGCACATCTCGATGCTCCATCACTGCCTCTACTATTACTCTGTTTTTTCTCTTCCTTGCAATCTATTCGTTTCTGAGTAAGATCTGAGATGAAACCTTTCATCTCTGTTTTACTTTGCCTTTACTTCTCTTTCTATCAGACTCAGATTTTGTAAGGGAGGGATCGAATCCCTGTTATGTGGATGCCGTCTTTCATTCTCAGCTCCTTACTTCGCATGAGCATCTCTATTTGGCATTATATTCAGTAATCTCGTTGTTGTTCTATCGTAGCTGAGTCAATGTGGTCCATGTACTGATTATATTTTAATATAATACAGCGTTTTTTTCTCTCTGAAAAAAAAAATGGTGGACGTACCTGACCGTTAAATTAGGAAATTTGGAAGGTTGATCATATACTTAATGTAAAAATTTTGATTCAATTCAAACTAGTTCATCTATATTTCCATCTCATTCAAATTGAGACCAATTCCAAATTCCTCAAATTTTGAAACAAAATTTCGAATAAGAACACGTGGAAGGAAAAATCATTGTCTCTTTTCTTAACTCTATTTTTTAGAACTCATTTATATTTTGTGAAATATTGTTGGCCAATATTTTGAATTTTTCTCTATTTTAGGAATTACGCTATGCTACTCCATCTTCATTCCCATTATACCTTTATTATGCGTTCATGTTGGAATATTTAAAATTCCAGAACAACAATGGAGAATAAAATTCCCCCTCTTCAACATAGAGAAAATATAAAAAAATTTCTTCACTGGAGACAGAGTTTTCACTGTAAAAACTATTTCATTAAACTTCAAAAACTTGGTTACAAAATCTCCTCTGACTGAGGGAATACACAGAAACTTTGACTGCTTCAAAACAAAGTTCAACTCAAAACTCACACTCTAAAATTTCACTCTATCTCTGCATTTACAACACACTACTGTGTATTGAGAAAATACTCTGTCTCTAAAAAAAAATGAATGCACTGCTGTGCAATTCAAATTTTTACTTCTGCTGTGTAAAAATTTAAAACTTACCATACATCAAAGCACACAGGCCTTTTTATCTTTTTATATGTCACGACATATAAACATAAAACAAAAAAAAATTTAAAACTAAAACCGTTTTACAAAATAAAACCAAAACGATTTTTACAATGGCATGGCCCACGGCCTCATTTTTCAACACACATATATTATATATGTGTTTGAATCATGTAATACAAAAAACAAATGTATATTTGAAAAACTTCGTTGAGGGCCCACTAAAATGTTTTAATATATATATATATATATATATATATAAAACATATATTAAATCATAACCAAAAATCTTTAACGAACTTATTCAAAACCTTCACGAGACCTTTTCTGCCGGACTTCACAAAACATTCAACTGGATTGAAAAATGATTTCGGGTGCCAAAAAATTTTGCTGACGTCACCAAAATTGTGACGCGAAATTTCTTTTAAATCTGCCTTATGAATTTTCCGCGTCCGATTTTGGGCACTCGTACGGACAGCTGAGTGTGATGCGGAATTTCTATTAAATCCGCCTCAGTGAGATTTCAAATCCGGAAATTTCAGTTCTGGGACCATTGTCTTTCAATTTTTTTAAACTCTGATCAATCAAAAATGGCAAGCGGCTCTCTGCAACGTTTTTGTTATACTGCGATCTTGACTGATCGCTGGAAATGGAAGGCGGCTTCAATACTTGAGTAGCTGTAAGTAATTTCAACACTCCCCCTTACTTTCAGCTGCTGGGTTACCATTCATACCCAGAAATTTCCTCAAAAACTCAAAACTCTTCTACCCCAATGGCTTGGTCAGAATGTCTGCAAACTGCTCCTGAGTTCTGCAGTGTTCCAAAACAATTTCACCATTTTTTACCAATTCTCTGATGTAATGAAACTTTGTGTCAATGTGTTTCGTTCTCTTGTGAAACACAGAATTCTTCGATAATGCAATAGCTGAGCTATTGTCACAGTAAATCACTGTTCCTTTTACCTGCTCTTGGCACAAACTTCTTAACATCCTCCTCATCCAAATTGCTTGACAAGCTGCTGCTGTGGCTGCCACATATTCTGCCTCTGCTGTAGACAATGCTACAATGGGTTGTTTTTTTGAAGCCCATGAAATTGCTCCTGAACCCATGTGAAAAACATAACCGGAATTGCTCTTCCGATCATCTACACTTCCAGCCCAATCACTGTCAGTGTATCCAACTAAATCTGAATTTTCTGAAGCAGTATATAAAATACCAAATCTTTTTGTGCCTTTAACATACCTCAAAATTCTCTTTGCTGCCTGCCAATGTGCATCCTTTGGCTTCTCCATAAATCTGGAAATTAAGCTAACAGCATGCATTATGTCGGGCCTAGTTGTAGTCAAATACATGAGGCTGCCAACTATGCTCTTATACAAGCTAGGATCAAAATCCTTGCTGCTGTCCTCTCTGCTGAGTTTTAATCCCATCACTGTGGGAGTGATCGCTGCTTTGCTCTCCTGCATATTAAATCTTTCCAACACTTCATTAACATATTTTTCCTGTGAGATAAAAATCTCATTTTCATCTTGTTCTACTTCTATTCCTAAGAAGTATCTCAACAAACCCATGTCAGTCATTTCAAATTTTTCTTTCATGACTGTTTTAAAATTTTCAATAAGGTAATCATCATTACCTGTGAAAATAACATCATCAACATATAAAACTACAATCAACATTTTTCCATCTTTTTCTTTGATGTAGAGGGTGGGTTCTCCCTCACACTTTTCAAATCCATTTTCCAGTAGATAGGAATCTATCCTACTGTACCACGCTCTTGGTGCTTGCTTTAGCCCATAAAGAGCTTTCTTCAACTTGCACACTTTGTGCTCTTGGCCTTTCTTTTCATAGCCAAGAGGTTGTTCAATGTAAACCTCTTCCATTAACACTCCATTTAGGAATGCTGACTTCACGTCCATTTGGTAAACTTTCCACTTTTTTTGTGCTGCTATGGACAACACTGCTCTCACGGTTTCCATTCTAGCAACCGGTGCGAAAGTTTCCTCATAATCTATCCCATGCTTTTGCTTATACCCTTTGACGACAAGTCTTGCCTTGTGTCTCTCTATTTTGCCTTTAGCATTACTCTTGGTCTTGTAGACCCATTTAACTCCAATGACATCTTTACCTTTTGGGAGTTCAACCAAATCCCAAGTCTTGTTTCTTTCTATGGCATTAATCTCCTCATCCATAGCTTCTATCCATTTCTTATCCTTAATAGCTTCTTCAAAGTGGATAGGGTCTTCAACATGACAATATAAAGCAAACAAAGAATTGATGCCTTCATTTGCTGCATCTTGTGCATAAATGTCATTCAAATTTCTGAACTTCTTACCTCTTTCACTAGGTGTACAAATGCTTGAAGAAGCACTTGAATTTCCTCCTTGTGGTGTGCTTGGAGAAGAACTCTCATTTCTTCTCAAGGGTGTCTCTTGCTGCTCTTGTGTTGGTACTGCTGTTTGGGGATGTATTTCAGCCAATTCATCATCATCTTCATCATGAGATAAACAGTGTTTAACATTCATTGTTTTCTCTATGCTTCCATCCCAAGCTTCCTCCTCAATAAACTGAACATCTCTGCTCACAATAAACTTCTTGGTGGATGGGTTATATAACCTATAAGCCTTGGATTCCTCACTGTATCCAATGAAAATACATTTCTCCCCCTTGCTGTCCAACTTCTTCCTTAGCTGATCCGGAATGTGTGCATAAGCCACATATCCAAAAACCTTCATATGTGTGACACCTTGTTTTGTGCCACTCCATGCCTCTTCCGGAACTTTGTTCATCACTGCTTTTGTAGGGCACCTATTCAAAATGTATGCTGCACAATGTACAGCTTCAGCCCAATAATCATTAGGCAAGTGCTTTTCCTTTAACATACTCCTCACCATGTCCATTATGGTTCTATTCTTCCTTTCGGCTACTCCATTTTGCTGCGGAGTATATCTAGTTGTAAACTGCTTTTGAATACCATTTTCTCTACAAAAACGTAGAAAATCTTTAGAGATATACTCACCTCCTCTATCAGTCCTTAGGACTTTGATGTGTAGCCCACTTTGGTTTTCCACAAGTGCTTTGAAATTGCAGAATTTTTCAAACACTTCACTTTTATTTTTCAAAAAGTAAACCCAAGTTTTTCTTGTAAAATCATCTAGGAATGTTAACATGTAGTGGCTGCTAGCAAGCGATGGAGTTTGCATCGGTCCACACAAATCTGAGTGGACAATCTCTAAGGGTGCCTTTGCCCTTATGCTTTTCCCGGAAGGAAAACTTTCTCTGTGTTGTTTCCCAAGAATACAACCTTCACAAAGGCTATCCGGCTTCTCTATCAATGGTAAACCTCTTACCATTCCTTTTCTGTTCAACAAATTAAGACCTCCAAAGTTGAGATGTCCAAATCTCAAGTGCCACAACCAATTTTCATCTTTTGGTTCGCTTTGGATAGCCTCTTTTGCCACTGCTGCTATCTTTTCTTCATTCTTCAAATATGCTCTCATTCTAAGAGGGAACATCCTGTTCCTTGTCATTTTTACTTCAGCAATACATTGTTTGCTGGGTGGTTTGTCCATGATGGTACAAACATCATCCTCAAAAAATACATTATACCCCTTTTGAACAAGCTATCCAATACTTAAGAGGTTACACTTCATTCCTAGAACATAATAGACATCTGCTATGGATTTCTTTGCACCTTTCCTTGTTAAAACATTTACATTTCCTTTTCCCATAACAGAAACTTTGCTATCAGTTCCTAGTGTGACTTGTGACTTCACACTCTCATCTAGCATAGAAAACATTGCTAAGTTTCCTGTCATATGGTTACTGCAACCGGAGTCTAGAAACCATAAATCCTCATTCTTTTCTTCAGCCATATTACAAGCCAAAAACAAATTATCTTGGCTGAGATTTTCTCTAGTGAAATTTGCACTAGTTCTACTTCCCATATCATTCTGCTTCTTTCTACATTCATTAGCATAATGACCATATTTTTTACAATAGTGACATTGGACATTGGACTTATCATACCTCTGTCCTTGAGCATTCTGCTGACCACTCTGCTGGCTGCTGCCTTGGCCTTGATGCTGATTTGGATTGTTGCCCCTTCCTTGAGCATTTGTTGGACTGTTCCTTCCACCTCTGTTTTGGCTTCTGCCTCTTCCTCTTTTGTTTCCTCTGCCTTGCCCTCTTCCTCTTCCGAAAGACATCTAGGTCTTAAAGGCATGTTCCAGAGATGAGTTTTCACTCCTACCCAATCTCTGCTCCTGAGTCATCAGTGATGCATGTAGCTCATCCAATGTGAACTTTGTGAGATCCTTAGTCTCCTCTATGGTGGTGACAATCACATCGAATCTTGAGGGTAGACTCCTCAAGAGTTTTTCCACAATCCTCTTGTCTTCAAGAGTCTCTCCATGAGATCTTATTTGTGTGACCATTCCAATCACATGAGTGAAGAATGAGTCAATAGTATCCGACTCTTTCATACAGAGAGTCTCAAAGTCTCTCCTCAGCAACTGAAGTTTTGTTGTCTTCACTTTTTCCATGCCTTGATAGGCTGTCTTGAGAGTTTCCCATGCTTCTCTGGATCTCTTGGCTGCTGCTATCCTTGGAAACACACTCTCATGCACTGCTTGATACAATAAGAAGAGAGCCTTTGAGTCTTTCTTCTTATTGCTCTTCAACAACTCTCTTTCTGCCTGAGTTAAATCTTCAAACTCTTCTTCATTTGTTGGCTCTTCAAAGCCATCCTCAACAAATTCCCATAAGTCTTGGGAGACAAATAAAGCTCTCATAGTTATTGACCAGTAGTCATAATTTTTCCCATTAAACATTGGGAGATGGATATTTCCCATACCCATACCAGTGCTGGCTCCAGCCATTCTGCACTCTTAACTATGATTCAAAAAACACTTGACTCTGTATTTAAAATAACTGACTGTTCTGCAACAGTAACACAAAATCTGTATAGAGAAATACCTTTGGATTCTTCTTGACTGAGTCTTCACACTGCTGGAGAAGCTGCTGCAACAAAGAACTCCTTTCCTTCAGCTTCTTTGATCTTCAAAGAGCCTGGACTATCTCTGATACCATGTTGGAATATTTAAAATTCCAGAACAACAATGGAGAATAAAATTCCCCCTCTTCAACATAGAGAAAATATTAAAAATTTCTTCACTGGAGACAGAGTTTTCACTAAAAAAAAAACTATTTAATTAAACTTCAAAAACTTGGTTAAAAAATCTCGTCTGACTGAGGGAATACACAGAAACTTTGACTGCTTCAAAACACAGTTCAACACTAAACTCACATTGTCTAAAATTTCACTCTATCTGTGCATTTACAACTCACTGCTGTGTGTTGGAAAAATACTCTGTCTCTCAAAAAAAATGAATGCACTGCTGTGCAATTCAAATTTTCACACTCTGCTGTGTGTAAAATTAAAACTTACAATACATCAAAGCACACAGGCCTTTTTATCTTTTTATATGTCACGACATATAAACATAAAACAACTTTAGAAAAATTTAAAACTAAAACCGTTTTACAAAATAAAACCAAAACGATTTTACTATGGCATGGCCCACGACCTCATTTTTCAACACACATATATTATATATGTGTTTGAATCATGTAATACAAAAAACAAATCTATTTTTGAAAAAGCTTCGTTGAGGTGTCCACTCTAAAATGTTTTAATATATATATATATATATATATATATATATATATATATATATATATATATAGCATATATTAAATCACTAGCTTCAAAAATCTTTATGCGAACTCATTCAAAACCCTTCCACGAGACCTTTTTCTGTAGGACTTCCCAAAACATTCAGACACTGGATTGAAAAATGACTTTCAGGAAGCCAAAACATTTTTGCTCGATCGTCACCAAAATTGTGGCTGAAATTTCCTTTTAAATCTGCCTTTTGAATTTTCCACTCGATCCGATTTTGGACACTCGTACGGACAACAACGTGAGTGTGATGCGAAATTTATATTAACCTGCCTTCGGTGAGATTTCTTCAAATCCGGAAATTTCAGCTACTGGGACCATCGTCCTTCAATTTTTTTAAACTTCTTGATCAATCAAAATGAAAGCGGCTCTCCGGAAGTTTTTTCTATTCGCGATCTCGTCGATTGCTTTTGGCAAATGGAAGGCGGCTACCGTACTTGGCTTGCGTAAGGTACTAACATGATTCACTTTGTTGTTCCTTCCTACTGAATCGTTGCATCCACTCAACTTAGACAACAATTTAGTCCCTCAAGCATGTGCACATTGATTTTGGATTTTAAGGGTTGATATTGCTACAAACATTTAGACACTTTGATGACAAGTTATATGCCAATTTGATTCCATCCAATCTGAAAGAATTGAACTTGTTACTCAAATGGTAAATTTTGAAGGTAATTGTGATAATGTGAAGTATTTAGATAATAAACCATCATTTGTGCTCCATACAGCAACAATAGTAGTAATTGTTGCTAACACGTGAAAGGTCATTTCATTTTCATGTATAGTTGAAGTTAGAAGTTTGGATTTTGACAACTGTTTCACAAATTCAAGGTTGTCAAGGTCGCAATAGATAACAACACATTCTTTTGATACACTATGAGTCAAAATGTAAAGTTGGAAAAAATTATGCATGTTACTTTCATAATTTTTGTACATAAAAACTTTGCATATGAAGAAAAAACTAACCATGAATTCCCTCCTTCATAAAAGCATCATCTTAAGCTACAACTCTTATGTTCAATTTACTATTGCATTGATAATCTCTAAAAGGAAAATTATCTATCATCCTTTTTCAAATATTGATTCAAATGTCAACATAGTTTACCACTGCTTTACTGAGTTTTTGTAGGAAGAAAGAACCCTTTCCATAACTTTCCTTTTAGAAGAATTCATTAACAAAAATTCTCTCTCCAAAATTATGTAACTCCACAAACTTATCTTCTTGAAGTCCAGATGTGAGATAAAGCCAAAGTCAATCAGGACAAACTATTTGGAATCGTAATGAGTTATTACATATGATTTTTCCAGATCATGATGCAACCAAACCTACATCATGGCAATAATACAACTCTACCTATCTTCAATATCTTCAATTATAAGGTTTGTATAGTACAAAGTCAAAATATTGGAAGTTGCATCTCCAAGCCTTTCTAGCCTTAGTCATTGAAATAAAATCCTCTTAGTCCTAGCCACTCTGTAGGTGATATTATTCACTAGTGAAATGACCCTTCACAATTATTCATGACTTAGATGAGGATCCTGTATCAGAATCTCGTCGCACATCCTTGATAGGCAACACCATTTTTGGAATGCCTCAACATGCTCTCCTATGTTTTAGCACAAAGACTTTCTTGTTCTTGCTACTCCCTTTATATATTCTGATAAATATCTACTATTTTTTATTAATTTACTTTCTCTATAGGGTGCTTCTATGGAATTAAACCTCAACCAAAGTCTCATGGTTTGAATCAATTTCATAATGTTTGTAATGGACATATCTTTCAGGAATTGATAGGTTAATTGGAATTATTCCACCTAGGAGTTTCTCCGTGGATTCTTATCTTTTGTTGTTACGGTCTTGGAGAGTAAGATTTTGTTGGGATTTGTTAAAGAAAAATGAAGAATGGAATCCTTGAAACTCCTCTGCTTAGGTGACATGAAAAGTTTGTCTAATGTGTGTGGTGTTCTCTTTAACCTAGTGTATCCTATAAGTAGGAGTATTTTTTTTCAGCAAGTGTTTCATGTGACTCATGGAATTAGGTACTCCACTTTCAAATATATATATAATGATCCTAGAATATCACACAGGAGGATATCATATTCACTTAATGATATTACACTTGGATACCATCTTCTCCACCAATGTTATTGGTCCAATGATTCATCTCCTTATCTCAAAATGAATATAAGACTAAAAATAAGTAGTATATTCTCCACACCATATATATATTTGACAACTAATAAATAGAGAAGATAATCCCAATCAGTATTGTGCCTACCTTCTCCATGTATGTCTGTTCCTTACTCATCTGTATAACCTAGACAACTTGAAATAGAATTCCACATGTTATCTCATATTGAACATGTCTTCCAGGGAATAACCCCACATGGGGACTTTGATCCCCTTGAGATTTTTTTGTATTTTAGCCTCTTCTATAGTATTCTCATGCTTAATATTCTAGGCTTATTTTTCATCCATGATGATGTTAGGTCCCTATAATACTAGTGTATCCCCTTGTTGTTAGTATTAGTATAGCCCTCTTTTTTTATTTTGCCCATGTACTCCCCATATTGTTATTATTGTTACACATAGAAGCCCACTATTGTTAATGTTATGCCCTTATGTTATTATAGTTATTTCGGCATTGATTATGTTGTGACCCCTAAGACTACTATATATATAAAGCATGTTTTATCATTTTAATCATGGAATAATTTTTCATTTATGTAATTTAAAGGAGGTTGCCCGCTCGAAGAGAATAATTTTTAATTCGTTCCTCTATTCTTTCTTCTATTTTCCGAGCCAGGTTGCATAAAATTTGGTATTAGAGCTTTGAATTCTATGGGTTTTTGCTTCTTCAAACATTTCATCTTGGACTTTTTTTTCTTGTTTATATTATTTAGGAGGATGTTGAGGCTTATGCGTAGATTGGCATGAGGTCGAGATATTTACTCGAATGAAGTATTATGTTTCAACATATTTTTCCTATCTTCGATACATAACTTATTGTATTTATATTTCTAAATTAATTTGGTTAATGTAGAGCTCTCAATATATTTTTTGTGAACTAATACTTTTCATTCCACCATCTTAACAAATAGCTTTGAGTTTATACAAATTTTAATGTAGCAATATTTTCTAATACCATTTCAATTCTTATATGTTATAAAATCTAATACATAATTCACTTCGCAAACAAATTGTGTTATTATAACTAACTAAAAATCTCAAATTCCAAATGATAATAAAATAAATTTTAATCTAAAAAATATATAAACAATACAATTTTAATATTTATTTTAATTCTCCCTAATGGGGTCACCAAACACCTAGCGAGAGCACCTTGGAGTAAATTCCCATGAGGAATGATGTAGGTGAGTGAAGGATACCGATTAATGTGGCCATCATGGGATGCTGACTCGCATAACTCTTGAGACCTACCTATGTGTGTTACATTGTGCAGCAATGTTAGTTTAACAATTGTTGTATCTTGGGTGATGAATTCAGAGTGTAGGGTGGCAAGATGGTAGCATTGAAAGGCCACACAATTTGGATAGATCCATAGGGTAGATTTGATTCTATGGAATCCTTTGAATACTGTGCTTCTTATAAGGGCCATTGTGCCTTCATATGGGATCTTGGTTCATTTGGAGGTGTATCTCCTCTCTCGAGCTATAAATTTAGTTGTGTGGTGGAATCATGGTTGCTGAAGATGGAGGGATGATCCGGGCTAGTGGGTACTCATTGAAATATGTTTCTTGAGGTTCTAGTACTTTTTTCGAGAAATTAATTTTTGTGGTGGTTAGTAAGGTGAAAACGTACTTTCTCCTTTGGACTGGCCGGCACGTATGTGGACTTGTTCTCATTTTGAAGAGAATTCTCTAGAGGGTACTCATAGTTTGTGGTGGCTCTAGTTTTTATTGTGCCCCCTCGAGAAAAACACCCGAGGGTGGTGGCATAACCAGATGTGAGGCGAAACTTCAAGACGTTGGCTAGTTTCTACCTAGTTGCGACTATCCTTGTTTTGGGTGTGTTGGGGGCCGTGCTTGTGGCTTGAGAAAAACTTTCTATCGTCCTTCCCCTGTTCTAGATATGGTGTGCTGGAGGAAAAATATTAACTAGGGGTTTTTTGAAGGGTGTTGGTGGAAAAGGCTTGGTGGGAGGTCGAGGTTTGGAAACAATTATAGAGTTATAATGGGGAGGTTGTGGGAGGGCTCGTGTCTGGTTGGGTGTGTATCATCGATTGATTCCATCGGAGATTTAGTGTTCCCCTTGGTCATTCTAGTAAGAGTTGTTTGGGTTTCGCCATCAAGCCAGCGATCCAAGTTCTCCTTATGAGTATGTTGTTAGTGGAAAATGAGTGAGTAAGGTTGCTTTTGGCCTCGGGGGAAGTATTTAGGTAGAGTGGAGGCTCCAACCATGCTAGAAACAATTGTTGAAAAAACTAAGAGCTGTCGAGGCAAACATGGACATCATAAGGGAGAACTGTTATGAAGACTCAAATTCATCTACTAGCCTTTACGAATGACATTAATGTCATCCTCAATGAGACTCTACATCAGCTCGAGAGCATTCGAAAGGAACTAGAGATGCCTCAATGACTGGCTTTGTGGGACGTCGAGGCCCAAGTATAACACATCGACTTTCATATGTATGCATGAGATGGATTCCTGAGTAGTTACTCCCGGCCTTCATCCTTACTACCCTCCGTGACATGAGACTCTTAGGGTCATTATATTTTTTGCCATATTTTTTGCTATATACAGTTTGCTAAGCCTCCGAGAAATAATGGTTGTATGGTTATATGTAATTGTTTCTCCGACATCCCTCGCTCTCAACTCTAGTATTCATGAAGCCACATGGGCCCTTGAAGATATTTTTGTACTTTTGTTGTAAAGGTTTGACAATATAATATTGTTGTGTTGATAGAAAGTAGATAAAAAAGCGAAAATATATATATATATATATATATATTAATTCACTAGGCTATTTTTTAAGAGATACCTAAGTCTATCACAACGAAATTCAAAGTTTTGATATATGTCATTTTTCACCCATGAAAAAAAGTAATGGTGTTGATTAATGCATATCAAACCAATACTAATGCGGTTGTGATGGTTGAGTGTAGATGTGGGTGGATATGAATTAGTAAATCATGGCTACCTTTGATGTACTATGGTTGACTAAGTCAAGTTTTGTTGATCTCCATTGACTTTAGTTGACTATAATTGACCATATTGTCTTTAGCTCTCTAAGATAAATGAAACTTAACTATAGTTTGATGATGATATGCAATGTGTGATTATGTTTGACAATGGTTTCCCATATTTTTAATGATTGAACATTCATTCCCATGTTTGATCATGATATGACCATGGTTAGCCATCGTGGAAAATGAATTAAAGAGAAAGATGGCATGACAAAATCAAAGGAGGAAAGAAGTATGAAACAAAAATATGAGGTAAAAATATTCAAAATTATGGAGGACAACTCAAAAAAATATTTTATAACATGAACGCCTCACAAAACCAATGGTTTCAAGCCTTTATTGTCTCCTAATAGAATGTGAATATTTCCAACTATTGAAAGTGTACATATTGATGTATGACATAATGGGATTCTTACAATAGTGATCTTCAGCTTTTTTTTGATATTATATTATATAACAAGCCTTTAGCACTACCCTTGGTCATCAAGGTGCTAAATTTTAGCAATTAAGCCCTAAAATACCTAGGAAAAATCACCATACCAACATTTAATAAAAAACTACAAATTATATATATATATATATATATATATGTACACAACCCCTTGTATTAAGGTGTTAACATCAAGCCTTGACATACTGCCATATTTGACTTGATATTAGAAAGGTGCAAGAATGAATAATTTATCATATTCTACTACATATAGTTTCCCAAGGAGGTGGTTAAGTATAGCAATGAAGGCCAAATCCTTCACATATCAGCATATTGGAAAATACATATGTTCACAATATTTTTCCAATATTATGATATTTTTAAACCTCTTGGTTATTCCTTGGTCAAGGAGATGCTTAGGTGTAGAACCTAAGAATTAAGGTCATCAACATATCAACTATCAAGAAAATGGATCGAAGCACACACATTGAAATTTGTCGATATTGGGATGCTCGAGTGCCCAATTTATGTCAACAGACACAAAAGTTCAATGACGTCTAATAACAATATTTCTCATCTTCGGTAATCATAAGCCTATGTTTTTCTAAGCAAAATTTTGTTGTTAAAGTTTTACGAGGATTTTACAATATTCTCGTACAAGAATCAAAATTTTAAAATTTTAGGTTCGACTCTCTAGATAGGAAAATCACTGTGAAAGGAAGTATGCCATCTAGAGCCCACTTTTATTGAAAAATTGAGTTATATTAAAAATTTCCATATCCTCTTATATGAACATACCTATTAGATAATAGGATCAGGTAGAAAAAATCACCAATATTTAATGGAAAAGTCCCCGTCCAAAGCATTGAGAAAGCCATGTTTTGTAAGTCCTTTAGTGTTAAAATATTTTGAAAATTTCTCCAAGAAGTGATCCGAAAGCACTTTGATGTGCTACTTGGGAATATTTTTTAGTGCTAAGGTTCATAATTACTAATCCATGAAATGTTGCATTGAAGCTAGATTTTGAGGTTATGAAGAGTAAGAAATGCTTGGACAATTCCTTGTTGTATGTCATGTTGATATTTATACTCTCCAAGATCTGAAATGTTGGATGGGAGGAAGTGCCAAATTTAAAATTTGGTATTGAGGAAAGCATAAAATTATAGATGTTTCATGTTGGTAAAGAATAGATATGAAATGTGGTTTTGAAGGTGGAACCATCAAATCATAAAAGTATTACCAAGGAAAAAGCATGATTTTGGATGGGATTAAATAACAGACCATGTAGTAGTGACTAAATTGGATCAGTTAATAGAAAATGTAGTTTAAGAAGCTAGTATTTGAAGGAAGCACTTAGTTCAAATATAACTCGACCATGTAGTAGTGACCAAACTAGATAACATAATAGATCATGTAGTTTTAGATGCTAGTATTTGAAGGAAGCCTCTAGTTAAAATATGGATTGTATGATATAAAAGAACATAGTTCAAATTATGTTGTATCACTTGTTTATAAAAAATTTTAAGTATGATTAAATGAGTAAATAGTAAAGAGTATTGGTGTTTATTGTATGTTGTGCTTACTAATTATTATTGTAATAGTAGCTTGATTCTTATAAAGGAATCATCATTTAATGAAGTATTATAGTTTTTCTCTTAGGAACATTTCCAAGTATATCTTCTATTTCATGTGAAAAAGGTGAACCACTTAAGTGCGTGATCTACTGCCTCGTAGTGCATCGTTCTACTTCATTGGATTGATTGATCTAAAGTGGTGAGTGTAACACCCACAGTTTATGTTTTTCTTTCAAAGCTATACATCAATGAAATTTAATCCTAACGGGAGTGGACCCCAAATGGATAAGCTGTTGATTTGGATGTAATTAAATATTTAATTTTTGAAAGAATGAATAAGATAAGTGCAGACGACCCAGTTAAATAAAGTAGAGATTATGAGATCACTTTCTAAATCCATGAGGATGGATAAAGTCAAATACTTTCCCCAAAAATCTTTCAAAAATCCTCGAAAGAATTTGATCTCCAAATTATATATTTTGAGGAAAAATCTAGTTTCCCCAATGATGTGGAGAAGAAGTTGGGAAGAGGTAAAAAAGTCGGGAAAAAGGAAGTATAAAAGTAGCTTTAAAAGTCCCTAAGTAGGGAAGCCTAGGCAAAGCAAGGAAGAAAAGGCATCCCGATATTCGGCGCCTTGAAGGGGAGTGAAACACGGGTCGGAGAAAAAGCTAAACATCTATTCCGCCAATGTGTATCGATTTGGTCTGCTTCTGCAGGAGTGTGATTTTCGTGCCGAGTGATTGGAGATGGGTAGGGACCTCTACGATCGGAGGGGATTGGTCCAAGTACGAGCGGGTATGCTCACGGTAGTTGGTGAATAATAATGGAGAATTTTAATCGACTTGTGAATTACTATAGTTACCTATGTATATTTTGTTTTACTGTGTTTATAACAATGTTCCATACATTTACAGAGTTAAGAAGGGAGTTAAACCCTCTCGCCTCTATATGGTTTTAGGAACTAGATAAAAGAGGATAAATCATCCGTACGTCTCAAAGCTAGCCTATGGTTTAAACTACGAGATTATATGTTACCTCAATTCATAATTATGTAGCTTTAATCTACTTCTATTAACTATAGGATTTAAAATAGGGGAGCACTAGAGACAATTAAGAAAGATGTGAGTGATAAGGAATTTCATTAAATTTACTGCGTAAGCAAAGCACCGTATGTTTTCCAAAATAGAAATACATGTCTGTCTCGTAGAGTTGCATTTTACCGTAAGTACATAGTTAAAGAACATATGATTTAGTGACTGCATATAAATTCAACTAGTAAAGAGATCTCGCTACCATAGTTACTAAGTCACGTCGGTGCGCAGTATGAGAAATGCCTATGTAACTAGTGATGTTACCCAACATCCTTCACAAAGGAATTGTCCAAACAAAACACTTATTGGAAAAGAAGATGAGCATATGAATTTCTATATAATGCATGCAAGCGTAAAAGATGTGAGTGCTAACACATAATTCACCACGGACGTATCTATATAAATTACTGAGTCAAGAGTATTTCGCTTAAACAATAGAGATACTTTGAGCACTCATAAACTAGAAAAAATTTATAAGTGTCTGATTCTGAGGCAACATTATGAATAACATAAGTGAATATTATTATAAAAACCTCCAACTAAGGAGTATACATAGAGTCCAATGTTGTGTTATATAATGTACATGGATTTATATAGACTGCGTGGGCATGTGGAAATTTCTCATGCACCGAAAGGTTTTATGACGAGCTTACTCAAATAACAAATAGAGAGTTTACATGCATTACGCATGTACAATACTGGAGGAACGAGAAAGAAAATGAAATAAGACTAGCGAGCTTATAATTTTTTGCGATAAACTAACTTATAAAAATAGATTTACCAGGAGAAATGATTCATATGAGTATTTATACGAACACCGATAAAGCTGAGACCCATTAGAGAATATCATTGATTTGGTACATGAGTAACAGAGGCAAATAAGTAACTGAGTTAAATATATACATATCACGAGCCGTATGTAAATTAAACTTTTCGAGGGGAAATAGTAATACTACGTAAATTGGACCCTCAATGTGAATGCCTATCCTTTCGAAGAAAATTTATTCACGATACTATTGTCCGGGCGTAAAGGATTACTACAATAACAACACGCACAACAGAAGAAAACTTGAATTATCCGCAGCAAAGTTTTGGATAATAATAATGAAAGAGCCCGGTCTCACGCCGATCGAGGAAGGCGTACGATACCGGCGACAATCCCAGCTTTAAAACGAACATCAAGTCAAAGGAATTCTCAAATCCAACCAATACCGCCTGAATAGAGCTACGAGGATTATTCAAGCTTACCCAGAAATCAAATGAGGAGATATCGTTACCATAAGATGATATAGTAGAACACTTTTCGAACACAAATTATGCTTGAGAGGAACATAAAACAAATTCCGATTACCCATGGGAAAAAAAGAGGTTCTCGTACAACACGACCCGTATGAAGAGCACGAGGATATTGTCAAGTATTCACCAAAACGAAAATAAGCCTCCATAAAATAATGTTGTTCTAGTAATACAATGCAAGCACAGGGAGAAATTGGGCTGCTACGAACCAGAATAATTCTTCAATGGAACAGGCGACCTTGTGCCAAGTCACTAATGAAGAAAAGAAGTAAATCCTAACAAGAGCAGGAATAGTAGTGTTAAATATCATCACTAGAAAATGAAAATTCTAAACTAGACCAGAGAATCAGTGTGAGATATTTGTGCAATCGAGACAAAAGCAAGAAAATACTGATGCCATGAGTTCTCGATAGTAATGGGACTCACAGAGAAATGGCGTAAAATCAAAAACTTCAGGGTCTCAGCTTTCAGCCAACTTTGAATGTATTAACATACATATTAATCATAAAAAGTCAGCTAAGTTAAACTAGCATAGTGCTCATATGGTCATACACATGCTCCTATGAGGCGATGATGAGATGATATCACGTTCGCGAAGCCTCGGATTAGATAACGCCTCGCTCGCGAGCATGCGGAGGCTTGGAGCGAGGTAGAGAAAAACAAATGAGGAACGAAAAGAAGCATGGCGAAAATGGGCCCGATATTTATACAAATGCCTCCAAAAAAATCCACAACAACGAAACCCCATGCCGACAGGGAAATCTCCTACAGCGAATCCAAGTGGCAAAAGATCCGTGGGTACACGGATCGGATAGAGGCTGAAAATTGGCATTAAAAACATGGTCGTTCAAAATTAAATCGTACACATGCCATCAACCTCACGCACACTCTCGCTCGTGTTGCGTGGGTTGCATAGTTACCGCAGTAGTCGGCGTGGAAAATGCGGACGAAAAACGTGGATCCACCCCAAATTGAGCATGAACGAAAATGAAATCCCAACAACTCAACCACAGATCAACACAGAACCTTGCGTAGATTGAGCGTGGAGAGTTGATACAAGGTCGAGTTCCCAAACACATTAAATAGCCTTTCGCAAGGACGCTTGTGATGCGTGTACTCTGAAGTGAAAGGTGTCCATCTTTACATAAATTTCACCATAAATAACATGTACCCGAAATATACTCGATGACGCCGGCATATGCATTATGAATTTTAAACCTTGACTACAACTGAGGACTAGCCATAAGGTTGACATATGTATGGATATGTCACAATGTGAATAAAATCAAGCCAACGTTCATATATATTGGGCATAGGACGATAGATTTATGGCATGGGAATTACGTTGTTGATTATAATTCGAGAAGTGCTAAGTGCCGACGTGAAAAATTAAGAAAGAAAACCATTATACATCGTTGAGGAGGTAAAATCCCCTCTGCGGGACGGTAGGCGATCCCTTACCAGCCCGGCGAGAGGTCTAGCAACAAACAAACAATGTCAAAGGATGCGGTTCCTACTACGAATGAAAGAGGCCGGGAGATAGAAGCCTGCGGATTCCAACGCCAGGGATCCGAAGAAGAAGCGCCCTCAGCCCCTCCAAAGCTTGGCGGAATCACAGTCCTCCACGATCTCCGCGTGATACACACGCACATGGAAGAAACGAACGGACACAAGCATAGAGCACATGATACGTAACTAAATACGCCGGAAAGGACATGACATCGCATTAACATGATGGAAAACGGAGTGGAACCGATAATCATAATCATCGATCAAAATAACCCGGCGAAGAGAGATTACAAACGAGTTACGACGTCGCGCCTCCATCGGACGGGTCTCCGAGTGCGTCCACGTCTCGCAAAACTCGCCAAGGAAAGGGAAAACCTCTCCCGCAGTCTGCGTGACTGAATGGTCTCCTTGCTTCGAGTCGACCTATGCGGGAAAGAGAGGGTGCTTTGCAACACAAAGGCTCTTGGGAATGTGGAGATCTCAGAAACTTAGCATCTGCTTCAAGACTGGCTTGCCATTGATTTGAAGCGAAGCTTTTTATGGATGGGGGAAGGAGGAGCTGGGATCCCTATTATTATGGGATTGGCCCTATCAACAAGGAAGGTTCCATGGGAGGTGGCAAAACACTGCCCTCCATAGAACTCCCGCACCCAACCTCAACTCCGGAATGGGTGATGGTTTGTGAATTTGTTAGTGAATTCAACTTCCGCCATCCATACTGCAAAACAACTCCCAAATTGGGTGGCGCGGCTCACGGCTCTGCTTGAGTGCCGGAGTGGCGCGTGACTTTCTTGCATTAATTTCATTGCGCGAGCACCGCAGCTTGCGACGCCAATGCTAAAGGTTGATGTTTTTATGACTTTTGCAAGGAGATGTCTTCACAGGACATAAAGCTCGGAGTTCGCAGAGGATGCATTGATGAGATGTTTTCAAGGCACAGAAAATGTCCACAGTCTGACAATGGGTCCTCCATTGTGCGATGGGGAATGGTAAAGGACGGTGACAAATTACCCAGGATGTGAGATGCCCCCAAAAGGCAGTGAGGCCCGAGAGGAGAGTGAACAAGCCTACGAGCATGTTCAGCGAAAGCCTCGTCGTCGGAAAACACAACGCGCTAAAGATACAAAGTCAGATATCTCCCAAGTACATGATGTATAAGTGGTATGGACGCGGCCTATCGAAAAATAGAGTATGATATAATACGGATCTCGCATGGCGCAGCCATCCAACTAAGATCAAATAAATAGACTCGTGTGCATGGTCGCAGCTATCCAATCGCGAGTCATGCTACAAAAATGATACGACCCACAATCGAAATACGGATTACAAACGGACACAACCCCGGTCTTCGCCCATCTTCACGCTGAACAAAGTACAAGTTCTAGCATGCTGTGAATGTGAGCTGCAGTCCAACATGCAAGAACATCGTCGGATTACCAACCAATGATGAAAGTTATTAACTTAGCCACGAAAGAAACCACCAATAATGACAATGGTCCTCGAAATTTGTACTACGGTGACAATCTACGAGCGTGCGAATAAAATGAGTCGAAACGCGTGAACTCTGTCAGTAAAAGTCACTCGATCGAAAGGCCAATGATGTAAACCTCTCGTCCCGATACGACGAACACGCTACATGAGGCATACGAGGGCTCCAAGGTACCATGAAGGAGTCTCTGCACCAACTTCTAGATAATGAGTCGATGTCGACAGGGAAGTGACCTGCGATCGAAGGTGGAGCAATGATTCCCACATCGTGACACTAGTACGAGAGGAACATGATGATTTTGTTGTGGATCAGACGATGAGATCAGAGGAAGGTTGACATTTCGCAGGCCAAACTTCTTCGAACATATGAACAACACGACACGTTGGACTTTGGCGTATTGACATCAACGATCACGAGGTCATGATAGACAGGCGAGGGCAGAACAGATGAGAGGTCAAAAGAGATTACCCAAACCACATGGAAGGAGAAGCAACGAGATGAGATGTCCCCAACCCGACACGAAGTGCAAACAGTGCCATGTTCAAGAGCGACATCTTAACGACGACACTGACGATGGTTCCATTTTTCACCATTTCTGTCGAGTACACCCAATTATTTTTGATAACAATCTTGAAAGGGATAAGCATATGCTTGGCGATATAAGTTCACCCGCCAGGCGCAGATCCATCCTGGTGCATTTAAACGAGTCCGGAAGGAGAAACTCCTCGGAGGGGCGTCTAAATTTTACACGACTATATCCGATGTCATCGAGGCTTCAACGAGTCCGACAAAGGAAAGAACCTCAAAGGCGTCTTTTCATGTATAGAGAGTTTGAAAAGAGCAATGCAAAAGAAAAATCCACAAGTCCTCGTAAATAGTTCCCGCAGTCCGCAAAAGGTAGAAAGAAACAATATCCGGAGAAAACCTCCCTAGTCGCGATAGGCTGGCGCTTTAAGCCAATCAATCCATCGCCAGAGGGTTAAACTTATAACGTTTGGGTGAATGCTCGATCTAAGTATCCATTTTAGCGAGATCAAAACGACATAGGGCCTCGTGATCTTTTCATATTTAGAGAGCCGAAAGAGCTCAAAGATGACTCGCAGTGACTTTCGGTATACCGAGTCCGAAAAAGTAGCAAAATACAGCGAAATTGTCCATCTTTTTAAAGTACGCCCACTTCGCCTATCAGACATGCTAAGCAAAGCGTAAAATCCCATTTTACGACATAACATATGAAAACATTACGACAAAAATAACTTTTAAAAGCTCATTTAACGTCGACAGAAAAGTTACAGAACATGTCTAGTGGTAGAAATTACTTCTTTACTACTACCTCGTAGGATAACATGATGGACCTGTACGGAGCAAGAATCTTCGGCGGTGATTGCGCCAATCCACAGAAACCATTCAAATCTACTGTCCGTCGCGAGTAATAGGCGTCTCAGCTCATCATTTCCATGGGTACAGAGATTTTTCCCTTTAGAAATCAACTCAGTGTAGCCTGCTAAAATTTTAGGGCCGGAGCCTTGCGCGCGGAAGTATCCGGCGCGCTCGCACACCGAGCTCCTTACTAAAGGGCTCGGCGCACAGCATGGCGGCAGCATCGTTAGCAAAACAAATGCCGCACCAACGCTTCTGAAATCCCAATGCATTTAAATTTCCGGTATTTTCATCAAATTTCCTTGAAATTCTGAAGTCTCATCAAAGATCTAACCGGGGGTTTTTGACCATATGAATGCAGACAACCATTCAAAATGGCAATCGAATGGAAAGGAACGAGATGCCACGGAGATGAGGATGGAAAGAGGCCATGCAAAGCCAAAGCTTCGTATGAACGCTCTAAGAGACATCCGTGGATTGAAAAAGTTCTTCCTCACGCCTATGTTCTACGAGCTTTCCGCCCAACAGCTCCACCAATATCTAATCAGAGCATCCGATGAAAATGAACAAGTGTCTAGAGCTACTGGGAACACGAGTTAGAATTGGAGGAGTACTGACATTTATTTCGATTCTTTCGGATTGTCCGCGCAGGTCCAATCCCGTCGCACCGAATGGGAGCAAGACCATCGGGGAAAAGATGCGAACGGTAATGGTGCAGGTAGAGCTGAGGGCGACAAAGCGGGATCGGAAGCAAGAAGGTATATATCTCCTGCATCCTCGATCTAAGACCGAGAGAAGTTCTCCACACCATTATGCGGGCTCATTTGGTCGCGGAGCTCCGGCACGCAGTGCCATCGAGACTATCAACTTCGTTAGCCTCGAGAATGCATGGTCTCTTGTTCACAATGCGTGCAGCCAGTGAGCCATCAACAATAGTAAAATGCAGACACTAGAATTCTGAGGGGAAACTCAAGAAGCCGGTGAGACCTATCTTTGGTATTGCCTGTTCATGGAACGCATGCCACCTTCAGTGTACAAGAGCCGCAAAGTGGTCGTAGTCCGATACCACGCGAGAGCCACGCAATGGCGGTCCATTGGAGCGCGCTTGATCACTGAATCGGAGGTGGTTACCACGGATATCCGAGGCGGAGGTCTTTAGGTGGCTACTGGCACGCCAACGTCGATCGTGGCAAGATTGGCCCTATTCCCGCTCGAGCTTTTTCATCGGACCCGCATCTCCGCCACTACATGAGACGACTAGACGAGGCGTCAGGTAAGGATCTCATATTTTTGATTTTTAATGTTTATATGTTTTTTTATTTTGACACATTAATATCTTTGTTCGACACAATATATATGCATGCGGATGTAGGACCTCGGTGAGACCAACCGAGGTCTCTCCTATCTCACGAGGAGGACACAACTACGCCCACGAGATCCTGTGAGAGCACCGAGGAGAGAGCCGATCTGAACCGCGCGAGATTGCTCGCGGGATCCCGTACTATGCCCGACTATCAGATGCACCGATGGCGTGCATGCCCACCATCGCGGTGGGAGTTCGCAGGATCACTTTGACTCCAGGTCACTGAGTGCGTGCGGGTGAGCGTGCTATCATGAGCAATCCATGCGGATTAGTCTCTAGGATTTAGCTACACATCCTATTTTTTGAGAGACCGCGATTAATGTCTCGTGACGTATTAAGACAATTATGTATATGAGTTTTGTGACGACACACTCTATGTAAACATTTCGACATCTATATATATACATATATCTATTTCGCGATGAGTCTTCTCTACATGTGATGATGATTTTATAAATTGTGCAAATGCCCGTCTCAACACCAAATTTCGCATCGTATCCGTTAATGTATTCAAATGTCCTGGGCATGATGTATATGTAATGCGCCAAAATTCCTTTCCCGCATGTCGAATACGCCAAATACTGTAGGCGTAAGATGGGCCGGGTTCATGCAGAGATAATGTCCGTTCGCTAGCAACACTACAAGTTGTGAGTCTCGGTAGTACCACGAGCAGTCCACTTGACATCTCAAGCTCATCGCACCGCTAACAATTCCAATACTGGCACTATACTCCGCTGAGTATTGTTCGTAGGCCATGCCCTAAAGCACACGCTTGCGGGTTAATCAGCTCACCAACGAGGATCGCAGATTACGAGTCGTGCGACAGGTCGTGCATCACGAGAAGGCACCATCCACGAAATCCAACAAATGGATGGATAGACACGCACCAACCCGAGGAAGACCCGATCCACGAGAAATATGTTTACAAAGCACACCACACCATGCACACAAATGACAATCACACACCTATGTACACACACACCACACCAAGAAATCACTTCGGTGCGTAGTACTTCTTAAAGGTACGGCCCATTTTCACGAGAGCTGCGCTAGCAGCGAACTCCTTCAGTAATCTATAAGCTCGTAGGCCCCATTTTTTCCAGCACGCGTTTTACTATATAGGGACCGTGCCACATAGGCCGGAGTTTACCGGCTCTAAGCTTATCATGTCTGCATCGTACAAGAGAACAAGGTCTCCTTCAATGAAAGAACGAGAGAAACGAGCTTTGATCAAAACAGGACGCGACCCTCTTCTTTTGTGCTTCGATGATCAAACGCAGTCTAATCGACGGGTTTTCATCCGGTCATTCGAGATACGAGAAAACCCACGTTCTTCCTCTCGGGGAGGTATCCGATGCAGACTCTACGGCTACGACTTTAGCGAAGGAATTTCACATTCAGCACGGCAGAGAAGCTTCTAGACCGTACACCAATTGGAATGGTGTAGACCTTGCTGCACTCTTAGCAGTGCATGTCTTGCGGTATGCCCAGCAGCCGAGAACGACTGGAGATGCCAATCGTAGTTGTGAACTCCCAACCGTTCGCTGAAGCATGGTGACCAAAACCTTGTTCACCGCTTCAGCTCGCCCATTCAGCTTGAGGGTAGTATGGTGTCGAGGTCGTCGTACGCAAGCCCAACCGATGCCGGCTCCATCATCATGTAATCATGGAAATGAGTACCATGATCGATGACGATGGCTTTCAGGAACCCCGAATGCGTGCACAACGTGGTCGAATATGAAATGCAGCGCCGTTCTTCCGTCGGCCAGCGCTAGCGTAGGCACGCTCGGCTCCACTCAGTGAAGTAGTCGACGCATTTGACAATGATATCACGCATGCGACGCGAGTGAGGTTACATGTCATAAAATCCATGTCCCATTTCGCAAAGGGCCGGCGGTAATAACGGGATGTGCAGTAATACGTACGCGCGCATCTTTAGCAGTGAAAAATGCGGCACGGATGACATTTACCAGGCTCACAGAAGGATACAATCCTTGAATATGGAAGGCGCGAAATATCACGCGCTCTCCCGAATCTCGCGAAGCGTAGCGCATATGCCGACGTGATGACCGCCAGGCTGCCGCGTGGCGCTCATTCAAGACTTTCTCGGCCCTCTTCAAAATCAAAGGCATCGTCGCAGCACCGAATCTACTCCATACTGATATAAAGGTATCTCCCACGTATATGGTAGGGTGAGACCCAAAGTGCCGAACCGAAACTGACGTGGCACGCTTTCAACTCTGCTGTAGCCGAAATGTCGCGATGCGAGACACACTATGATGTCACCGTACCAAGGATCACGAGTACTCGTCAGCAAAGCGATCGTTTCCGTCCAGGTATATGATCTTCTCAAGTGTGAAGGAGCAGAACCGCAGCGGAGAGAGCACATCGAAATCCGCGAAGACGAAAGTATCAGAAGTTGACTTGGCGATGGAAACGAACTCCAAGTCAAACCGCAGTGACGACGATCCATTTGGATGCACGGCTCTCTCAGTAATTGGCTAATAGAACAGAATGTCGGCCATAGGGTTGCTAGTCACGGAAACCACTCTGATATACGCACGCATAGGATGTAATGGCGAAAGCGTTGTGCGGCATGTACTCTGCTCGCTAAAGGCCAACTTCTCGACATGTGCACATGCTGCGTTTCCGGGCTATTTCCAGGAAGGTTCAGGGAATGAGGTAATAAACAACATGTTGCCTGCCAACACGCTTCGTCATTCACGCACCAGTACCATGCGCGATGGTGCTTAATGCGTGGCTAGATACAAAGTAAAGTCGCGGTGGTAGTCCGGAGGCGGCGAAGCGGAGCACTGATGCAAGCAATGTCTGCACTACTTCAGAGGATTCCCGAGCAATTTCGTCCCGGTGAAAAGGGAACGATACTGCTTTAACAAACGAGTAGAATCCTTTGGCCACTCCCGCATAATTCAGACAGTGCCCAAGAAAATTTGCTTTCCCGTGGGCTCGTAGTCGATCGCCAGTGAGGAGTGATGGGAGGTGTGACAGCCTCAGCTCTTTAGAGGGTCAAAGGCCAATTCCCCGTCTCTGAGACCATAAAGCCTAAAAGAGCGGCGGCGCTCGGCTGAAGAAACGCGCTCGGCGAGGGTTGGGCGTTCGATATTGCGGCAGGCTCGCAGCGAAGGAATATCCGGCGGAGATGCTCAGTGATGGTCCTCTCGACTACCCGAATGGGGCGCGGCAAAGTGCGTCCATATGGGCCGGACTGATATGCGGCGAATATCATGAAAATCATAGGACATCGCGCACCGAGACGTGGGCGCCGCTGCGTTTTAAGCTTGAGAGCGGAGTTTTGTCTGCATGCCAGTGCCTCACTGACGAGACGAATGTGGTCTTGTGTTGATCCTCGTGTGCAATATTGATTTGGTCAGAAATCGAGAAACCGTCCGATTAAGGAACAGATCTCACTCGGCACATTCGTCCGTCGATGACGGGTCGATAAACGGAGTGGGGATAATTGTCCCTAGGGCAGTAGCGATTGATATCGCGATAATCCTACACTGAGACTCGAATTACTGCCCTTTATAACGGGGACGATATTGGACACCCATTCTCGTAAGGGGGATGGGATACGAAAATAAAACTCCGGCGTTCGAAGTTTTTCAGCTACGCACTTTAGTAGTCGGCGGCGGCTTTCCGAGTGCATGCATGGGACGTAAGCGCTGCCAGCATGTGCCTCGCACGACCGGGTAGGCTGGAATCTCGTGCACGGCAATACTTTGGACTTCACTCCCGGCATTTCCTCGTAAGACCATGCGAAAACATCTCGGCATTCTTTAAAAGCTCCGCAGTAGACATCGAGATCTCCTCGGAAGAACAAGTCACACCTACATCGAGCTGTTTCCTCAACAACCCGGTTTAACGGCAGGTAGACTGATTCGACGGTTGGAGCAATGTACTACTCGCAGTTACCCTGCGAAAAGACTCTCGTGCATCAAGATCGGTGTTTGAAGAGGAGGTGAAGGAACCTCGAGTAGCATAACGCTCTGTATACGACCGACTCATTGCAGGCTAGGCATAGCCGAGGGAGCGATGACGCCATCGCCCGAGGCGAGCTCCTTTCAAGAGACATCGTTTCAATGATGGCCTCATCGCAAGGAAAAGTCTCTGGCAAGTGACTGATGCGAATCGCCAGCAAGCCGATTGTGAGTCGACGTTCAAGAGCCATGCTCATCGGAGCATCTTGAGGGTGGAGGTCCGACAAGGCTGCAACGATCTCACGGTGGGCGATCTCCCACCGGCGTTAAAAGCCATCGATCTCAAACTCACATACCGCCTGTCAGTGTAGGAACAAGCCCGAGGTCATCAGTCTGGACAACATGTTGACTCGATGCGGTATTCGGTGGCGGTGCGAATATACCCACGCAGAACGGTCTCAATGAACGCGCGGTGTCCCATGCTATCCGGGACTCGACGCATCGATCCGATGGCACGTTGTTCTCCGCAGCTAGAGGTGAAAAATGACAGCTGATCTGCGTGGACAATTCCTGTCCTCATGGAGAAACTTAATAAATCGAAAAGGCAGGTAGGCGCGCACGCGAGCATGGCATGGGCCTGTACCATGCACCAAGAAGTATATATCAGGAAGGTGAGCTTTAGACGTCAACCACTTCCACTTCCACGTTGATGCGTTTTTCTCACGTAATGTGATCGCAAGACTCTCGAGAACTCCCGTTTAGACTCCTCGACCATCAAATGCCTTCAAGGGCATTGGAAGATGGCCGACAAAGGCCGGAGAGCCGATGGCCTTCCGGCGGGCGGAGGACACACGCATAGTAGAGTGCACCTTCATCTACGACGGCTCTAAGAGCGGTCGAAACCGTCGATCCCGACTTGAATGACCAAAGCACTTTGATGCGGAAGCCGGGAGTAAAATTCTCCGGATCAAAGGTGAGAAGGCTCGAGTCGCTGCGGGGATCGACACCACCGGTGGCGCATGACGAGGCCATACCCGTTTGTGAAGGATAACCTTTGAGAACCTCAAGTGCGCACATGGCACATGGCGCACCTGCCGCATCCACTCAACGACGCGTAATGTCGAGCGGCACTTTGAGCATTTGGATTATAAGAGGATCTCCGAAAGAAACCTTACCCTTGGAGGTGGCTACACGCCGGGTTCGAGCAGTCGGCTTCTCGATTTCCAACGGACCGAGCTCAGGTGGGGAGGAGGTCCTTCCGCAACCCGCGCTTTCCGAGCACTGCGTCAAATGGGACTATTGCAATCCTTCGATCTCGTAGCAATAGTGATAGGTGCATTAGTCTTCATCATGAAAATCTCGAGGACCCAAATCGGTGCATATGATGAGCCCCGTTTCGACCGTCTCGGGTCTGCACGGATGGAAATGGCTCTACAAACAACGTAGGTCCCGCGCGAGCCTCTAAGAAGTTTGACTAATTTCGGATCGTCGTGGACAACCCTTGAGTGTAATGGTCACCTTCACTGAGGATGAGGCAAAGGGAATTTCGAGCCACGTTGGGGAGCCATCCTCGACGAGATTTGGAATTCCGGTTTTGGGGCATCAGTATTTTTGATTTTCCTTTTCCCTTCTTCTTCCCCTTGGAAGGATTTGATCCGCAGGATTTTCCGAACGGCGTTCACCTCCAGCAGTACCGAGAATGCGGATGAGGCGATTAAGCCAGGAAAGTATTGTTGGAAGAATTAGGCTCTTCTCGCTTCCCATTCGAAGACTTCTTCAATTTTGAGAAAGCGGAACCAATGACCTGCCATCCACCGTAGGGGTAGGCGGGGCCACGTGGTTCTCGGTGCGTGGAGCATCGCAGATGCTGTCACAAAGCGTGCTTATCAGTGCGACAAACAAGATCCGAGTCTCTTTGTGCAGCGCGTGCGTACAGCTTCGTTCCTCCGTCCACGACGCTCCCATCGCTGATATCCCTGAAAGCGTATTTTATTGACAAAGGAGGTGGTGAGACCAGTGAGTCTGAAACCTGATCAGGTATGCGAGAACTCGATCGGCCGAGCGACGGCTGCCGCCGAATCATGGATGTGTCCGAGATGTGAGTGGCTTGCGACTCGTTGCTCCGTGAAGGCGCAGCGTCGTCCGTCTCATCACAGCGACGATCGCAGAATTTGAAATGCGTGAGGAAAGCCATGGCCTAACGAGTTGAAATCTGAAAATACCGGGACGCTACTGTGGCACGCCCGCAGCAGCTCTGCTAGGCGTGCCTGTGCGGAAAGAGCTACCAGATCGAATCGGATGCCTGTCACGAAAGTTAGTGACGGAGACACCGTAGTGCATCACGTCATCACATGCGTCTGCCTTCTCGACTGCCCTCAAACTTGAGACTGATCCACAGTATCTCAGTGAGGACCCTGAGACCAATAAGGGATTATGAGAACGATCGATTAGTCAGCCTGAGCGTCCGTAGGTCCAAGCAGTGGCAGGCGGCAAATGGAGGGTTAACTACCGTTGCCGCTCCTGTGGTAAGGTCCTGCACGACGTTCCACGATAGCTGATGAGACATCTCTGCCCCCATGGGTTACACGTCCGAGGACTACGACCGTAGTGCGTGGTCAGACAACTGACCCGGTTACAGTTGTCATTGCTAACCATTGTGTGTGCTCGACAGTCCGTGGTTCGAGGTTCCCGAGTCGTCTGCCACTTCGTAGACACGGCGCTGCCGGACTTTGACGTGCTGAGCGTAGAGCCAGAAACCCGGGTGGAGGAGGATGATGCGAGAGCCTCGCAGTGGTGACAGTTCAGGCTGGGGCCAACCGCGGGATACAACCACTCTGAGGATGAGTAGGCTTGCCTGGATAAGTGGAACCGCTGTGAGCGCACGTAAATGCTATGTCGGCGGATCTGCGCTGCGGGCATTGAATGAGCGGTTGCTCGAGCGCAGTGAAGCTCAATGAGAGAGGCGCTTGCATGAGCAGGTTGTGCCAGCGCAGTGAGGCAAATTTCGGGCTCTGACCACCGAGCCAGCGGAGTGATCGGCAGGTGTTAGTTGCCACCAGCGACGCAGCTGTAAGTGAGCCCCAGCATGCAGACACTGGCCGCCGTGCGAGGCGAATCACCCAACATCTTGGATGCTGGGATTGCCCTTTGGTGGAGGAAACAGGGACTGTGTGCTTTTGACAGAAAGCGGCTTGCATTCTGCCAGAGAACCACAGGGTGGTCTCCGGCTGGACACGCAGACGTTAAGAACCGACGAGAGTCTGACGGTTGCATTGCATCAAAGACGCGCACTTTGTCTCCCTCAGGACACATAGGCTCGGTTCTCGAAACGATACCCTAAGGCCCAGGTTGAAAGTCGGGTCGACCAGGTAAGGGCTATAATATGGTCGCTATGCAGATTGCACCGTAGCGCGGCTGGCCCCGCTTGAGGGTAGCCTTGATTGGGTTGTCACGTGGGTCATACAAATATGCTGTGCTTAGCTACGCGGGTGGCGAAAGGGTTGTCCGTGGGCTGTAAGCCTGGGTTGCATGGTAAACGAGCATACGACATACATGCCTCATGGAGGCGAGCGCAAAACCTCCATGCATGCCTCAGCACCTGGGAACATATACGCGGGAGTGCCATCATGTGCCATAGTGCGAAAAGAAAGGACCGATAAGGACCTGGGAATTTGTCTGTATCTCCGGCATTCAACGTCGTGAAAAACAACCGTACCTCCCGAGAGATATTCTCCGTATAAGCGAGCGCTAGGTAAACGACCGCAGTTGCTCAGCCCCAGCATGCCGAGAAACACAGCTAGACGAAGGCGGCACACAGCAGGTGGGCCAGGCGGGAACGCAGGTAATGACGGCGTCGAAGGAGACACGGTGCCGTGGACAGTGGCCTCAGCCACGCCGGGAGATGACATCCCACAGAGCAAGACCGTGAAAATGAAGTCCACCCGCAGATCCGTATCCCACTGGCAAGAAGGACGGGGCCGACGATGTGGTAGCCTGACCAGAACCGCCTCCCTCAAACAATCTTTCGAGGGATGCGCGACTAGTCATCAGACCCATACTCCTCACGCGAATCACTCATGGTTGATCCGTCAGCTAAATCGACGCGCAGACTGACGGTGTACTAGGAAGTGAGCAATCGCAATAACAAACGGTGAACCCGAGGTAAGAAAGGAAGTCGGCTCTAAATACTCACCTCGCACCTGAGGGTCCCAGAGGGCCACCTGAACTCACAGCCGGTCACTCCAAAGGGTTGCTCGGCGTCAGAAGCCGTCCCCGTCAGAAACACTTTAGCTCATGTCGTCGTGGACAACAGAAAGGCTCTGAAAGCTTCGCGAAGAATAAAGTTCAGAAAGATGAGACTACCAGTGGGCGAACCGATGAGCTACGACTTGGCAGCAGACTAAAAGACTAAAAGGGCACACACACACGCTGAAACGAGTTACGACACACGCTCAAACGGTCAAACAAGCAACGTCTCAAATAGGTGTGGAAATCGTGCGATTAATTTTACCACATCGAGTATTGTTGAAAATTACCAAGTTTCATGTTTTAAGAGTCGAGAAACGATAAAAAGACGACTCTATCTCTTTCGTAGGTTGACACAAACGTGAGCGGATCAAGCGCTTGACGGTCTCAAGTTTAGGGAGTCGAAAAGACCAAATGGTCCGCTCGAGTGGTGACCAGGCACAAGGGTGTACCAAATATCCGTGAGCCGCAATATACACCTTGGTTTCAAAAATGAAACGAGAAATCGACAAGGACCTTTCCTGCGTGCGGAGGTGGTCTCCTAGAATGCCGTGTCTAGGTGCATCGCATTATGAGGCAGCAGCACTTCGACTTCCCGTGGATAAAGTGATCGAAAACCCATAGGTCTCCCTTTATACCTACTGCGACTGAAAGACGGTGAGCCTGAAGTCACGTACTTAGCGCCGGCTTCAAAGCCAAGCGACAGAACGCACTGCTAGGTTGCAGCGGACGCCGAACAACGTCTCTAGCCTAGACCTTCTAAATATGCTCTTCGTTAAGTTCCAATGCTACCTTAGATTAATTGAATACATTTCTGCATGCATCTTCAATTAAGTTTCAATTCTCCGTGACTATCATCGTATGTAGTGTCTCCCGAAAATCGGCAAAGCTATATGCCACAATGCAACATTTCGATTACGATGAAAACTAGTAGAGAGAGAGTCGAGAGCTTGCCTAACGCAAAGACGAAATGAGCATTTGAAACCAAACAACTTGAGCTCTATAATGCAACTAATGCAATTGACAACTTTTCAAACCAAAACACTAATCACTAGCATGATATGGAAAAAGATTACAATTTGCACTAATTAACAAAAAGCAAGAGATGGATTTTCAATGTTTAATGGCTAATAATAGTCGATCGAACTCGAAAGCAAATGGAGCAACTTGAGAAAGCGATATTCAAGGAGAGCGGGAACCAAACACATTTCACTCAACCAACACAAGCCAATCAGTATTCCCAAATACGACGAGAAGTCTCTCAAAGCAAAGAAAGAGACTCAAACCGCTTCCAATGGCCCGTGTAATCTCGGCCCAAAGCGAGACCAAACGAATTTCGAATGAAGAAATGAACAATCACCCATCGCAATGAAACAATGAACAACCGCGCAGAGAATGTGGAGAATCAATCAGATAGTCGTGCGGGACAATCCAAACACCAAAACTCCCAAGGAGGGCCCGATGCACTAAGCGGTAGATGCCCTAGAGGCTTCGAAAGAGTGAAACTCGGTAGATAAAAGCAAACAACCAAGAGGACACGAGGTGAATTCCCAGCCAAACAAGACTCCAACACACCTCGAAAAGAGCCGGAAAATCAAAGAAGAGAAACACTGGTCAACTCAGGAAGAGCTTCCGGTAAATCACACTAAAACTTACAGGGTGGCGACCGTAAGTAGTGAAACTGCGCTCAAGGCGAGTGGCGCGGGTTTGCAAAGGCAACAAGCGCTAAGTAGAGCGCGACTTCTCGGGTCCAAAACCAGCGCGGTACGAGTTTCCGAGCAAAAGTAAAATAAAGCCACCTGCAAAACGAGACTCAATGCAAGCTAAGCAATCCAAGAAGCAAAAACACACAAAAAAATCCAACACATAGAGGTTCATCAAAGCAAGGAAAAACAAGACATAAAACGCGAGGCCAGACAAAGACTCCAAGTCGAACAGCCTGCAAACCAAACCAGGAGATCGGCCCGAAGAACGAGGATCTACTCCGCTGATCGCTGAGCGAAGCGTTTCGAAGGCTAGCGTCCGGGCCGTACGCCGGACTCCGTCTGCAAATGTCAAACCAAAGTCAACAATCAACGACAAGTCGGGTCAGAGTGGAGTCGCCAATTTATTGAGGAGGTAAATCGTTTATCGCAGACAGTGATCCCTACTAGCTCCGCGGTGCTAGCAACAAACAAACAGTCACGACGCAAGGTTCCTAATTCTGCGAATGAAAAAGTGCCGGAGATAGAAGCTCATCCGGGACCCAACGCGAGGATCTCGAAGAAGAAGCGTCCCCATTCCTCGAGCTTGGCCGGATCACAATCCCTCCACGATCTCCGCGGATGAACACACCGCACATGGGAAGAAACGAACAGATACGAGCATAGAAACCGACGCCATGCGCATTAACACCGCCGAAAGGACTACATCGCATTAACATACACTTGATGGAGACCGGAGTGGAACCATAATTGCATAACTCATCTAGTAAAAAATAACCGGCGAAATAAGAGAGTATTTACAACCAAGGATTCGATACGACAGATGCTGCCTTCGAACCCGGGTCTCCGAGTGACCCACGTTCGCAAACGCTTCCTGCCAAGGAAAGGGAAAAACCTCTCCCGCAGTCTCTGTGACAATGGTCTCTACTTGTAGTCGCCCTTTAGGGAAAGAGAGGGCGCTTTTACAACACAAAGGGCTCTTGGGAATATGGAGATTCGCAGGCTTAGGCACTTCAAGACTCAGGCTTGCCATTGATTTGAGCAAAGCTTTTTATAGATGGGGAAGGAGGAGTTGGGATCCCTATTATTATGGGATTGGCTCCTATCACCAAGGAAGGTTCCATGAGGTGAGCAAAACCACTTCCTCCACGCAGAGCTCCGTGACCAACCTCCCAACTCAAGATAGGTGATGGTTTGTCGAATTTGTTCGACTCAACTTCCGCCATCCATATTTAAAAACTCAAATTGGGTGGCTGCGACACAGCTCTGTAAGCCGATGCGCGGTGGCGCCGACCTCTTGCATTAATTTCCTCCATTGCGTGCCGAGTCTCAATCAAGCCGCTCGCGCTGATGCTAAAAGACGTTCGCTATGACTTTTCGCGTAAGGAGATGTCTCAAAGACAGATATAGCTCAGTTCGCAGAGGATGCAGTCGATGATGTTTTCAAGGCATGACAATGTCCACAGTGCGCTTAGAAATGGGTCCTCCATTGAGCGGGATGGGGAATGGTAGGGCTCGTGACAAATTACTTCGTGTAACATATACTTAATAATAAGTGCAAGTGCTAAATGATTAAATTATATCACATTGAGCATGAGATGTATGTCTATAGAACAACATTTCATGGGAATTAAGTTAGGGGTGAAAATCTATTGGGGTTTTTGATACAAAGACTCTTCATACCAATAAGTTTGGTAATAAAAACGAATGAACATTGACTATAGACATATTGATATATGTATACACAATAATAATATTGGAGAAAGAAATATGATATAACAAGATAGTAATTACATACATAACCAGTAGAGAAAAAGGATATTATACTCCTTGGCGGAATTATTCTGGTAATTGAACACGCAAAAAAAAAAAACCTTGTGGAGAGTAGGAAACGTTACAAATGGTATCAGAGCTCATGTTACATAACACTGGGCTGTTGTTGTTGTGCTCACTGTTGTTATGTTCTCATTGTATTTGTTATTTATAATTTTTTTGTTCATTACTGATCTGTGTTGTTTAGTGTACAGTGTGGTGCTGAGACAAACAATTTGAATGGCTGGAAATGATGAAATTTATGTTGATCTGCGTGATGAAGAAAATGCACCAGATCCCAACGCTCCAGTGATGGCTATGTTGCACAGTTTGCAACAAGAAATGGTTGAGATAAGAAGCCAGAATGATAGATTGTCATTAGCCAGTGAGGAGGAAGAAAGGCTCATCAGAGAATTAACTTCGCGGAACAACCAACAGGGTGAAGGTTCCAGAAAGAGGAAGACTGATGAGTCTGAGGATGATGATGCTGTTAGGCATCAGTATAAGCAGAAAAAGGAATTACAGGGGGAATTCTGAAAGATCAAACCTCCCACCTATGATGGGGAGAAGGAGGAATATGTTGAAGCCTCCTTGTTGAACATGATTAAGTATTTCCAGGTTTATGAATATGAAAGCAATCTGAAGGCCAGATTAGTTGTTTACCACCTACAAGGTAAGGCTACCTTGTGGTGGGAGGAGACGAAAATGGTTCATGCCATTGATGAAAAGACAGTTATTTGGGAAGATTTCCAGGGTAAGTTTAAAAATCGTTATTTAAATGAAAGTTATTATGATAATAGAGCAAAAGAATTTCATGAGCTTAGACTGGGACAACTTACTATTGATGAATTTTTCACTAAGTTTACAAATATGTTGAGATATGTCCCTTACATTCATGAAGAGAAGGCAAAGGTGCAAAGGTTTCTGAACTGTTTTCCTACTGTATACAAAGAGAAGATCGAGTTTGATAACCCAAAAACTATGGACGAGGGAGTGAGGAAAGCTATATTATGCTATCAGCAGTTTAAGGGAAAGGCCGAGCATGGAAAAGGCTGGCTAAACAAAGGTGAAATTAAAGGAAAGAAACAGAAATCGGCTTACTTAAGGAATTTTTGTAGGGACCATCAGAGGAAAAAGTTTAATAAACCAAAAGAAAGCCAAACAGTTCAGTCTCAAATTGGTTCTAAGCAATTAGATGAAGGAAATAAGAAGGAAGGCACAATCAAAATGAGGTAACCTCTGAAATGATGGGGATGTGGAGAACCCCATATTTTGAGGGATTTTCCCCACCGAAACATTCAGATGATTATGAGAGATCACGAAGCTACCACAGTAAATGACATAACAAGAAATATACCCACTATCAGTGCAGCCTTGGAGAATCGACAAGCAGAACATCAAGCTACCATGGTTGAGATGGAGGGTAAGATTTCTGACCAATCTATTACAATTTTGATTGATCCGGGTGCCTCTTTGAGTTACATTAGTCCAAAAATTGTAGAAAAATGCAATCTCAAAACTGAAAAATTTCAACAGTCTTGGCTGGTCCAGTTAGCCACTGGAACCAAGAGGAAGGTAACACATAAATTACCCCAAACAACAATTAAATTAAATGATTTTTAGATAGAAGTAAATCTAAACATTCTACCATTAGGATCCTATGACTTGCTGATAGGAATGGACTGGCTGGAAAAGAAAAAGGCCATGATGAATTGTTGGGATAAAACTCTGCATTGCATAGATGAAAAATGGAAACCTTTTATTCTCAAGGGAAAACCAAAACCCATCTCTGTAAGACAAATATCAGCACTGCAATTAAAACGAACAGCTAGGAAAGGATACCAAGTCTATGCATTACATGTAGAAGAGACAGAATAGAAAAATAAAGAAAATCTGTTGGATGCTTTGCCAGTAGTAAGAGAGTTTAAGGAAGTCTTTCTAGATGAGATTCCTCATCTTCCCCCCAAAAGAGATATTTACTTTTCATTTGATTTGGTGCTGGGAGCAACACCTGTTTCCCGAGCCCCTTATTGAATGAGTCCCCCCAAACTCATGGAACTGAAAATGAAATTACAATAATTGTTGGATAAGTGATATATCCGACTGAGTGTTTCTCCTTGGGGAGCACCAGTTCTATTTACGAAAAATAAGGATGGAACCTTTAGGATGTGCATTGATTATCGTCAACTGAATAAGTTGACCATTAAAAACAGATACCCTTTACCCAGAATTGATGATCTTTTTGACCAAGTGAGAGGAGCTTCATTATTTTCGAAGATTGACTTAAGGAATGGTTATCACCAGCTCAGAATTAAAGAAGAAGACATCAGCAAAACAACTTTTCGAACCAGGTATGGTCACTACGAATTTGTATTCCTACCTTTCGGTTTGACAAATGCCCCTGCCACCTTTATGTGCCTAATGAATAGTGTGTTAAAAAAGTACTTGGATAAATTTGTACTTGTGTTCATAGATGATATTTTAGTTTATTCAAAAAGTAAGGAGGAGCACAAAGCACACCTGAGGATAGTGTTGCAAACTCTGAAAGAAAACCAGTTGTATGCCAAATTCAGCAAATGTGAATTTTATAAGGACAAGATCCAATACTTGGGGCATATTATTTCTGAACAAGGGTTGGAAATTGACCCTGAAAAGATAAAGCTATTAAAGAATACCGTGCCAAATGATAACAAAAGAGGAGGCTGGCTTATGGGGATTGTAGGTTATTATTGTTAGTCATCACCATGCTATGCTATGTTAGTGATGACTATATCCATAGCTGAGTTTTCTAGAAGCTGATTTTCATATGTCAATTTGTCATCTAGAAAACCCTCATAAAACTTTTTTTTGCCCTCCTACTTCTCAGTCTGCCCATGTCAAAGTCAAAACTCATTATCACTATCCTATCTAGCTTCAGCCCTACTGGTCTGCCCATCAGCTCTAAAAATCAAATCCGAGTGTGTTTCAAAAGCCTCCCCTAAGTTAGGAAGTGGTGATTTAAGGCATTTTACCTTTGGCAAACATCAAAAAGCCAAAAAACCTCCATCCACATGTCCATTCATTAATACCCACTTTGCAAATCAAGTTGGATCACAATGTAAGTCACATACTCACACACACCTAGGTCTCAGCACCGCATAAACCACAGTCTCACGCTGATTATTAGGTGTTTCACAGTGTTTTATGGATTCTACAAAGGCAGGAAATATAACCTCATCTCAGAAGAAATTGCTTGAATCTACATTTAGAAGAACAGCTACTTCTAAATGTAACATGAGCCTGAGATATATCTGCAAAACAGAGAGTCACTCATCAAGACTTTGCAGCTTCCTTCCAGCATGAAAATCACAGTAAGAAAAAGACACCACTGTCACAGCAGATTGGTAAAGTGTCATGGCCAAGAACCTCCTTCATTTACAAGCAGAGGGTTAGGGCGCCTCCTTCATCTACAAGCAGAGGGCGCTGGCCAATATTGACTTTAAGGATGGCAAAAGCCCAGGTTTGCTTATTACTGAACAGTGAAACAGTGACTCTAGGTTTTTCTGAGTGTAAGTGATGATCATAACAGGGCTAGAGTCTGAAGTATGCAAGTTAAAGGGAAAATAGAGTTTTGGTCTTGTAAAGGAAGTCATTTGAAGTTTTCAAATCATATGAATTGTTAAAACCTTAGAGAGACACATCATTAGTGAAAACAATTCTAATCATAAGCAGCCTGTTGTTTCAACAAGACCAAATTGAGGAAATGTTGACAAATCATGTCATTACACAGGCAGAAGAAAAGGTGGTTGTTTTTCAAAGGGTGCTAACCTCCCTACTCACAGAGATTATCTTTCAAATAATTTGTCATAAGTTGACCAAGGAAAATGGTGACATTTCAGTTCCCCTCAGCAAAGAGCAGTGCAGTGAGACAGTGACACCTTGACTAGGGTTTTTCTGAAGCACAGTAGTGATTGCAGGCAGAGGTAAAAGTATTAATGTTTTCAAGTTTGTTTGCTTACCATCATATCCAAGAAAAACCCTTGTCAGGCAGGCTTATCAAACAATCTTCAGATACTTTTCCAAGTGAAGGGCCTCCTTCATTCATGAGCAGATGGCCAAGGCATTGACTGTTTTTAAAGACTGATTGGTCAAAGATGCAGTGAAAAGAGACAAAGAAGGAAAGCAAAAGTCATTACACAGGCAACAGATGGTGTTTATGTTTCAAAAGGTATTGGTTTTCCTACTCATAGGGAAATGTCTTTCAAATTATACATCATGGTGGACAGGAGACAATTTGAATATGCATGCCATTGATACAAAAAGGGGCAGTTTCCTTAGGAGAAGGGGTCAAACAACACCTCACTGTCACATTCCAAGTCTAAAGGAGTTCCTTTCAAGTAAACAGAGAAAGATAGTATGAACGGATGCAACTAAAATATGGCACTTACAATCAAAGGAGGAGCTTATGAATCACCTGGAAGCAGAAACTATCAACCAAGTTGGAAGAAGACAGACCACCTCCTTTTAAAATGACAAAACAACTTTCAATGCTCTTCGACAGATCTTGAGTGGTTTTTCCTTGTTAAAAATATCACCAAAAGTGTCAAGCAGTGGATAGATTTGAACCTTGGGATGGTTCTATTACAAGAAGAAAGATCATTGCACTAGTCAAAGGAAATGATAACTGTGTTTCAAAGGGCCCTGTTCTTCCTGGTTCATAAATTTCTCCTTTCAGATATACATCACAAATGATGGGAGGCAATTCAAGATTAGTTCCCAAAAGGACATTGTAAATAGGCCTTAAGCAAGTGAGACTATTGTTCATAATAGCCAAAGAAGTCATTTGACATACTGTCAGGGTTTGGAAGGTTTGAAACAAATACAAATTTTTCATTATTCAAAAAGACAGAGATATCATAAATGATAACCTAAGCAATATATTTTGAAGAGAGGCGCTTTTCTTAAATCAAAGAGCCATGACTAAATCCAAATAATGTCAGCAAATTTGTGTACCTGCAGGGAGAAAGAGGTTGAAGAAGCAATTGAGGACAAAAAACTGTCAAAACATGTTGAACATACAAACCCTCCCCTTCAAATAATAAAGCAATCTTCAGGATTTTTTTAAAACAGTTTTGAAGTGGGGTTTACATGACAAATGCCATCAACAGTGTTAAAAACAAAGTGGCAAAGGATGGTTTGATGTTCAGCAAGGATATTATTCAAAATTTGGGTTGTTGTGTTAAAAGGTCACCAGGGAGACGAAGCCAACAGGAAACACCTTTCAGACCCATGTGCATAAGTGAAATAGAGTTTTGAACCTTTCCAGCTATATTTGTTTTTTGTAAAGAGGTTCGTTCGTGTTAGCACGGTCCAAAAAACACAAAAATCTCCACTGCCTGCAGCACTTCGGAATCCAAGTTATAAGTACGCCAAAGGTATCGTCGAAGAAAGTCAAAAGCTGTGAAGACCTTTGCAAGTGACGGTTAAAAGTTTCATTTTATGTTTCAAATAATAAACTAACCGTTGGGGTTTTGTTTATTTCAAAAGGACAAATTGATTTGACCAACTCCATTTTTGAAAACTCCAAACAAAAGTGTCGAGCGAAGCCCCTTGCTGCCATCAAAGCCCAAACAAAGAAGTTCGGAGCAATTTGAAAAAATTTGTAGCAGGTTATGATTGCGCGACGTGCTCAGGAGCGTTTTTGAACGGGCGTTCAACTGCCGCGCGACGCGCCTGTACGCGTGCGCGACGCGCCTGTACATGGCGCCCGGCCGACCCGACAAGCCACCCGGTTGGCCAGTTGCGCGACGTTCTTTCATGTAAACGTGCCGCGCACATTTCCGATGATCAACGCCTCCTAAACGCCTCCAAAAGCTAGTCCAAAGCACTCAAGAAGGTCTGTTACCAAGGTTTTGAAGGTATTCCATATACTCCCCTTGTTATTTGCAAAATGTCAAGTGGTGAAAAGGAGTGAAAAATCACTATATGAGATCGCAGTCTTGAGTGTTATAGGTTTGTTTGAAAAATGAGTTTCTGCTATTCTATATATAAAATTGACATGACCTATAAAAGAGATTTATCCAAGACTGTGCAAAGAAGATAGTGGAAGGAGGGGGTTGCTGTACTTGTTTAAGGTGTTATTTAAATGAAGTTAAGGAAGTGTGGAGCATAGAGAACAGTTTTGTTGAAAAAGAGCTGATGGTTGACCACATACTAGAAGACTCTGTCACCAGATCCTAAAACACAATAGTCTCTAACTGTGAGAGATACTTGTTGATTGTTTGACTGAGTTTATGATTGCTAAAACCACTAATAGAGAAAAACACCAAAGGGAGCAGTGTGTTGTTCAAAGGAAGTTTGTTGGTAATATGACTGTTGCAAGACCTTGACTGCCACCTTAAAAGAAACTTCTCAAATTGTGTCACCTAGTCCTATAACAGTGGATTTGGGCCGAGTAAGATATACTCTGGTTGACTGTTCTCATCTTGATTGAATTTTCTGCTAAATGACATACAAGGACAAAACTGTATTTTGAAGCTCAGAAGATTATATTTTTCACCTTTTCCCACCCACAGGAAGGTGTTTTCACCATATTTCTTTGACTTGACTGTGTATGTCTTTATGAGTATGTGCTGGTTCATATACAGAGGCAAAAAGAAGGTTTTGTTATAGAGAGATAGGGCTTTATATCTAAAGGAAAGCATTTCACACTATCTTCAAAACATTGCCACATTATTAAACAGTGAAGTGTAATCAGAAAAAGGGTTTTTGACAAAGAGCAGTATATAGGTTGAAAGCTACAGGGGAAAGTTGCTCACACTTCTCACAGAAAAGACAGTGTTCACTGTGTTTGTTGCTTGACTGTCTTTTGTTTTTCGAGCTTATTTGATAAATGGATGTGCATATAGAGTAAAGTTTTTTCTACAAAGGCAAAGGTTACATTGATAAGGGGGCCTGGATTATTTTGAAAAGAGAAAACTCCTACAGCCTCTACTTAAAACTTTGGGAGCTTTTTTATCCTTGTTCAGGACTGTGATATTGACTGTCTGATCATACTAAAGGTTGATTGCACCATATGTAAGTTTGCTGAGTGGTTGGCACACTAAGAAGAGCAGGTTTTTAATGATTGCAAAGTCTACCTTGGGCAAAGATTAAGATGTATTGATTAACCTCTAAACTTCACAAGAACAAGGTGATTTCTTGACACCTTGCACAGACAATTCACCTAACTGTTGTCTCCTTTTTTACTGTATGATCTCTTATTGAGAAATCTACTGACAGAGATATTTTAAAGGTGGACATACCTTTTTCTGAAAAAGCAGGGGTTTTGTATTTGTAAGGAAACTTGTTGCAAATCATCCAAATACATTGTCTCTCTATAAAAAACAGTGAATTGACACAGTTTGACTGCAAGAAGGCTGTTTGTAGACAGTGAGGCAGTTTGTTTCTTCAAAAGCCCATTTAGGTCAAAATGCCTCCAAGGCAAGACAACAGAAGTGGTCCGCACAAAAGATATGAGCCAATCTCTACAGAAGAGGTTAATGCTCATCCATCCATCCTTTTCAACTTCCATGAAGTAGGTTGCCTAGATTTCTGCCAGAAGATAGAAGAGGTCAAAAGTTTTTCGCCATTAACACACTTATGCGCCCTGAGATTCAAAGAAAAACATTTCCAAGTGGCAGGTCTTGATTTCAAGATTTCTCCAAGGTATGTGTCCAAGGCCACCAAGATTCCATATCATGGCGAAAAATGGTTCAAACAGGCCCATCTTGACTTAGAAGATTACAAGCCTTTCATCAAGCCTAAGCATAGAGATGCTTTCACTGCTATTTTCCCTTTTTCATATCTTCTTGACAGCTATGCTCCTCTTATGAAAGTCATAATGAAATATTTTACTTGTGAAGGGAGGTTTGATCGAGTTTATGCCTACCATGTCCGATTACTAATGCATTTCACTAGAAACAGGCAACTAAATCTCCCTTACTTTTTATTCAAGAGCATCGAGAAGATGGCATCCACAGTCCAGAAGAAGGCCCCACCTCTGCAAATACCTTCCCTTTTCCATCATTCTCTGATCAAAATTATCATCCTACATCAGCTAGAGAAGAAAGAAGTTCCATGGGATGTATTCATCAGTCACCCAGATTTCTCTACTATTCCTCCTGTCCATGTGTCTCCCACTCAGCCTATCCATCGCCCGGTACCTTTGTCCAGCAGGCCTACTCCTAGAAGGCTCAAAATGACTACAGGACAGCCAGGACAGCAGGAATAAGGAGAGGGAAGTAGACAGCAAAAAGAGAAAGGTCATGAGCAAGAGGAAAAGGATGAACAGCAGCAAGAGGAAAGGGATGAACAGCAGCAAACAGAAGATGAGGAACAGCAGCAGGATAGTGGTGAAGGTTAGCAGTAAACAGAAGATGATGAACATCATGTACAAGAGGAAGAACAACAACTTGATATGGAAGGACAGGAACAGCAGTTTGGGCATGAAATTGAGCCATATCTTGAGCCACAAAATGAGCAAGAAATCCAAGCACAGCAGCAGCTTGATTTTTATGAAAAAGGGCAGCAAGTTGAAACAAAAATTGAACAAGGCATTGAAGCAGAACAACAAATTGAGGTTGGCGAACAAGGGCAGCAAAGTGAACAGCAAGAAGAAGACATCCAGACGCCTCAAGGAGAGCAGCAGTTTCAAGAAGATGTCAAGGGTAAAGCAATTGTGTCTCCTCCTCCCAAAAGAACAAAACCTAGCACAGCAAGCAAGAAAGGGCCTAAGGCTGCCACTCCAAAAATGACAAAGGTTGTTCCTAGCAAAAGAAAATCGCCCAAAAGGACACCTACTAGCATGCCAAGGAGGAAAAGTGCAAGATTGGCCTTCAAAGGGAAAAGCAAGGTTGGAGAAAGTACAAAACATGGGGGTGCATTGGCTGTCATCCCAATCCAAAGCGATGACAGTGATAATGAGGCCCGCCTTCTTGAAAACCTCCTAATTCATAAAGAGGGGAAAATTGAGGCATTAGAGGAGGATCTTCAAAGGGCAAGGAACTTCAACCACTTCTTGGAGATCCAAAACAAACAGATGAATGTTCACACAGCTGTTCATGAAGCACGAGCTATCAAATATAAGAATGAGGCAGCTAAGGCGCAAGCAAGGATAGAAGAACTCATTGGTGAGTTTGATGAGGAAGAAGAGGGAGACCAGCCTAGGCGGAAGAGGCCTAGGACCATAGGGCTTAAAAGAGCCTTGGAAAAGCAGAAAGCAGAAGAACAAGCCCATCTCCAAGCCTTTCCTCTCACTGCACTCCTTGAGCAGGAAATTGAAGAAAACAAAGAGGCATGGCTTGAAAGAGCCAAAAAACACTTGGAGATGAAACTTGAAAGAGCAAACAGAGATCTAGAGCTGCAAAGGAAGAGGACACATCACTTTCAAAAGTTGAATCAGTTTGCCCGGCGCAAACTAAAGGCAGCCCAAGAGAAATTGAAGAAGGCAAAGGGGAAGCACCCGGCACGGAAAGAGGAGAAAAGCACATCAGCTCTTGAAATTTTGGCCTCAGCTTCGGAGCATGTTGCTAGGGACCCCTGAGGGTCATGCATGCCAATTTTGGGCTCGTTTCGACAACTTTTTGTTTTTTGGCATTTTTTGGGTTTTTGGTCGAAAACTCATAATTTCGCCATTTCAGTTTGAGGATTTTTCAAGGGAGAAGGATGATACCAGTTGATGCCATAATTCTATGAGTAGGTCCTCAGCGATTTTCAAAGCATTTGGAGATCATTCGCCCCCTCAAAACGGCGAAAAATGCTCACTTTTTGCACATTTTGCCCGTCATATCAGCAGTCTGCTATTTCCTGGCTTTTTACACACAGGTACATATTTGGAGGACTTTCAGGCATTAGATTGAGGTGATTTCAGTTGCGCCGGAAAGTAGACATAGAAATATTTCCAACGAGCTATCATGAGCCTCGTTTCGACACCGGGAAGGCTGCCAATTGTTTCCAGCAAGACAGGGGACCTTTTTATGATATAAATTTGAAGTATTTTTGTAATTTTTGAACCTAAAAAATCTGTTTTTCCCAAATGTGCGTTTAGCTATTTTTACACTTGTGAAATGATGTAAAGTCAATATAATTCCCATTTTTAGCATTTTTTAGATATTTTATGGGATATTTTGTGCCTTGGGCTTTGCAAAGCCTCAAGGACAAGTTTAGATATTTTGATTAGGCCAATGGGATAGCTAGTTGCACCATGAGGTTTTCCTCACTTGACCCTATTTATTCCAAGGGCTTCATTGTAAAACAAGGCTGAACTTGAGAGAAGAATCAATATATTGGTCATATGAGCTTTGAAGAACATACTTGTGTTATGATTTTGGACTGCCTCTTGGATGCTTTTGATGAATGATGAAGGATTGTTGATGGATTCCATGACATGGTAGAATGGTATAGTGTTTCTTGCTTTGTTGTTGTCTTCTAGTTTTCATTCATGATACATGCTTCTTGCTGCTATATATCAGTAGAGATTAAGTTTGAGATATTCCCATGGAGGCACCTCAAAATTCCTGAATCTTCATAGCTTTGTGTTTTCTTCTTCCTTAGTTGTACTAAAGAATTCTTAACTGCTCTTTAGTAACTTAAGGATATTGTTGCTAGTTTTATTCATAAGTTCTATGCATGTTGAGTAGGATGTATGGTGTGCCCTGCTTACCTATAAGCTGTCCATAGTTCTGTCCATGAAACTATCTCTTTGACTGATTATTTTATCATCTTGTTGAACCAAGGAGGCCTAGTCCCGATCTAGCCCTTTGCCTAAAACTATGAAAGCTTGTTTGTCAAAGTGCCCAATAACTTAAAGACTATGTTTAGGCGTTCCGGCATAGTATTTTGAGTTGTTAGTCCTTCTTATGTGTTTTCCCCAAAGTCTGATAGCCATTTCCCAAAGTTAGAGGGTCTTATACTTCTATGTATGGCTGGAATGTTTGATTTCTATGTATTAATTAGCTCATAGTTACATTTAACATTATTAATGGCTTTCTATAACATGTTTATGTCTGCTATCAACTAGTTACACTTGAAATCCCTTGTCTTTCACCAACTTGATGTTCATTTACTCCATTTTTCCCAAAGATCCCTTCTACCTTGAATCAAATCGGCCCTACAGCAGCCTTGCATCATCATCTCATAGCTTCCTTGACCTGTTTGACCCCATAGCCCAATTGATCTGACTTCTTGTTATCCATTTTTACATCTTTGATCAGTTTTATCCCTCACAAACTTAAAAAACCAAAAATCAAAAAACTCACTTCATAACTAGCCTAATATCAGAAAACCATAAGTAAACACACCTATATCTTTTACACATATAGAGAGAGCCCTCTCTGAGTCCAGGAAGGCTAGGTCCTTGGGCTCCAAAGCTTGGTTTGATGTTACATCGTCATTTGGCTCACCAATCGGCCAAATCACGGGACCCTAACATAATGGCGATCACGGTGGGACTCTGAGTATTAAACAAGCTTAGTTTCCCTAATCTTTAGAGACTTTTGAGAATATTAGCTGGCTGACTTATCCCACCGCTCTCTAACATAATGGCGATCACGGTGGGACTTTGAGTCAAAACATCCTAGGTATCCCTTAGGAACTCTCAAAATCTCAGTCAAACTTAGAAGAGTAGAATCTGGTTGTCTCACCATCCTAGCAAAATGATGACTCAGCTGTAGGACACTCTTCCAAACCTTAGGATTACATAAAAACTCAAAAAACCCCAAAAACTCCCTTAGATTGGTTTTTGATAGTATTGGTGGTGGACCATACAAATATACCTCAAAACAACTAAAAATCCACCTGGCGACTCCACTAGCCTCCAGTAGGCCTTACTACCTTGCTAAATTTTAGAATTCCATCCGATTTAGCCACCTCATCGCCACACTAACATAATGGCGATCACGGTGGGACTTTGAGTCAAAACATCCTAGGTATCCCTTAGGAACTCTCAAAATCTCAGTCAAACTTAGAAGAGTAGAATCTGGTTGTCTCACCATCCTAGCAAAATGATGACTCAGCTGTAGGACACTCTTCCAAACCTCAAGACTACATAAAACTCAAAAAACCCCAAAAACACTCCCTTAGATTGGCTTTTGACAGTACTGGTGGTGGACCATACAAATATACCTCAAAACAACTGACCTTCCACCTGACGACTCCACTAACCTCTAGTAGGCCTTACTATTTTACCAAACTCTAGGTTACTATCCGATAGACCTATCCCATCGCTCACTAACATAGCGGGAGATGGTGGGACACTGAGTACATGATAGTCTAGCAAACTCTTATAGACTCTTTGGTCCTTTAGATACCATAAACAAGCAAGCAGTCCATAGACCCATTTAGAGTAAGCTCTTTTTGTTCTCATCACCCTAGCAAAGTGTTGAAACAAGTCTAGAATACTTTAACAAACCATAGGCTGCACATAAAACTCAGAAAATCCAAAACATTTCCAGATTAGTTACTGGTGGTGGACCATAGCTATCTTCACAAAAACAACCCAGTTCCACCTGGCGACTCCACTAATCCATCCCTTTTATTTTCCATCCTTCACCTTAGTAGAACTTTAGAGAGACCACTCATCTTGAACATTCACCAATATCATTCTCTCTAAACTCTAGATCTAAAATCTGGCTTCACGAAGAATTAACACCAGATCCCATCCAGACCCAAACCCTCCTATCATAGTAGATGACCCAGAGAAGATTCTGTGGCAAGCTTTCGAAACTGACCATCTAGCTACTGGTAGATCCATCCGTAGAACAAGATCAGTACCTAAACATCTCACTATCCTACCAGATTCACCTTTTGAATTAGAGTCATCAAAAGCTCTTTTCAGAAGCAGGTCTCATAGTAAGATAAACTTTGACGATCTTGAACCCCTAGACCCACCACAGAGTCCTAGTAGAGAAGCTTCACCAACCACTCCTCCTGACTTCCAGCTTCTCTATCAGTTTGGCTCCTACCATCCCAGATCTACTCAAAACCAAATCACTAGTCCAAGTTCATCCGCCACACCTAGTCAAACCACCACTGTTTAAACCACCTCATCTCAGCCTACTAGTCCTCATCTTGTACATCATCCATTAGCTCCAGTCATGGCAGCCTGGTACGCACCTTTGGTGTTGCCACCGCCCTTGGCTTCTGTCCCAAATAAATATCAAGACAAAATCCCACACTTTACTGGAGAAGACACCACTACACCTCAACAGCATATAAGTAGGATGACTGATGCTTATGAATACCTGGAGGTACAAGACGAGACCGTCAGAATGAGAATATTCGCCCAAAGTCTTCGTGGTGAACCCAAAACATGGTTCAAAATCTTAACTCCAAACAGTATCCACAATATCCCAGAACTACATCAAGTCTTTAGAAATAGGTGGGAAATCCGAAGAAACCCCATTCAAATCCTGTCAGAATATAACAACCTAAAACGGGAAAATGGGGAAAGTGTCCAAGCTTACCGTACTAGGTTCAACAGTGTATATAACTCCCTACCACCTCATTTCAAACCCCCACTTGGTTTAGCCTTGGAAAAATTCCCCGAGGGTTTCGATCCGGACATGACATATCATCTGAGAGACAAGGATCCCCCCACCTTAGAGGAAATGCAACAAATAGCCATAAAAGCAGATGCCAACTTAGCTGAAAAAAGAGCTAGGACTAGATCAGAAAGAAAGGTCACATATAAAGATGAGGTCTCCACTTCATCACCTTCCCTAGATCCCAGAATAGATGACTTAGTCAAAACCATGGCCAAAATGTGGGAAAGGATAAATGAAAAGGCTCCTGTTAGGGACAACCAACCAAACCCTCCAAACAGAAACCGGAACCAAAACTTTAGGAGGGAACAGCCCCAAAACAGACCAAGGGAAAATGACCAACAGATTAGGCCACCATTCAATGAAAACTATGTGGAAGAGGATGACAGGGACACAGAACCTCTTGATGAAAGTCATCTAAATCTCGTAGGGTCTGATAATGAAAGCGAGGTATACCTCACTGCAGAAGAACAAGAGCTATGTTCTCCTAATCAGGATGAGACCAACTATGAATATCTCGACGATCCTGCCTTAGACTTTCAAAATGCCATAATAGAAGCTCACCGGTAGTATAATCTTAGAAGCAGAAAAAACCAAAACCATTCCAAAAAGAATATCCCTGACCATACCAAAATCTCTGATAAAATCATAAATGAGACCGTGGATAGTAGCAAAATTAGGGCCCAAAAGACTGACCAAAACAAAGGTAAGGCCATTCAGACAAGTACTAGCTCAGATACTCCTAGTACCTCTACAGAAACCCCAAAGTTGACTATATCAAACGAAATCCCAAGCCAAAGTCAGCACATTAAGAACATAGAAAAGGTTATGTCAGAGAAAGCGGGAACAAATCTGCCCAAGTTGCCTGTTCCTTACAGCTTCGAAGGGGAAATTTCCAAAATAAAAATTACCATACCCCTTACTGAGCTAATAACTGTAGACAGGTATAGATCTCAAATCTTCAAAGTCCTCGATCTAGAGAGCAAGGCAGATACCTTGAATTTAACTGATGACAAACCCGAGCTCTTATTTGGCCCTAAAGTAGAAGGTGAATACCAAGAAGGATCTATTTCTCCTTTCTATGTAAGCTTAAACATACGGGACAAAATATTACATAATGCCATGTTAGATTCTGGTGCTTCCCATAACCTCATGCCTAAAGCAGTCATGGAAAACCTAGGACTAGAAGTGACTCAACCTTACAAAAACCTGTATTCTTTCGACTCGAGCCAGGTCAAATGTTTAGGTCTAATAAAGAATCTAGATTTTGCCCTAACACAACTACCAGCCAAAAACTTAGTCATGGACGTAGTAGTGGCCGATATCCCACCCAAGTATGGAATGCTACTATCAAGAGCATGGGCTACCAAAATACAAGGTAGCCTTCAAATGGATATGTCATTCGCCACTATCCCGGTTTTCAACCAAACAAGGAGGTTATACCGAGAGACTCGCATGAAATACATGGTTAGCAACAGAGATAGGCCAAACAATACCCCCATCTATTCCATTCATTCCAATTTAGATTCTTTTATCTTATACAATGAAGCTGATATAAACGAGAAAATAAAAGAAAATGAAGACATGTCCAAACCATTACTGAATGAAGAAATTGATGACCAAAGTCCCAAGAAACCTAAAAAATAGCTTAGTATCATGTATGAAAAGGAAGCTCTTTGGAGTATAAGCTTTGATGGTTCTTGTGGCAAGACAGGTTCAGGAGCAGGCATTTGGATACACAATACTAAAGAAGGTCATTCTTTTAGATTGGAATTCCAATGTACTAATAACATTGCGGAATATGAAGCCCTCCTCATTGGTCTACACATACTCAGGGACTTAGGCGCCAAGAGAGTATCAGCCCAAGGAGACTCAGAGCTTGTAATCAGGCAAATCAAAGGTGAATATTCGGCAAAGAACCCAAGACTGAGAGAATATAGGAATGCAGCTTTGGATATCCTTAAAACTTTTGAAAAATATGAACTCACCTATATCCCTAGGATTCAAAACAGTCTGGAAAATTAGCTCGCCTTTGCTGCAAGCAATAGCCAAATACCATGTATAAGTGAGCAATATGACATTCAAGTTAAACATCGCCCTACTGTACCAGATAATCTTGACCATTGGCAAATATTCCAAGACGATGATCAAATTGATGATTTCCTACAATCTAGGAATGAGTTTGAAATAACCAAAACAGACTCAGGAGATGAAGAAAGGAAACCCAGCCAAAGTCAAGACCAAGAGCTAAATCCACCTTTGTGGACCAATCTAAACCTGGTAGACCATCCATATGACAAGGAGATAGAAGAGGACATTGACCAAAGGGAACTCGAAGTCTTACACTGCGAAAATGACACCATACCTAGAGGGCTCGCACCTTTAGAAGAATTGTTTGACTTTAATGATGTGGCCAAAAAGCCTAAAATGGAATCTACAGAGGGTGACATAGAGGAATATAACATAGGAAGTCTAGAAGAGCCCAAAAACATTAAACTATCCAAAACCCTCCCGCCTCTCATAAAACATAAATACATCAAACTGTTTAAGGAATTTAAAGATGTGTTTGCATGGGGATACCAAGATTTGAAGTCATATGACACCAGCATCATCCAACATAAAATTCCCCTCAAAGAAAACCAAAAGCCTTTCAAACAAAAGTTAAGAAGGATAAACCCAGTATTACTACCGTTGGTTGAAAAGGAAATTAAAAAGATGTATGATGTCGGGATAATCGTGTCTCTCCGATACTCTGAGTGGGTCTCAAATCTAGTATCAGTTAGGAAAAAGACTGGTGAAATCAGACTCTGTATAGATTTCCGAAACCTGAATAGGGCATGTCTGAAAGATAACTATCCTCTGCCCAAAATGGACCACATACTTCAGAAGGTAGTAGGCGCTAAAAGAATCTCATTGCTTGATGGTTTTTCTGGTTATAACCAAGTGTTGGTTTACCCTACCGATCAACATAAGACAACTTTCACCACCCCTTGGGGCACTTTTATGTACGTTAAAATGCCTTTTGGACTGATGAATGCTGGTGCCACATTTCAAAGAGCCATGGACATAGCCTTCTCAGAAGACATAGGTGTTTTCATAGTCATATATCTTGACGATATAACGGTATATTCTAAATCAGATGAAGAACACCTAGCACACTTAAGAAAAGTTTTCAACAAATGCAGAAAGTATGGTTTATCCCTAAACCCCAAGAAAACACTTTTCGGTCTAGAGGAAGGAAAACTCCTAGGTCACATTATTTCGGAAGAAGGAATTAAAATAGACCCCCAGAGAATCGAAGGTATATTACAGATAAGTCACCACAGAAACATAAAGGAGTTACAGTCCTTTATCGGAAAGATAAATTTCTTAAGAAGATTCATCCCAAACCTTGCTGAACTCCTGAAAGATATCACAAATATGTTAAGAAAGGAGGTCGGGGTTAAATGGACTATAGAAGCCAAAAAATATTTTGAACTAATTAAAAGGGCCTTAACTGAAACACCAGTATTGATAAGCCCTGACTTCACCAAAGATTTTTACATTTTTTCATTTGCCTCAGAACATACAATAGCTGCGGTGTTGTTGCAAAAAAATGCAGCTGGGCAAGAGCAACCCATTGCCTTTTTTAGAAAATCCCTGAGAGATGCTCCCTTGAAATATAACATCATGGAAAAACAGGCATTCGCATTGGTAAAAGCACTGAAATATTTCCGAGTTTACATCTTGCATTCTCATGTCATAGCTTTTGTCCCTAATACTATCGTCAAGGATATTCTGAACCAAGATCCCGATGGTAAAAGGGGAAAATGGATCGCTATCATCCTAGAATATGACTTAGAAATCCGGCCTACCAAACTAGTTAAAGGACAAGGACTTGCAAGACTAATGGCTGAAACCAACCTCCAAGCTTTAGATATAAATTTTGTCGATGCCTTAGAAGAACAGGAAGAGTGCACACTCCCCCCTATTGATCAGACATTTTTGGATTCACCTTGGTATGCAGATATTCTTTATGTATTAACTTATCTAAATGCTCCTCCGACTTTATCAAAAACAAAAGCAAGATTCCTTAAACAAAAATCTTTAAAGTTTTTCATTTTAGATGGTTTTCTGTATTGGAAAAATCCCACTGGTATGCTGCTTAAATGTTTGCTTGAGTCTGATGCAGAGAAAATTATGCACGAAATGCACGAAGGGGAATGTGGGGGCCATCTCTACTAGAAAACCACTGCAAACAAAATCCTTAGAGCCGGTTATTATTGGCCTACCTTATTCCCTGATACTCACAAACTAGTTATGACATGCCATAAATGTCAAATTTTTGATGGCAAGAAAAAGCTTTTACCTTTGCCCTTACATCCCATTATAGTTGAAGGACCCTTCCAGCAATGGGGTTTAGATTTCATTGGGGAAATTCACCCCTCCTCATCCACTCAACATAAATGGATCCTCACAGCCACTGATTACTTTACCAAATGGATAGAAGCCATACCTTCCCGGAACGCCACTGATTCAGTCATCATCACGTTCCTAGAAACCAATATCCTATCCAGATTTGGCTGTCCCAGGTAAATCATTACAGATAACGCCGCTGCCTTCTCTTCCAAGAAAATGATAGACTTCTGTCACAAGTATCATATTTCATTAGGACATTCCACAACCTATTACCCTCAAGGTAATGGTTTAGCCGAGTCTTCTAACAAAAGCCTAGTCAACATTATCAAAAAACTTCTTGAACAAAATAAAAAAGCATGGCATGGGAAACTAGTACACGCCTTATGGGCTGATAGATTAACCACCAAGAAATCCATAGGTATGTCCCCTTACCAGCTAGTTTATGGTATAGATGCCATTTTCCCAACATCTTTAGGGGTTCCGGTAATGAAACTATTACAAGAAGTCCAAATAGAAGAAAATGACATGCAAAGGAGGGTAAATCAGACTATCCATTTACAACAAACCAGAGAGGAAGTTTACCAAAGGGCTCAGTTAGCACAAGATAAAATAAAACAGATTTTTGACAGAAGAACTAAAGAAAATGATTTTCAAATTGGAGATAAAGTTTTAAAATGGGATTCTAGAAGAGAAGACAAAGGTAAACATGGCAAGTTTGAAAATTTATGGAAAGGGCCTTACATCATTAGCTCAGTCAGTGGAAACAATGCTTTCTTCTTGCAAGAACTTGATGGGACTGAAATTTTTGGGGGTCCTATGAATGGCAGGACATTAAAGCACTATTTTTGTCAGGAGCTCCATTTTTGAGTTTATAACACTTTCATTCATTGTACATACCATTGTCTGAAATATTGAAAAATAGAAAAGTCAAAAACAGTAAAAGATAGGAAAGTCAAAAACAGTAAAAAACAGAAAAGAGGGCGAGTGAAGATAGAACAAAGGCCCCATGTTCCAAAAAATAGTCTTTCAGAAAGCGAGCAAGTCTAAATGCCGCTACTAGTGCTTCAATGTCTTGTTCAACTATCTAGCCTAATCATAGCTGAGCATGTTTAAATTTATTTGCTGATAAGTTAGTGAGTGCCAAGATAGTCAACATTGTGTAAGATTGACTTATCACAGAGTTTAGATTAGGGAGAGATTCTGGTTCCACATGCCTAAAACAGAACCAAAGAGAGAAGCGAGGGATGAAAAACACATTGTACATCTTAGCCCCGCTTGTCTAGTTTCCTTTGTTGCAAAATAACATTTGTGTGCAGCTTGTCTTTTATGCCGCAAATGCATGACAAATCAGACTGCCTAATCCTGATTTGATCATTTTGAATTTCATGTTGTAGATTAGAGAATGAAATCCTGTCAAACTGCTTAATCTTGACAGTCGATCTAGTTTTAGGTAGAGAAATGAAGGAGTTCATCAGCTTAATCTGAACTCCCGGCAGATATAAGAGTAGAAATAGATAGTTTCATTTTGCAAAAATAAAAATATGCATTGTCAAAAGGCTGCTAGTTCAAATGCGCCAAAGAGAAGAAAAAATGTTAGGAAAGATAGTGGGGTAGGTAGAAGTATCATTGATGTTAACCATGCTGTCACTTTTCAGAAATAACATCAAAGAAGGGTGAAATTTTGCGCCAATGGATAAGGCACTGGTCTTCATAAGCCAAAAATATGAATTCTGGACACCTCCTGACGAGGAGCTGCCCTCCCCAAATGGAGCCACTGTTAGCCATCAGTATTTTTTACATGTTAGTGATGACTATATCCATAGCTGAGTTTTCTAGAAGCTGAATTCCATATGTCAATCTGTCATCTAGAAAACCCTCATAAAACTTTTTTTCGCCCTCCTACTTTTCAGTCCGCCCATGTCAAAGTCAAAACTCATTATCACTATCCTATCTAGCTTCAGCCCTATTGGTCTGCCCATCAGCTTTAAAAGGAAAATCCAAGTCTGTTTCAAAAGCCTCCCCTATGTTAAGAAGTGGCGCTTTAAGGCATTTTACCCTTGGCAACCATCAAAAGGCCAAAAAACCTCCATCTGATACAAACCAATCATGACAGGCCTCCCACTCTGCAAATCAAGTTGATCACAGCTCTAAGTCGCGCCACTTACACACCCCTAGGTCTCAGCACTGCATAAACCACAGTCTCAAGCTGATTATTAGGTGTTTCATAGTGTTTTATGGATTCTACAAAGACAGGAAATATAACTTCATCTCAGGAGAAAATTCTTGAATCTACATTTAGAAGAACAACTGCTTCTCAATGTAAACATGAGCCTGAGATATATCTGCAAGACAGAGAGTCACTCATCAAGACCTTGCAGTTTCCTTTCAGCATGAAAATCACAGTAAGAGAAAGACACCACTATCACAGCAAACTGGTAATTTGTCATGGCCAAGAACCTCCTTCATTTACAAGCAGAGGGTTAGGGCGCCTCCTTCATCTACAAGCAGAGGGCGCTGGCCAATATTGACTTTAAGGATTGCAAAAGCCCAGGTTTGCTTTTTACTGAACAGTGAAGCAGTGACTCTAGGTTTTTTGAGTATAAGTGATGATCATAACCGGGCTAGGGTCTGAAGTATGCAAGTTAAAGGGAAAACAGAGTTTCGGTCTTGTAAAGGAAGTCATTTGAAGTTTTCAAATCATATGAATTGTTAAAACCTTAGAGAGACATATCATTAGTGAAAACAATTCTAATCATAAGCAGCCTGCTGTTTCAACAAGACCAAATTGAAGAAAGGTTGACAAATCATGTCATTACATAGGCAGAAGAAAAGGTGGTTGTTTTTCAAAGGGTGCTAACCTCCATCCTCATAGAGATTATCTTTCAAATAACTTGTCATAAGTTGACCAAGGCAAATGGTGACATTTCAGTTCCCCTCAGAAAAGAGCAGTGCAGTGAGACAGTGACACCTTGACTAGGGTTTTTCTGAAGCACAGTAGTGATTGCAGGCAGAGGTAAAAGTATTAATGTTTTCAAGTTTGTTTGCTTACCATCATATCCAAGAAAAACCCTTGTCAGGCAGGCTTATCAAACAATCTTCAGATACTTTGCCAAGTGAAGGGCCTCCTTCATTCATGAGCAGATGGCCAAGGCATTGAATGTTTTTAAAGACTGATTGGTCAAAGATGCAGTGGAAAGAGACAAAGAAGGAAAGCAAAAGTCATTACACAGGCAACAGATGGTGTTTATGTTTCAAAAGGTATTGGTTTTCCTACTCATAGGGAAATGTCTTTCAAACTATACATCATAGTGGATAGGAGACAATTTGAATATGCATGCCATTGATACAAAAAGGGGCAGTTTCCTTAGGAGAAGGGGTCAAACAACACCTCACTGTCACATTCCAAGAAGTCTAAAAGAGTTCCTTTCAAGTAAACAGAGAAAGATAGTATGAATGGATGCAACTAAAGTATGGCACTTACAATCAAAGGAGGAGCTTATGAATCACCTAGAAGAAGAAACTATCAACCAAATTGGAAGAAGACAGACTACCTCCTGTTAAAATGACAAAACAACTTTCAATGCTATTCAACAGATCTTGAGTGGTTTTTCCTTGTTAAAAATATCACCAAAAGTGTCAAGCAGTGGACAGATTTGAACCTTGGAATGATTCTGTTACAAAAAGATCAATGCACTGGTCAAAGGAAATGATAACTATGTTTCAAAGAGACCTGTTCCTCCTGGTTCATAAATTTCTCCTTTCAGATATACATCACAAATGATGAGAGGCAATTCAAGATTAGTTCCCAAAAAGACATTGTTAATAGGTATACAAGTTTATGAATAGGCAAAGAAGTCATTTGACATATTGTCATTGTTTGGATGGTATGAAACAAACATAGTTTTCCATTATTCAAAAGGACAGGGATATCATAAATGATATGTTCTACGCAAGAAGGCATATTGGAAAAGGCACCTTCCTTAAATCAAAGAACCATGACTAAATCCAAATAATGTCAGCAAATGTGGGCACCTACATTGAGAAAGAGGTTGAAGGAGCAAGTAAAGACAGAAGCTGTCAAAGCAAGGTGAAAATACAAACCCTATCCCTTTCAAATAATAAAGCAATCTTCAGGATTTTTAAACAGTTTTGAAGTGGGGTTTACATGACAAATGCCATCAACAGTGTTAAAAACAAAGTGGCAAAGGATGGTTTGATATTCATCAGGGTATTATTCAAAATTTGGGTTGCTATGTTAAAGGGTCACCAGGGAGACAAAGCCAAACAGGAATTATCCTTCAGAACCATGTGTATAAGTGAAACAGAGTTTTTTGATCCTTCAAGCTATATTTGCTTTTTGTAAAGAGGTTGATTCATGTTAGCACGGTCTAAAAACATAAAAAATCTCCGCTGCCTACAGCACTCCGGAATCCAAGTTATAATTACGCCAAAGGTATTGTCGAAGAAAGTCAAAGGCTGTGAAAACCTGTGCAAGCGAAGGTTAAAAGGTTCATTTTATGTTTCAAATAATAAACTAACCGTTGGGGTTTTGTATGTTTCAAAAGGGTAAATCGATTTGACCAACTCCATTTTTGAAAACTCCAAACAAAAGTGTCGAGCAAAGCCCCTTGCTGCCATCAAAGATCAAACACAGAAGTTTTTGAGCAATTTGAAGTTTTTTTCCGACAGTCGGAACTGCGCGACGCGCCTATAAGCCTGCGCGACGCGCTCAGAAGCGGATTTACATTGGCGTTCAACGGCCGCGCGACGCGCCTGTACACGGTGCCCGGCCGACCCGACAGGCCACCCGGTTGGCCAGTTGCGCGACGTTTTTTCATGTAAACGTGCCGCACACATTTCCGATGATCAACACCTCCTAAACGCCTCCAAAAGCTGGTCCAAAGCACTCAAGAAGGTCTGTCACCAAGGTTTTGAAGGTATTCCATATACTCCCCTTGTTATTTGCAAAATGTCAAGTGGTGAAAAAGAGTGGAAAATCACTATATGAGATCGCAGTCTTAAGTGTTATAGGTTTGTTTGAAAAATGAGTTTCTGCTATTCTATATATAAAATTAACATGACCTATAAAAGAGATTTATCCAAGACTGTGCAAAGAAGATAGTGGAAGGAGGGGGTTTCTGTACTTCTTAAAGGTGTTATTTAAATGAAGTTAAGGAAGTGTGGAGCATAGAGAACAGTTTTGTTGAAAAAGAGCTGATGGTTGACCACATACTAGAAGACTCTGTCACCAGATCCTAAAACACAATAGTCTCTAACTGTGAGAGATAATTGTTGATTGTTCGACTGAGTTTATGATTGCTAAAACCACTAATAGAGAAAAACACCAAAGGGAGCAGTGTTTTGTTCAAAGCAAGTTTGTTGGTAATATGACTGTTGCAAGACCTGGACTGCCACCTTAAAGAAACTTCTCAAATTGTGTCACCTAGTCCTATAACAATGGATTTGGGCCGAGTAAGATATACTATGGTTGACTGTTCTCATCTTGATTGAATTTGCTGGTAAATGACATACAAGGACAAAACTGTATTTTGAAGCTCAAAAGATTATATTTTTTACCTTTGCCCACCCACAGGAAGGTGTTTTCACCATATTTCTTTGACTTGACTGTGTATATCATTATGAGTATGTGCTGGTTCATATACAAAGGAAAAAAGAAGGTTTTGTTATAAAGAGACAGGGCTTTATGTCAAAGGAAGGCATTTCACACTATCTTCAAAACATTGCTACATTATCAAACAGTGAAGTGTAATAAGGAAAGGGGGTTTTTTGTTAAAGATCAGTTTGTTGGTTGAAAGCTACAGGGCAAAAGTGACTCCTATTTCTCACAGAAAAGGGCATTTCTCACTGTGTATTTGTTTGACTATCTTTTGTTCTTCGAGTTTATTTTGATAAGTGGATATTCATATAAGAGCAAAGGTTTCTTCTACAAAGGCAAGGGTTACATTGATAAGGGGCCATTGATTATTTTGAAAAGAGAAAACTCCTGCAGCCTCTGCTTAAAAACTTTGGAGCTTTTTAAACTCTGTTATCTTTGTTCCAAGACTGTGATTTTGACTGTCTGATTACACTAAGGGTTGATTGTACCATATGTAAGTTTGTTGAGTGATTGGCACACCTAGAAGGGTAGGTTTTGAAATGATTGGAAAAGTACACCATTGATCCAAGGTACAAAGATGTGTTGTTAACCTCTAAACATCACAAAGCAAGGAAATTTTGACACTGTAAATAGCTTTCTTCCTAACAGTTTGTCCTTCGTTCCACTGTATTATTTCTTATTGAAAATTCTGTTGGCAGAGATACTTTCAAGGTGGAAGGCCAATTTTTAAGTGAGCAAGGGTTCTTTATATTGTGAGGGGACAGTGTGCAGTCATCCAAAGACATTGTTCACTATCTAAACAGTGAATTGACAGAATTTGACTCCAAGAAGGTAGTTTGTAGACAGTGAGGCAGTTTGTTTCTTCAAAAGCATATTTAGGTCAAAATGCCTCCAAGGCAGGACAACAGAAGTGGTCCACATAAAAGATATGAGCCAATCTCTACAGAAGAGGTTAATGCTCATCCATCCATCCTTTTCAACTTCCATGAAGTAGGTTGCCTAGATTTCTGCCAAAAGATAGAAGAGGTCAAAAGTTTTTCGCCATTAACACACTTGTGCGCCCTGAGATTCAAAGAAAAACATTTCCAAGTGGCAGGTCTTGATTTCAAGATTTCTCCAAGGTATGTGTCCAAGGCCACCAAGATTCCATATCATGGCGAAAAATGGTTCAAACAGGCCCATCTTGACTTAGAAGATTACAAGCCTTTCATCAAGCCTGAGCATCGAGATGCTTTCACTGCTATTTTCCCTTTTTCTTATCTTCTTGACAGCTATGCTCCTCTTATGAAAGTCATAATGAAATATTTTACTTGTGAAGGGAGGTTTGATCGAGTTTATGCCTACCATGTCCGATTACTAATGCATTTCACTAGAAACAGGCAACTAAATCTCCCTTACTTTTTATTCAAGAGCATCGAGAAGATGGCATCCACAGTCCAGAATAATGCCCCACCTCTGCAAATACCTTCCCTTTTCCATCATTCTCTGATCAAGATTATCTTCCTACACCAGCTAGAGAAGAAAGAGGTTCCATGGGATGTATTCATCAGTCATCCAGATTTCTCTACTGTTCCTCCTGTCCATGTGTCTCCCACTCAGCCTATCCATCGCCCGGTACCTTTGTCCAGCAGGCCTACTCCTAGAAGGCTCAAAATGAATATAGGACAGCTAGGACAACAGGAAGAAGGAAAGGGAAGTAGACAACAAAAAGAGAAAGGTCATGAGCAAGAGGAAAAGGATGAAAAACAGCAAGAGGAAAGGGATGAACAGCAGCAAACAGAAGATGAGGAACAACAGCAGGACAGTGGTGAAGGTCAGCAGCAAACAGAAGATGATGAACATCAGGTACAAGAGGGAGAACAACAGCTTGATATGGAAGGACAGGAACAATGGGTTGGGCAGGAAATTGAGCCACATCTTGAGCCACAAAATGAGCAAGAAATCCAAGCACAGCAGCAGCTTGAATTTGATAAAAAAGGGCAGCAAGTTGAAACACAAATTGAACAAGGCATTGAAGCAGAACAGCAAATTGAGGTTGGCAAACAAGGGCAGCAAAGTGAACAGCAAGAGGAAGACATCCAGCAGCCTCAAGGAGAGCAACAGTTTCAAGAAGATGTCAAGGGTAAAGCAGTTGTGTCTCCTCCTCCCAAAAGAACAAAACCTAGCACAGTAAGCAACAAAGGGCCTAAGGCTGCCACTCCAAAAATGACAAAGGTTTTTCCTAGCAAAATAAAATCGCCCAAAAGGACACCTACTAGGTGCATTAGCTGTCATCCCAATTCAAAGCGATGACAGCGATAATGAGGCCCGCCTTCTTGAAAACCTCCTAATCCATAAAGAGGGGCAAATTGAGGCATTAGAGGAGGATCTTCAAAGGGCAAGGAACTTCAACCACTTCTTGGAGATTCAAAACAAACAGATGAATGTTCACACAGCTGTTCATGAACCACGAGCGATCAAATATAAGAATGAGGCAGCTAAGGCGCAAGCAAGGATAGAAGAACTCATTGGTGAGTTTGATGAGGAAGAAGAGGAAGACCAGCCTAGGCGGAAGAGGCCTAGGACCATCGGGCTTAAAAGAGCCTTGGAAAAGCAGAAAGAAGAAGAACAAGCCCATCTCCAAGCCTTTCCTCTCACTGCACTCCTTGAGCAGGAAATTGAAGAAAACAAAGAGGCATGGCTTGAAAGAGCCAACAAACACTTGGAGATGAAGCTTGAAAGGGCGAACAGAGATCTAGAGCTACAAAGAAAGAGGACACAACACTTTCGAAAGTTGAATCAGTTTGCCCGGCGCAAACTAAAGGCAGCCCAAGAGAAATTGAAGAAGGCAAAGGGGAAGCACCCGGCACAGAAAGAGGATAAAAGCACATAATCTCTTGAAATTTTGGCCTCAGTTTCAGAGCATGTTGCTATGGACCCCTGAGGGTCATGCGTGCCAATTTTGGGCCCATTTCGACAACTTTTTGTTTTTTGGCATTTTTTGGGTTTTTGGTCGAAAACTCATAATTTCGCCATTTCAGTTTGAGGATTTGTCAAGGGAGAAGGATGATACCAGTTGATGCCATAATTCTATGAGCAGGTCCTCAACGATTTTCAGAGCATTTGGAGATCATTCGCCTCCTCAAAACGGCGAAAAATGCTCACTTTTTGCACATTCTGCCCGTCATATCAGCAGTCTGCTATTTCCTGGCTTTTTACACACAGGTGCAGATTTGGAGGTCTTCCGGGCATCAGATTGAGGTGATTTCAGTTGCGCCGGAAAGTAGGCACAGAAATCTTTCCAACGAGCTATTATGAGCCTCGTTTTGACACCGGGAAGGCTGCCATTTGTCTCTAGAAAGTCAGGGGACCTTTTTCTGATATAAATTTGAAGTATTTTTGCAATTTTTGAACCTCAAAAATCTGCTTTTTCCAAATGTGCGTTTAGCTATTTTTACACTTGGAAAATGGTGCAAAGTCAATATAATTTCCATTTTTAGCATTTTTTTAGATATTTTATGGGATATTTTGTGCCTTGGGCTTTGCAAAGCCTCAAGGACAAGTTTAGATATTTTGATTAGGCCACTGGGATAGCTAGTTGCACCATGAGGTTTTCCTCACTTGAGCCTATTTATTCCACAAGGCTTCATTGTAAAACAAGGCTGAACTTGAGAGAAGAAGTAATATATTGGTCATATGAGATTTGAAGAACATACTTGTGTTATGATTTTGGACTGCCTCTTGGATGCTTTTGATGAATGATGAAGGATTGTTGATGGATTCCATGACATGGTAGAATGGTATAGTGTTTCTTGCTTTGTTGTTGTCTTCTAGTTTTCATTCATGATACATGCCTCTTGCTGCTATAGATCAGTAGAGATTAAGTTTGAGATATGCCCATGGAGGCACCTCAAAATTCCTGAATCTTCATAGCTTTTATGTTTTCTTCTTCCTTAGTTGTACTAAAGAATTCTTAACTGCTCTTTAGTAACTTAAGGATATTGTTGCTAGTTTTATTCATAAGTTCTATGCATGTTGAGTAGGATGTATGGTGTGCCCTGCTTACCTATAAGCTATCCATAGTTCTGTCCATGAAACTATCTCTTTGACTGATTAGTTTATCATCTTGTTGAACCAAGGAGGCCTAGTCCCGATCTAGCCCTTTGCCTAAAAATATGAAAGCTTGTTTGTCCAAGTGCCCAATAACTTAAAGACTGTGTTTAGGCGTTCCGGCATAGTTTTATGAGTTGTTAGTCCTCCTTATGTGTTTTCCCCAAAGTCTGATAGCCATTTCCCAAAGTTAGAGGGTCTTATACTTCTATGCATGGCTGGAATGTTTGATTTCTATGTATTAATTAGCTCATAGTTACATCTAGCATGATTAATGGCTTGCTATAACATGTTTATGTCTGCTATCAACTAGTTACACTTGAAATCCCTCGTCTTTCACAAGCTTGATGTCCATTTACTCCATTTTGCCCAAAGATATTTTCTACTTTGAATCAAATCGGCCCTACAGCAGCCTTACATCATCATCTCATAGCTTCCTTGACCTATTTGACCCCATAGCCCAGTTGATCTAACTTCTTATTATCCATTTTTATATCTTTGATCAGTTTTATCCCTCACAAACTTAAAAAACCAAAAATCAAAAAACTCACTTCATAACTAGCCTAATATCAGAACACCATAAGCAAACACACCGATATCTTTTACATATAATAGAGAGAGCCCTCTCTGAGTCCAGGAAGGCTAGGTCCTTGGGCTTCAAAGCTTGGTTTGATGTTACATCGTCATTTGGCTCGCCAATCGGCCAAATCACGGGACCCTAACAATTATCGCATATTTGTGGAGAGATTTTCTGTCATAGCATATCCCATAACCTTGCTACAAAGAAAGGGGGTCAAATTTGAGTGGACTGAAAAATTCCAGAATAGTTTTGAACAATTAAAATTAAAACTCACCACAACCCCTATATTGAAAATTGCAGATCCTGATAAAGAATTTGTTGTATGTACAGATGCCTATAGAGAGGGGTTGGGAGGCGTCCTTTTGCAGGAAAATTCAGTTATTGCATATGAATCTAGGAAACTGAAAACACATGAACAAAACTATAGTGCATATGATTTGGAGTTGGCTGCTGTTATTCATGCCTTGAAGATGTGGCGACACTATCTCCTTGGAAAAAAAATTACATTGATGACTGATCATATTAGTCTCAAATATTTCTTTTCCCAAACTAATTTGAATGCTAGACAAGCCAGATGGCTATCTTTTTTGAGTGAATTTGATATGGACATAAAACATATCAGAGGAAAAGAAAATAAAATTGCGGATGCTTTGAGTAGAAATGCTTGCCAAAATATAAATAGTATTGGAAGTAGTGCTAATTTTGAATTAGAAGAACTAGTGAAAAAGGTAGCAGACCAGGATCCAAATTATGAAACACTATAGGTAAAAATACTAAAGAAGGAGATGGCTGAATACAGTAAAAAATAGAAAGGATTGATATGCTACAAAAGTAGATTATATGTTCCCAATGTAGAGTCTTTGAAAAGAGAGATCCTAGATGAATATCACAAACAACCGTATGCAGGGCATCCTAGATATCAGAAAATGTTAACAGCTTTGAAAAAGAAGTTTTTTTGGCCAGGAATGAAAAGAGATGTAGCAAAATATTTAGCTAGATGCATGGAGTGTCAACTAGTTAAAGTTGAACATCAGCATCCTGCTGGTCTGTTAAATCCTTTTCCGATTTCAGAATGGAAATGGGATACCTTTTCTATGGATTTCATAGTAGGATTACCCAAAACCAAGTACCAACATGATTCAGTGATGGTAGTAGTAGACACTTTAACCAATGTTGCACACTTCATACCAGTGAAATCTACTTTCGGGAGACCTCAGGTAGCGGATGTGTTCCTGAAGGAGGTAGTAAGGCTCCATGGGGTCCCAAAGGTGGTTGTTTCAGACAGAGATGGTAAGTTCACAACAACCTTTTGGAAAGGTCTATTTGGAGGTATGGGCACTAAGTTGAATTTCAGTACTGCCTATCACCCTCAGACCGACGGTCAGACGGAGAGAACTAACCAGGTTTTGGAGGATATGCTGAGAATGTATGTGATGGATAGACCATCAAAGTGGGAAGACTACTTGCATTTAGCTGAATTTTCCTATAATAACAGCTATCAATCCTCCATCAAAATGAGTCCGTTTGAGGCACTCTATGGAAGGAAATGTCGTACTCCTTTGAGCTGGAGCCAGCTTGAGGATAAGCTAATGTTGGGACTAGATGCCTTACAAGAGATGGAAAGGATTGTTAAACAAATACAAAGAAACATCAAGACCGCACAAGATCGCCAGAAAAACTATGCTGATAAGAAGAGGGTACATCAAGAATTTAAAGTGGGGGAACATGTGTATTTGCGTATTAAACCCAAAAAGAGTACACTTTATGCTGGAAGTTGTGCAAAACTGGCTCCTAGATATTGTGGTCCTTTTGAAGTATTAGAAAGGGTGGGACCAGTGGCTTACAAGCTGGCCTTACCACCCCATGTTAGAGTTCATGATGTGTTTCATGTTTCATTATTAAAAATATATGTACATGATGCTTCTCACATAGTTTATTGGAATGTGATATAGGTGGAACCAGAAGGGGAGTTCCTTCCAGAACCGCTTCAAATATTGGAGCGGGAATAAATTGAATTGAGGAATCGGACGGTAGCAAGACTAAAGGTGCAGTGGAAGCACTTTATTGCTGAAGGAGCTACCTGGGAAAGAGAAGCTGAAATGATGGAAAAATATCCATTTTTGTTTGAAAAATGAACTCTAGTAAGTAGATACAAACACCGAGGACGGTGTTTGCTTTCAGAGGGGGAATATGTAACACCCCTAGTTTATGTTTTCTTTCAAAGCTAGACATTTGAACTTTAATCCTAAGGGGAGTGGACCCCAAATGGATAATTATTTTATGGATGTAATTAAATATTTAAATTGAGAAAATGAATAAAATAATTCTGTGTAGATTGACCAAAATGAGAATTATGAGATCACTTGCTAAATCCATGAGGATGGATAAAGGCAAATACTTTCCCCAAAAATCTTTCAAAAATCCTTGAAAGAATTTATTTCCAAATTAGATTTTGAGGAAAATCTAGTTTCCCCAATGATGTGGAGAGTAGTTGGGAAGAGGTAAAAAGCTGTGAAAAGCAGAAAGCAGCTTTAAAAGTCTGTAAATAGGGAAGCCTAGGAAAACAGGAAGAAAAGCATCCTGATATTCTGGACGCAGAATTAGAAACAGGCTTTGGGGAGAAAAATCTTAAATAAGCTATTCCTGAACATATTAGAGGTTGGTCTGTTCTGGGGAAGTGATCTCAGCTCGGGGGTGAGTTCTGGAGATAGAGGGACTCTACGGTTGGGAGGACTAGTCAATTACCAAAGCGGTATGCTCACAGTAATTATGAACAAGTGAAAATTTAATTATGTTGTGAATGACTGTAGTTACCTAGGTATATTTTGTTTTCTACTTTATAACAGTGTTCCATACATTTACAGAGTTAAGAAGGGATTAAACCCTCTCAGTTCTGCATGGTTGTAGGAACTAGATAAATGAGGAAAAATCATCCAGAAGCTCTAAACCAACCTTTGGTTTAAATCTGGAGATTTATGTTACCTCATAATTCATAATTATGTAACTTTAATCTGCTTCTATTAACTATAGGATTTAAAACAGTGGACACTAGAGAAAATTGAAAGATGTGAATGATAAGGAATTCATTAAATTTACCAAGTAAAGTAAAGACCTGTATGTTTTCAAAATAGCAATACATGTCTATATGTAAGTTGCATTCTACCATAAGGACAGATTTGAAGAACATAGATTTAGTGCCTTATATAATTTCAGGTAGTAAAGAGATCTAGCTACCCATAGTTACTAAATTTGCAAACAATTGTAGTATGAGAAATGTCTATATAACTGGTGTGTTACCAACATCCTTCACAAAGGAATGGTCCAAACAGAACACTTATTGGAAAAGAAGATGATCATATGAATTTCTATATAATGCAGGAAACTCTAAAAGCTGTGAAAATTAACACATAATTCACCCACCAGATCTATATAAATTTCTATTCAAGAGTATTTGCTTAAACAATATAGATACTGAAACAGTTAAACTAGAAAAAATTATAAGTGTACAGTTGCAGAAATATTATGAATAACATAAGTGAATATTATTATAAAACCTCAACTAAGGAGTATACATAGAGTCCTACTGCAGTGTTATATAATGTACATGAATTTATAGACTCTGTGGGCATGGAAATTTCTCATGTACTGAAAGAGTTAGACTTGAAAACTAAAACAACAAATAAATATTTACATGCATTATGCTAGTACAATACGGAGGAACCGAAGAAAATAAAATAAGACTAACGAGCTTATAAATTTTTCCAGTCTAACTTGTACAGATAGATTTTTGGGAGAAATAATTCATGATTATTTATGCGAAAATGACAAATTGAGACCCATTAGAGAATATCATTGATTGGGCATGAGTAACAGAGGAAAATATTAAATAGATAAATATATACATATCAATTTCTGAACTGCATGGAATTAAAATTTTAAGGGGCAATAGTAATATTATAGAAATTAACTCTTCAGAGAATGTCATCACTGAAGAAAATTGTTAACAGTCCTATTGTCTCGCATAAAAGAATTCTAAAATAACAACTTCTGTGATAACAGAAAGAAAATTTGAATTATCTGAGCCAAGTTTGGGATAATAATAATGAAAGAGCCTGGTCACATGCCAATTTAAGAGGCATCGATACTGACCTGGAATCCCAGATTTAAAACCTATATCAAGTCAAAGGAATTCTGAAATCCAAATCCAATACCATCAATAGAAACCCTGTCCTCATCGAGCTTACCCGCAATCAACTTCCCAGACATTAGGGGAATTTTGAGGTCTAAAATGGGCCTCATAAGAAAAATGTACAACAAAAATAAACTTTATAACAACCAATAGGATTCAAGATGATGATGTCAACCATGGGGGATGATTCACCATTTTTTAAATAAAAGGGTAAAAATATTAAAAAATAATAAATAATAAAACTACTTTTTCAACTCGTATTTTCAACTTATCTCCCAAAATTTTTAGTCAAATTTCAAGTGGGAGTACTCGTTGGATGCGAAATTTAATTCCTCATCCAAGGAGTACCCATGTTGCATACTTTCGATGAACTCTACTACACGAAAAATGAGATATACATAAAAAAACGTGATTGTAATCACGTTTTTTTATGTATTTCTCATTTTTCATGTAGTAGGACCCATCGAAAGTATGCAACATGGGTACTCCTTGGATGGGGAATAAAATGTGATCCAACGAGTACTCCCACTTGAAATTTGAGTAAAAACTTTGGTGATAAGTTGAAAATATGAGTTGAAAAAGTAGTTTCTCCATTTTTTTCCTCTAAAATTTGATGATGTCATCAAATTTTATTTGATTTTTTCCACTATTATTTTATAATTTCCTTAGGAGGCCCATTTTAGACCTAAAAATTCCCCTAATATATCGTTACCATAAGACGATAGTAGAACACTATAAACACAAATTATGCGAGAGGAACATAAACAAATTCCGATTACCTTGGGAACAGAAGACGTTCTCATCAAATACGACCTGTATGAAGAACACAGGATATTGTCAGAATTCTTCACCAAAACGAAAATGAAAACTCCAGAATAATGTTGTTCCAGTAATACAATGGCTTACCAAGGAGATATTGGCCGGTATGAACCAGAATAATTCGTCAAATGGAATAGACGACCTTAGCCAAGTTACTAATGACGAAAAGGAGTAAATCCTAACAAGAACGAGGGAATAATAGTGTTAAATATCATCACTAGAAAATTAGAATTCTATACTAGACCAGAGAATCATTGTAAGAGATTTGTGCAATCAGATAAAAGTAAGAAAATACAACGCCACGAGCTCTCGATAGTAAACGGGAGCATAGAAAGAAATAGTATAAATAAAAACTTAGGTCTCACACTGTAACCTGAATGTATTAACATACATATTAATCATAAAAGCTTCACAAGTTAACATAGCATAGGGCTCATATGATCATACCTGCCTTATGAGGCGAGGAGAGATGAACACGTTCGCGAAGCCTGGAATAGATAACACCTCGGTTCTTTAGCACGCAGAGGCTCGACATCGAGAGTAGAGAAAAACAAATGAGGAACGAAATAACAGTCCTGAAAATGAACTCGAGATTTATACAAATGCCTCCAAAAACCCACAACAATGAAACCCTAATGGGATAGAGAAATCTCTGCCGTCCAAGTGGCAAAGAATCCAGGGTGGGTACACGGATCGAATGGATGGAATTGGCATTTAAAACATGGTCGTTCAACATTAAATTGACAATGTATGCCATCAATATCATGGTACCTCTGCTCATGTTGCGTGGGTTGCACAGTTACCAGAGTAGTCTGGCGTGGCAATTGCAAATGAAAACGTGGATCTCTACTACTTGAGCATGAATGAAATAAAATCCAACACAACTCAAGCACAAATCAACAGAGAGCCTTGCGTAAATTGACGTGGAGATTGCTACAATGTTTCAGTTCCCAAAACACATTAAATCGCCTTCGCAAGGACATAGTACGTGTACTCTGTTGTCAAAGGTGTCCATACTTACATAAATTTCAACATAAATAACATGTATCAGAAATATATTCGATGACGCTGGCATATGCATTATGAATTTTAAACCTTGGCTATAAATTCATGGAACTAGCAATAAGGTCGACATATGTATGGATATATTACAATGTGAATAAAATCAAGCCAACGTTCATATATATTGGGTATAGGACGATAGATTTATGGCATGGGAATTACATTGCTCATTATAATTCGAGATATGCCATGGCCGACGTGAAAAATTAAGAATACCATTATATACCTAATAGTAAATTGAAGTGCTAAACGATCAATTGTATCAAATCGAGCATGAGATGTATGTCAATAGAACAACATTTCATGGCAAGTAAGTTAGGGGTGAAAATCTACTAGGGTTTATAATACGAAGACCCTTCATACCAATAAGTTTGGTAATAAAAACGAATGAGCATTGATTATAGACATATTGATATATGTATACACAATAATCATGTTGTGGAAAGAAATAGGGTATATCAAGATAGTAATTATATACATAACCAGTAGAGAAAAAGGATACTATACTCTTTGGCGGAATTATTCTTGAAATTGAAAATGCATGAGAAGAAAAAAAAAATCGTAGGGAGCGTAGGAGACGTTAAGTGTGGAGAGTAGGAGACTTGCTAAGGTAGGGAACAATTAAATGACTAGCTTCACCACACTAGAAGAGGGGAGCTATACAACTTAGTAGCTAGAAAATGTTGTCACCTAATGTCATATTTAAAAATAACAAAATAATAGTTACATTAACATATAAAAATAATAATAACTAGCATTGCACCACATGTTGCAAAAGAAAAACCTTAAGGAAATAGCATGGGAAATATTAGCATGGAAGAAATAAGATTTTGCAGAGAAGGAACCATCGTGAAGGAATGAAAGGAAAATTCCGCTTCTATTGAAGGAGGTCATGGAGGTTTCAAAGATATGGTTGATAAGACTTATCAACGAGAAAATATTGTTTTAGATATTGAAATAAGAAATTGGTGAAAATCCTTTGGTGATTAATAATCATCCAAAAAAAGCATGAACTGAGCATGTAACTTAAATAATATATTTTAAATACGTTCAAGTACAAAGTACATAAAGAGAAATTTTATTAAAGAAATAGAGTTTACTCCAAGTTCATCTACATATGCCAATTGCATTCACCACTTAAGAGCAGTAAAAAAAAAATTATTGAGAAAAAAAATCCAACACATTTGTAGTTATAACACAATATCACACTTTTCTTATGAGAGTTAAATGTTAATATATGCAACAATGGTGGATTTGATCACTTAGAGCAGTAAAAATAGGTTTATTGAGAAAACAACTTCAACACATTTGTAGAGAGAATTATAACACACTATCACAATTTTCTTATCATAACTAAATTCTCTTAGCTTATTTTAGGGTGTTGTTCTATGTGCACTAAAATTCAGATGATGTCCATAACAATGTATGGGGTTCATTGCAACCATCGATATATTCTGTGAGTTGTTGTGTTCTTTTTGTGTGGCTAAAACTTAGTCTTGGTTTTGACCTGGTTATCATGATTCAAAATTTTTTTATCATCTCAGATCCTTATAGAATTAGATATATTATGTGAGCTAATGTGATGTTTTGTTTGTCACAATGATTCAAAAATCAGTTATTATACCACAATATTGACTTTCTCAATAGAGAGTAAATTGAGCGGAGTAAATTGAGCGGTTATTGTTAGAAATTGTTGTATAAGATGAGAAATTATGGATTTCATATCATATATCTATTTTGAATTGACATCATGCATTTAATATTTCAAGTCAATAGAAAAAATAATTCAAAGAGAATTAGGATGGAACTATGCCAACATTACTTATTTAAATCATATTTTATAATAATTTTATAACTATAATTTTTTTTTTTAATATTTCAAATTATAAATTTTTCAAATGATTTAGATGATCAAATATATCTCATCCTCATTACAAGATGAGAGTTTTTTTCAAATAGGAATGCTTTAAGACGACATAATAATAATAAAATCGGTGCAAAATACTTCAGTTTTCATCTATAATTTTACCTCAAACTTTCTATAAAGAAATAAAGTAATAGAATGAAGTGTGAAAATGTTATTCATAGTACATGATATCTAATACATTCATTGTTCAATTGATATGTTGTATTAAAAATTGAATTATATTATTGAACAAAATAGATCTTGCAATATCCAATTTGTATAAAGATATAAATAATTTAAATTAAAGATATATATATATATATATATATATATATATATATATAAAAGGTAGTCTAAAAAACCCACAAAATAATCCAGAAATTCTGGTATGATTATCAAACATTCTCGCAAAGATTTTTGAAAATCTAGGTCAGAGTCTTTAAACTTCAATATTTTGAGTGCCCTCAAGATTTGATAGTGTTGAATGCATTTCCATCATAAAAGTGCAATTCAAATACTCCAAAAAAACTAAAAAACTATTGTCCTACTATTTTGTTGCTTTAATAGACAATTCATATATATATATATATAAAAGTAGCTTTTAAAACAATATTAATAGAAAAAATAATTCAAAGAGATTTTTTTTTTGAAAATTTCAACTTATAAAATTTTCAAATGTTTTAGGCTATCAAATATACCTCATCCTCATTACAAAACGATAAATAAATATAATCAATTAGAAATTTATAATCCATGAAAATAAAATATTGCAATTATTTAAAAAAAAAAAACAATTTAAAAAATTTGGGTGAAATGCTCATTTTTGGTGACCTGTGATAAAAACAAAATCAATTAATCTGAGCTCAGCTGTTTAAGTTGATTAGTCCAACCGCCAAAGGGATTTTGATTTTTTGGAAAATGAGAATGTATACGTCCGAATAGTAATAATTGGAGCTAGACAACAGGTAGAATGGGTTATGTATTCTCCTTAGAAATTTATTTAGGCGATATAAGGATGTCATTGCCGTAAAAACAATTCGCAAATTACAAAACATTCACTACATTAACTGAGATATGTTTGTTTATGAGTGTTGAGATTAATTAATTAACAAACACATTATCATGGTTTGTACAATATGAAGGTCGGCAATGGTGGACGTACTTGACCGTTAAATTTAAAATTGGTTTTAGATATTGAAATGGGAAATTAGGGTGAAAATCCTTGTACAAAGGAGAGAAAGGTTAAGATAAAATTAGTACAAAAGACCCTAAAGATTGAGTGAGTCTTTTCTTTTGTAAGTTTTATTTGGAATTGAAAAATAATAAAAATATAAAAGTTAAAATTATGTAGTGAAAATTTTATTTAAATTTTCATAATAAAAGATTAAGTTCTACACCATATAATATGAAAATTGTTTATGATTATAAAGTAAAAAACATGTGAGCAATTAAATATATGTTTATATTTTGTTTTGAAATGAAGAAATTTGATATTTATTAACAAAAAAAATCCGAAAGAGTATGTATATAGTTACAAGGTGTTATGTAATTAAAAACTATTACAATTAAATAATTAAAGGTAAATTTAGTGTTATTTAAGAAATTAGAAATGTGAAATAATTTGGAAATTTAAAAAAAAATCACATATTTAAAAAAAATCATTATTAATTTAAGTTTTTATATATTTAGAAATAATACTCATGACTAATAAAACAATTGTAACATAAATAATGTATAACAAAAAAACTACGTATTTTTGGAATAATAAAATAGTTGTAAAAAAAATAATATAGAACTAGAAAAACCATATTTTGCATCATCGGTCAATACCATAGGTTGTTTTTATAGTTTATTATTATTAGACATTTGATCCCACATGGCTCTTAGTAGATCCATAGTTAAGATTGATCTAGGCCATGTTAATTTCCCCCTTTAAATAACTACATTCCACATGAATACCATGGGTTGTTTTTATAGCTACGTCATCCGGCTCCCGCACCCGCACCGGGTTCCCGCACCCAAGTACCGGATTCTCCGCACCCAAGTACCCCGAAGAACCCAAACGAACCGGGTTCTTCTCAAAAGAACCGGGTTCTTCAAAAAAAAAATTCGGGTTCTTGGGTTCTTTTGGTATGAAGAACCCATCGTTTTTCAGTCAAACATCTAGGGTGTATCCATAACCATGCAAATTAATTTTGAATGCTTCCATATTTGCTATGCATTTCCTTTGCTCTTTTGTATAAAGAACAAGAAACTGATATGGTGTTTTGACCCTTCTCGATACAGTTACACAATGGAAGAAGCAACGTGTATGCTAGGAGGCTTGAATCCTGTCAAGTTATTTGAAATCCAGTATGCTGGCACTTTATAAGATGCTTTTGTAAATAGTTGCTTTTAGAAGGGGTTTTAATTATTCATTACCAAAAAAAGTTATCTGCTTACTCCACAACCAGCAATTTGTAGTGGACAAGAGCATGAATGCATGCTTTGAGATTTTGGAGTTGTTTTAATGTACTGACAATATACCTATCCAAAATTTTACTTGCCTTTGTGGGACTTTCAATAAAAGGAAGTTTGATCAGTGGACAGCGTGCAAAACAGCCTGTCTGCCTGAGTTTTCATAGTTAGCAAAAATCAATCATCTGAGTATCTGAATTACAATACTAATAGGCCTACTTCATCAAGTGTATGTGTAGATTTCAAAAATCACATTCCTCATTAAATTTATGGGTAGCATCTTCATCAAATTTATGTGTAGATTTTGAAACAGTTGTTTTTTACTGCCGCAGGAAACTTGTGTGGATATTGCAGCAATTTTTCTGTTGCATCATTTTTCAGTTAATGAATGATTGTTTTCTAACGTTACCAAATCTGTGTCTGCATGGCAGGCATGACAAGCTTAAGAACACTAAGTGGGAAAAACACCCCAGATGTTTGACTGATGCAATTCTGATAAGAATTCTGATGGTAGCCGTTTTCTTAGAGTTTGTTTAGTCTTAATTTTCATTAAATTTATAATTTATAAAATATAGTATTATATATGATATATAAATTATAATTTATAATTTATAATATATATTAATATAAAAATACCCAGACGAACCCACGCACCCTGTTTCAAAAAATGTCGTCCCCGTCCCCGTCCCCGTCCCCGTCCCCGCACCCGCACCCGCACCCGCACCCACGTTTCCTGGCAACATAGTTTTATAGTTTATTATTATTTTATTATTTTTATTTTTTATTGTATTTTGATTTAGTTAAAATGTCCACCACATTATGTCAATCCTTTTATTTAATTTACTTTTACTTTTTATTTTTGTGTAATTTGATAGTCTCACCAAAACCTAATTTCAATGTAACTTATTAAAAAGAAAAAAAACTACCATTATAAAAAAGATATATGAAACTATTTACTTGTGGATCTAATGGCCTAAAACATTTCAACCATCTAAAATTTCATTCAATGGCTCAGACATGGACACAATGGCAGCTATCAGAGTTGTTTTCATAAAGCAACTAGAAATTGCACCAGATGCCAAAGGAAACACCCTAAGGAAATAATATATAGAAGGAATTAATGCTTCTTTGACAATAGATGAAAGATAGAAAAATATCAACAAAATGAGGACCTTGCTATATTTTAGTAACTCCAAGAAAGAATAGAGAAGTGCATTCATAGAATGAGAAATTTTAATGTCACCAAATAGATAAGATAATGTGGAAAGGGGACAGAAGACAATGAATCTCTATCAATGAGGCTAGTTTGTTTGAAGAGTTCATATTTCAAAGAAAATCACTGCAAGATAAAAGTTTTTATGGAGAAACCATCAAGATAATGTTAAATTATCAAGAAACAGTTCAGCAACGAGCAGCTTTAACTATTAGTTTTTTCTTAATTATTAAATTTCTCACACAAATTATAATTCAGAATGTTTTATTAAATATAGAGATATAAAATTTTATTTCCAACATATGTACACAAATTTACAATTTTATTTTTTCTGATTTTCTCATTCACAAATATAATATAACTTATCTTATTTATTAAGATAATTATATAATAAATTTAGATGAAATTTATAATTTAAAAATTAACCTAAAAAACTAAAATTATTTAGATATAATTACATTTATAAAAATTATACAAATATTATAAACATTTAGATAAGCCACCTTCAAGAAAACAAATTTTTAAAATTGTATTTATATAGGCAAATGCCATGATTGAAGAAAAGACAAACTTTTGTTTTGTTTATGTGTTTATATATGTCATACTAAATTTCATTTATTCTGGATTGCCTTTAATTATATTTATTCATATTAAAATTTTATAATTTTAAAGTAATTATATTTTTATTTAAAAATGGTATTCTAGATTGCTTTTAATTAATTTTTTGTTTGGTCAAATCTATTTTGAATTGAGCATTGAATATGACTTTTGAATATGATTTCCAAATAAGGAGATCATTAATTGAATTCTCTTTGTTTTACATATGATTTTGATTATCAATTGATTTCTCTTGTTTTAGATATGATTTAGGAACAAAAAGATCACCAATTAGGTTACATCATTTAAATTTTATTTAAATAATTTTAATATAAAATAATTTTTTATTAAATATATTATTATTTAAATAATATTAATGTAAAATACAAATATTTTATTAAAAATTTTAAAATTAAATTTTTATTAGCGATTCAAGTGAAATAATTTTAAGAGAAGACATCTCCGCTAATAAAAAGAAAGTGTCCAAATTTATGGACACTTTAAAATTTTATCCAATTTTTACAAATGTGTACCAAACAATTTCAAAAAAATTCAAGAGATTAACTTAAAATGTCTAATCTATTTAACTTAAAAGGTCTAATCTATTTTGAATTGAACATTGAATATGACTTTTGAATATAACTTTCGAACAAGAAGATTACCAATTGAATATGGTTGTTGCAACTAATCCAACCATGGTGGCTACTACGCCCAGAGTTATCGCAAAAACATTACATTTTTTTTTCCTTCTGCCATTTTTCACAGGAAGTCTCACCATTAAATTGGGGGTGTTTAATTTCACCAAAATGTATAAAACTATTTTATTCTTATCATTGTAATTAGATATGTGAAAGATGATACCGGATGATGCAGGCTAGTGGCGAGGGGATAGGAGTAGGAGGGCCATCTACACACGAAGTGTGAGCATTAAACCAAAATGTACAAAACTAGTCTAATGATGAATGGAGGCGGAACATACCAAGTAATGTAGGCGGTGGCGAGGGGTGAGAGAATAGAAAAACGGATAAATCTCGTAACGCAAATGGCAGCCCATATCATAGACACGTGCTCCATTTGTTCCGGGTTTGCATCCATATGTTATATTTGACAGAGCGACAGTTGCATCTCGCTTGGGACAGATCTCTCCAACACTGGACTAAGTTGTAGATCGAAGTCAAATTAGAATCTGATTGGAATACATCTGTAGCAAAAAGGATGTGACTCCGGACGGCTCTTTAGGTAATTTTTTAGAGAACCTCCGAAATTTCAAACACGAAGATGTTTGATGTGCTCAGGCACTCACCATGATTAGGCTGGATACCAGAATTATAATTGTAAAAATAATGATCGTCGTAACGTAAGAAGCAGCCTTGTAGTTGAAGAAATCCAGAAATATTGTTTTGACAATTTGTCAAAATCATGATCGGCGTGTCAAAACAAAAATTGCGATTTGAGGATAAAGCATTTACATCGTACTCGCATCAAAACACACGACTTAACATATCGGATGGGTAGATGTCATGGATGTGCAATGTGCGCATCCGTGCGATGGCACGATTATGCCGATCGCATCGCGGAATATTACAATGGCAATTATATATATTTTCGGTGGTAACAACTTGCGATATGTGATATGCGATTTTACGCGATGGCTCGACCGCATCGCAAAAAACCTTTTCAATGCGATAACGCTGTGGCCCCGTGGACCCATGGGCCTCACTGCCATGGGGGGGGCTATTATATTATAGTTGCAATGTTATATGTATAAAACGTTCCGCTATGGAACTCTCCCATCAACAAGACACTTGGTTTATAATATATGCATTGCGATTTGCGATTAGCGATTAAGTGGTGGGGACCACTTGTCCGCCAATTCAAAAATTAAAAGGACTTCCGCCTGTTTCTCTTCATTCTGGTTGTTGAGGGCTTTAAAGCCCGAAACGACTGTTTTTAATTTAGTCTGCTCCTCCGTAGTTCGCATCCATGAAATCTTTGTTCCCCCGCAAATGGCCTCCGCCCATCATCCATTATCAATTTCTCCTCCGTCATTTGTATCGTGGCCCATCAAAAATTAAATTCATTCTGCGGCTCTTCCATTCTTTCTTAAATACAGAGTGCTTCAATTTCAAAGCTCGTCGAATTTGTACTTTCTTATTCCCCTCCCCAAGGCCGGTAGGTGACTTTAATATTTCAACACTCCCCCTTAAAGTCAGTTTTTGGGTTATCAATCATACCCAAGCATTTTCTTAAAAATTCAAAGGTCTTCTGCCCCAATGGCTTTGTTAAAATATCTACATATTTCTCCTCTGTTTTACAATGCTATAAAACAATTTCACCATTGTTTACCAATTCTCTGATATAATGAAATTTTGTATCTATGTGTTTTGTTCTTTTATGAAACACGGAATTCTTTGACAAAGCAATCGCTGAGCTATTGTCACAATAAATCACTGTCCCTTTTACCTGTTCTTGGCTTAAACTTCTCAACATTTTTCTCATCCAAATTGCTTGACACGCTGCTGCTGTAGCTGCCACATACTATGCTTCTACTGTAGATAATGCTACAATCGGCTGTTTCTTAGAAGCCCATGAAATGGCTCCTGAACCCATATGAAAAACATAACCGGAAGTGCTCTTCCGATCATCTACACTTCCAGCCCAATCACTGTCAGTGTATCCAACTAATTTTGAATTTTCTGAAGTAGTATATAAAATACCAAATCTTTTAGTTCCTTTCACATACCTCAGAATTCTCTTTGCTGCTTGCCAATGTGCTTCTTTTGGCTTCTCCATAAATCTGGAAATTAAACTAACAGCATGCATAATATCCGGCCTAGTTGCAGTCAAGTACATGAGGCTGCCAACTATGCTTTTATACAAACTTGGATCGAAATCCTTGCTGCTGTCATTCTTACTCAACTTCAATCCCATTACCGTGGGAGTAATTGCCGCTTTGCACTCCTGCATGTTGAATCTTTCTAAAATTTGATTCACATACTTTGCTTGAGAAATAAAAATTCCTTTCTCACCTTGCTCCACTTCTATTCCCAAGAAGTATCTTAATAAACCCATGTCAGTCATTTCAAATTCATCTTTCATGATTGTTTTAAAATTTTCAACAAGGTAATCATCATTACCTGTAAAAATTAAATCATCAACATATAAAACAACAATGAGCATCTTACCATCCTTTTCTTTGATGTAGAGGGTGGGTTCTCCCTCACACTTCTCAAATCCATTTTCCAGTAGATAGGAGTCTATCCTACTGTACCACGCTCTTGGTGCTTGCTTCAGCCCATAAAGAGCTTTCTTCAATTTGCAGACCTTATGCTCTTGGCCTTTCTTCTCATATCCGAGAGGTTGTTCCACATATACCTCTTCCATTAAAATTCCATTTAAAAATGCGGATTTTACATCCATTTGATATACTTTCCATTTGTTTTGTGCTGCTATGGACATCACTGCTCTTACCATCTCCATTCTTGCAACTGGTACAAAAGTTTCTTCATAATCAATCCCTTGCTTCTGCTTATACCCTTTGACAACAAGTCTGGCCTTGTGTCTTTCTATTTTTCCTTCAGCATTGCTTTTGGTCTTGTATACCCATTTAACTCCAATGACTTCTTTACCTTCTAGGAGATCAACCAACTCCCATGTTTTGTTCTTCTCTATGGCATTAATTTCATCATCCATAGCTTCTATCCATTTTCTATCTTTAATAGCATCTTCAAAATGAATAGGATCATCAACTTGACAATACAAAGAAAATAAGGAATTCATACCTTCATCTGCTTCTCCTTGCTCATAAATTTCTCTAAGGCTTCTGAACTTTGTTCCTCTTTCACTTGGTGTAGCCGTGCTTGATGAAGCACTCATTTCTGCTCCATGTGGTGTGCTTGGAGATGCACTCCCGCTTCTTCTCAAGGGTGTTCTCGCTGCTGCTTGAGGTGTCCCTTGCTGTCCTTGTGCTGGTGGAGGTTGTGCTACAGATGGGTTGTTGATTTCAACCACATCTTCCTCATCTTCATCATGAGATAAACAACTTTTAACATTGACTGTTTTCTCAATGCTTCCATCCCATGCTTCCTCTTCAATGAATTGTACATCTCTGCTTATCACAAACTTCTTTGTGGATGGGTTATACAATCTGTATCCTTTGGAATATTCACAATATCCAAGAAAAATGCACTTCTCCCCCTTACTATCCAACTTCTTCCTCAACTTGTCAGGAATGTGTGCATCTGCAACACATCCAAAAACTCTCATGTGGGTGACTCGTTTTCTGCCACTCCACACTTATTCTGGAACTTTGTTCATCACAGCTTTTGTAGGGCATCTATTCAAAATATACATAGCACAGTTTGCTGCTTCTGCCCAATACTCATTCGGCAAGTGTTTTGCCTTTAGCATACTTCTCACCATTTCCATTATGGTTCAATTCTTCCTTTCAACAACTCCATTCTGTTGTGGTGTGTACCTTGCGGTAAACTGCTTGTGTATGTCGTTTTCTTTGCAAAAACGCAGAAATTCCTTTGATATATATTCTCCTCCTCTATCAGTTTTGAGAACTTTAATGTGCAGTACGCTCTGTTTTTCTACAAGAGCTTTAAAATGGCGAAATTTTTAAAAAATTTCACTCTTATAGTTCAGAAAATAAACCCACACTTTTCTTGTGAAATCATCTATGAAGGTCAGCATGTAATTGCTGCCTGAAACTGATGCTGTTTGCATCGGCCCACATAAATCTGAGTGAATGATCTCTAAGGGTGCTTTCGCCCTTATGCTTTTCCCTGATGGAAAATTTTCTCTGTGTTGCTTTCCCAAGATGTAGCCTTCACATAGGCTGTCAGGCTTCTCAATCAATGGTAAACCTCTTACCATTCCTTTTCTGTGCAGCAAATTTAATCCTCTGAAATTGAGATGTCCAAATCTCAGGTGCCATAACCAATTTTCATCTTTCTCTTCCTTCTGAAAGGCTTCTTGTGTTACAGCTACTATACTCTTTCCTTTTCCCTTCAAGTCAGTGTTGAGCTTGAGAGGAAACATTCTATTGCTGGTCATTTGAATTTCAGCAATGATTTTCTTACTTGGAGGTATATATTTTATTGTGCACACATCATCTTTGAAAATTACATTGTAACCTTTATTTATGAGCTGCCCAATGCTCAAAAGATTACACTTCAATCCTGGAACATAATACACATCAGGAACAAATTTCTGCTCACCATTTCTTGCTCGAATACTAACTCTGCCTTTTCCTTTTACAGAGATCTTAGTATCAGTCCCTGTGGTCACTTCAGATTTAATCTCTTCATCTAGATTGGCAAACATTGCTCTATTTCCAGTCATGTGATTACTACATCCTGAATCTAAGAACCAAACATCATCTTCTCTATCTTGTGCTACATTACATGTTAACAACACATTACTTGGGTTCTTTTCTTCTTTTTCTACATTAGCATTCTGCCTATTTTTCATGTCATTTTGCTTCTTTCTACATTCATTGGCATAGTGCCCATATTTCTTGCAATAATGACATTGGACATTGGATTTGTCATACCTTTTTCCATGAGCATGTTGGTGTTGATGTCCACCTTGCTGGCTGTTGCATTGGCCGTGGCTCTGACTCTGACTGTTGCTCCTTCCATGTGAATGTGAAGGGCTGTTCCTTCCACCTCTGTTTTAGATTCTACCTTTTCCTCTTCCTTTTCCTTGACCTCTTCCTCTTCCTGAAGGCATCTGGGTCTTGAAGGCATGCTCAAGAGATGAGTTTTCATCTCTGCTCTATCTCTGTACATGAGTTATCAGCGAGGCATGAAGTTCATCTACCGTGAACCTTGAGAGATCTTTGGTCTCTTCTATGGTGGTTACAATAACATCAAACTTTGAGGGTAAGCATCTCAAAAGTTTCTCCACAATCCTCCTTTCTTCAAGAGTTTCTCCATGGGATCTTATCTGATTGACAATCCCAATCACATGTGTGAAAAATGTGTCAACACTGTCTGACTCTTTCATGCAAAGAGTTTCAAAATCTCTTCTCAGCAATTGAAGTTTTGCTGTTTTAACTTTCTCCATACCTTGATAGGCTACTTTCAGAGTTTCCCATGCCTCCTTGGATTTCTTAGCTGCTGCTATCCTTGGAAACACACTCTCATTTACTGCCTGATACAAAAGGAAGAGAGCTTTAGCATCTTTCTTCCTATTGCTCTTCAGTAAGTCCTTCTCTGCTTGAGTTAAGGCATTAAAAGCCTGCTCATCAGCTGGTTCAACAAAACCATCTTCTACAAACTCCCATAAGTCTTGTGAGACAAACAAGGCTCTCATGGTAATGGCCCAATAATCATAATTCTTTCCATTAAATTGTGGAAGCTGAACATTTCCAATGTTCATTCCTGTGCTTGGTCCAGCCATTGCTCTTAAACCGAGCTCTACACTTAAACAAACTGTCTTTCCTTCTCTAAAAGAACAAACTCTTAAACAACAACAACAGCTCTGTTATCTTTGAGAAATACTTGAACTTTTGACTTCTGTTGGGCTTTCACTTTCACACTGCTGGAGAAAATGCTTCAACAAGTCTTCTTCTTCTTTAGCTTCTTTGAAACCTTCAAAGAGCCTGAACTAGCTCTGATACCATGTTGGAATTTTGGGAAATTCCAAACAATAGAAATGGAGAGAATAAACTCCCCTCTACAACACAGAGAAGCTTAAAAAAAACTAAAATTTGCTTTCAGACAGAGATGGCATGAAAATGCTTTCTATTTCATTAACAGAACTTAAAAAAGACTGTTACAAAAGTCTTCCCCCAACACAAAGGAATACACAATATCGACTACTACAAAGACGCAATACACCCACAAAAACCAATTCTCGTCACTCTCAAAAGCAATGCACCGTGTCACTTAAAACCAACATCGCCGTGTTTTCTTTTCTTCCACACTGTTGTGCAAAAAAAATGCAATACAATGATACCGTGCTATATTTCAGACTCGCAGGCCTTTTCTTTTTATATATGCCATGCATATGAAAAACCACATAAAACTTATATAATTTTTTTTAAAACCAAATTACAAAGAAAAGCATTTCCGAACACAAAAACTTAAATAAAAGCACACGACGTACGAGTGGGGACCACATCGCAGTCGGCGGATCGGCGGTGTCAAAACAAAACTTGAGATTTGAGCGATGTGCGATTTGCGATTTGCGATCAGATCGCATCGCAAACACACGACTTAACATATCAGATGGGCGGATGTTGCGATGTACGATGTGCGATCTGCGCAATGGCGCGATCGCATCGTGGAATATTACAATGACGGTTATATATATTTGTAGTGGTAACAACTTGCGATATGCAATATGCAATCCGCGCGATGGCGCGATCGCATCGCAAGACCTTTCAATGCGATATGCGATAACGCCGCGTGGTCTTGTGGACCCACAAGCCTCGCTGCTGTGAGGGGTGATTATATTACAGTTGAAATGTTATATGTATAAAAAGTTCCGCTACGGAACTCTCCCATCAACAAGACACTTGGTTTATAAAACATACATATTGCGATCTGCGATTAAGTGGTAGGGACCACTTGTCCTGCCTTTTTTTCAAAACTTTAAGTATTTTGCTATTTTAATAAATTTGTCTTCATACTTGGTTGTTGAGGGCTTTAAGAGCCCAAAATGACTGTTTTTAATAAAAACTGCTCCTCCGTAGTTCAGATCTACGGGAAATCTTCATTCCTCCTGCAAACGGCTCTACCCATCATCCACTATCAATTTCTCCTCTGTCATTTGCGGCTGCGGCTCATCAAGATTAAATTCATTCCTACGGTTCTTCCATTCTTCTTAAATACAGAGTGTTGTGCACTCAAATATTCTTCTGCCTTTGTACTTTATTCTTCCTGCCCAAGGCTGGCAGGTGACTTTAATATTTCAACAATTATGTTAAACCCATAAACAATTCCTTCTCATATTCTAAAATCACCAAAAGATCTAAAACCAAGTCGCCAAAGTTCAAATTTTTAACGATGTGATGAGTGTCTCCTTTCCCCATATTCCAAAATTGGCAACATCTAAGAACCCCGTTGCCAAGAAATGAGTGTGCAACAGAGTGTAACAAAAAAAACTGTGTTCAGGTTAATGAGAGTATGAGTGTCTAACAGAGCGTAACATAAAAATTGTTTCACACTGTCCAGTTTAATGATAGTATAGAAAAAATTGCTTGTTGGATGGATTGTTTTTCTATTTATCATTAAAAATTTTGTATTAAAAACGGTTTTAAGTTTCAAAGTCAGTTAAATAAATTCTTAAATTGTTCTAATGTGTGCTCAATAAAATAAAATTTACAAAATCACATAATATTAATAACAATAACTTATTGTTTTTCCATTTACCTATTTTCTTTCCATCTAACATTTACAAAATCACATAATATTAATAACAGTTACCTGTTGTTTTTCCATCTAACATCAAAGAGAATTCAACTTAAACTCGACCTGACTTTTTCGAGAATTCAACTTAAACTCGACCTGACTTTTTCTTAGGATGTGAAAATGCGAAATAAAAATTTACAAAATCACTCAATTTTGATAACAATGACATTACAAATTCACATAATCTTGATAACAATGACATTATTTTTCATAACTCACACAATTTTGATAACAATGACATTACAAATTCACATAATCTTGACAACAATGACATTGTTTTTCATTCGATATTAAAACCAAACCAACTTGAACTAGAACTAACTTGCTTACAATGACATATTTATTTTCTATTCAACATTAAAATAAACCCAATTTACAAATAGGTTCAAACTTACTTACAATAGCATATTGTTTTTCCATTCAACATTAAAGCAACCCCAACTTAAACTAAACCCAACTTGCAAGCAAGTTCAAGTTGATTAGAAGTTACTTCTACATCGACACAAGCCTGCCCCCAAAAACTGGATCGATAACAACATGACTTTTCTATGAACAGGTCTCACGATATATGCTTTGATTTT